>JAKCOZ010000061.1:855000-882500 GCA_022605955.1 Rallus limicola
GGTTAAGGGTTAGGGTTAGGGTTAGGGTTAGGGTCAGGGTTAGGGTTAAGGTTAGTGTTAGGGTTCAGTTTGGGTTAGGGTTAGGGTTAGGGTTAGGATTATGTTAAGGGTTCAGTTAGAGTTAGGTTTAGCGTTAGGGTTAGGGTTAGGGATAGGGTTATGGTTAGGGTTCATTTGGGGTAAGGGTTAGTGTTAGGGTTAAGGTTAGTGTTAGGGTTCAGTTAGGGTTAGGGTTAGGGTTAGTGTTCCGGTTAGGTTAAGGGTTAAGTTAGAGTTAGGTTTAGCGTTAGGGTTAGGGTTAGGGTTAGGGTTATGTTTAGGTTTCAGTTAGGGTAAGGATTAAGGTTAGGAGTAGGGTTAGGGTTCGGGTTAGGGTTAGGGTTAGGGTTAAGGTTAGGGTTAGGGTTAGGTTTATGTTTCCGTTCGGTTTAGGGTTAGCGTTAGGTTTAGTGTTAGGGTTAGGTTTAGGGTTCAGTTAAGGTTAGGGTTAGGGTTAGGGTTAGGGTTAGGGTTTAGGTTTAGGGTTCAGTTAGGGTTAGGGTTAATGTTAGAATTAGGTTTAGGGTTAGGGTTTGGGATAGGTTTAGAGTTTAGTTAGGTTTAGGGTTAGGGTTAGGGTTAGGGTTAGGGTTAGTGTTAGGGTTAGTGTTCAGTTAGAGTTAGTTTTAGGGTTTGGGTTAGGGTTAGGGTTCAGTTATGGTTAGGGATAGGGTTAGGGTTAGTGTTAGGGATAGGGTTAGGGTTCAGTGAGTATTAGAGATAGGGTTAGGGTTAAGTTAGTGTTAGGGTTAGGGTTAGGGTTAGGGTTCAGTTAGCGTTAGGATTATGTTTAGAGTTAGGTTTAGTGTTAGGGTTCACTTAGAGTTAGCGTTAGGGTTAGGGTTAGGGATAGGGTTACGGTTAGGGTTCACTTAGGGTTATGGTTAGGGTTAGGGTTAGGGTTAGGGCTAGGGTTAGGGTTCAGTTAGGGTTAGGTTTAGGGTTAGGTTTAGGGTTAGTGTTAGGCTTAGTGTTAGCGTTAGGGTTAGGTTTAGTGTTCAGTTTTGTTTAGGGTTAGTGTTATGGTTGGGTTAGGGTTAGGGTTAGGGTTCAGTTAGGGTTAGGGTTAGCGTTAGGGATAGAGTTAGGTTTAGGTTTAGGGTTCAGTTAGCATTAGGGTTATGGTTCAGTTAGGGTTAGGGTTAAGGTTAGGGTTAGAGTTAGGGTTAGGGTTCAGACTGTGTTTGGGTTAGGGTCAGGGTTAGGGTTAGGGTACATTAGGGTTAGGGTTAGGGTAGGATTAGTGTTAGGGTTAGGGTTCAGTTAGCGTTAGAGTTAGGGTTAGGGTTAGGGTTAGGTTTAGGGTTCAGTTAGCGTTAGTGTTAGGGTTCAGATTGGGTTTGGGTTAGGGTTAGGGTTTGGTTTAGGGTTAGGATTAGGGTACAGTTAGGGTTAGGGTTAGGGTTATGGTTAGGGTACTGTTAGGTTTAGGGTTAGGTTTAGGGTTAGGGTAAGGGTTATTGTTCAGTTAGTGTTAGATTTTAGGTTAGGGTTAAGTTTAGGTTTAGGGTTCAGTTAGTGTTAGTGTAAGGGTTAGGGTTAGGTTTATGGTTCAGTTAGCGTTAGGGTTAGGGTTAGTTTTAGGTTTAGGGTTAGGGTTCTGTTATGTGAAGGGTTAGGGTTAGGGATAGGGTTAGGATTAGTGATAGGGTTAGTGTTCAGTTAGGCTTAGGGTTAGGGTTAGGATTAGGGTTAGGGTTCAGTTAGCGTTGGCGTTAGGGATAGGGTTAGGGTTAGGTTTAGGGTTTAGATATCGTTAGGGTTAGGGTTAGGGTTAGGGTTAAGGTTAGGGTTAGGGTTCAGTTAGTGTTAGGGTTTGGGTTAGGGTTAAGGTTAGTGTTAGGGTTCAGGGTTAGGGTTAGGGTTAGGGTTAGGTTAAGGGTTCAGTTAGAGTTAGGTTTAGCGTTAGGGTTAGGGTTAGGGTAAGGGTTATGGTTAGGGTTCAGTTAGGGTAAGAGTTAGGGTTAGGATTAGTGTTAGGGTTAGGGTTAGGTTTAGGGTTCAGTTAGGTTTAGGGTTAGCGTTAGGGTTAGCGTTAGGGTTAGAGTTAGGGTTCAGTTAAGGTTAGGGTTAGGGTTAGGGTTAGGGTTAGGTTTAGGGTTCCGTTAGCGTTAGGTTTAGTGTTAGGGTTAGGGTTACGGTTAGGGTTATGGTTAGGGTTAGGGTTCACTTAGCGTTAGCGTTAGGGTTAGGGTTAGGGTTAGGGTTAGTGTTAGGGATAGGGTTAGTGTTCAGTGAGGATTAGGGATAGGGTTAGGGTTCAGTTAGTTTTAGGGTTAGGGTTAGGGTAAGGGTTCAGATAGCGTTAGGATTATGTTTAGAGTTAGGTTTAGTGTTAGGGTTCACTTAGTGTTAGCGTTAGGGTTAGGGTTAGGGATAGGGTTAGGGTTAGGGTTCAGTTATTGTTAGGGTTAGGGATAGGGTTAGTGTTAGGGTTAGTGTAAGTGTTATAGTTAGGGTTAAGTTAGGGTTAGGGTTTGGGTTAGAGTTAAGGTTGGTGTTAGGGTTCATTTAGGGTTAGGGTTAGGGTTAGGGTTAGGGTTAGGTTTAGGGTTCCGTTAGCGTTAGGTTTAGTGTAAGGGTTAGAGTTACGGTTAGGGTTATGGTTAGGGTTCTGTTAGGGTAAGTGTTAGGGTTTGGATTAGGGTTAGGGATAGGATTAGGTTTAGGGTTAACTCTTAGAGTTCACTTAGGGTTATGGTTAGGGTTAGGGTTAGGGTTAGGTTTAGGGCTAGGGTTCAGTTAGGGTTAGGGTTAGGGTTAGGGATAGAGTTATGGTTAGGTTTAGGTTTCAGTTAGCTTTAGGGTTATGGTTCAGTTAGGGTTAGGGTTAAGGTTAGGGTTAGGGTTATGGTTAGGTTTAGGGTTCAGTCAGGGTTAGGGTTAGTGTTAGGGTTAGGGTACAGTTAGGGTTAGGGTTAGGGTTAGGGTTAGGGTTAGTGTTAGAGTTCTATTAGGGTTTGGGTTAGGGTTAGTGTTATGGTTAGGTTTAGGTTTCAGTTAGCCTTAGGTTTAGGGTTAGGGTTAGGGTTAGGTTTAGTGTTCAGTTAGGGATAGGGTTAGGGTTATGTTTCAGTTAGGGTTAGGGTTACGGTTAGGGTTACGGTTAGTGTTAGGGTTAGGGTTAGGATTAGGGTTAGGCCTAGGGTTAGGGTTAGGGTACAGATAGGGATAGAGTTAGTTTTAGTGTTAGGGTTAGGGTTCAGTTAGGGTAAGCGTTAGGGTTAGGATTAGGGTTAGGGATAGGGTTAGGGTTAGTGTTAGGGTTAGGGTTCAGTTAGGGTTAGGGTTAGGGTTAGGGTTAGGGTTAGGGTACATTAGGGTTAGGTTTAGGGTTAGGATTAATGTTAGGGTTAGTGTTTGGGTTAGGTTTAGGGTTCAGTTAGGTTTAGGGTTAGGGTTAGGGTTAGGGTAAGGTTAGTGTTAGGGTTAGGGTTCAGTTAGAGTTAGGGTTAGGGTTCAGACTGGGTTTGGGTTAGGGTTAGGGTTAGGTTTAGGGTTAGGGTTATGGTACAGTTAGGGTTAGGATTAGGGTTATGGTTAGGGTACTCTTAGGTTTAGGGTTAGGTTTAGGGTTAGGGTTAGGTTTATGGTAAGGGTTATTGTTCAGTTAGTGTTAGGTTTTAGGTTAGGGTTAAGTTTAGGGTTAGGGTTCAGTTAGTGTAAGTGTAAGGGTTAGGGTTAGGTTTATGGTTCAGTTAGCGTTAGGGTTAGGGTTAGTTTTAGGTTTAGGGTTAGGGTTCTGTTAGGTTAAGGGTTAGGGTTAGGGATAGGGTTAGGATTAGGGATAGGGTTAGGGTTCAGTTAGGCTTAGGGTTAGGGTTAGGGTTAGGGTTAGGGTTCAGTTAGCGTTAGCATTATGGATAGGGTTAGGGTTATGTTTAGGTTTCAGTTAGGGTAAGGATTAAGGTTAGGAGTAGGGTTAGGGATCGGGTTAGGGTTAGGGTTAGGGTTAAGGTTAGGGTTAGGGTTAGGTTTATGTTTCCGTTCGGTTTAGGGTTAGCGTTAGGTTTAGTGTTAGGGTTAGGGTTAGGGTTCAGTTAAGGTTGGGGTTAGGGTTAGGGTTAGGGTTAGGGTTTAGGTTTAGGTTTCAGTTAGGGTTAGGGTTAATGTTAGAATTAGGTTTAGGGTTAGGGTTTGGGATAGGTTTAGAGTTTAGTTAGGTTTAGGGTTAGGGTTAGGGTTAGGGTTAGGGTTAGTGTTAGGGTTAGTGTTCAGTTAGAGTTAGTTTTAGGGTTTGGGTTAGGGTTAGGATTAGGGTTCAGTTAGCGTTACGGTTAGGGTTAGGGTTAGGGTTAGGGTTAGGGTTCAGTTATGGTTAGGGTTAGGGTTAGGGTTAGTGTTAGGGATAGGGTTAGGGTTCAGTGAGGATTAGTGATAGTGTTAGGGTTCAGTTAGTGTTAGGGTTAGGGTTAGGGTTAGGGTTCAGTTAGCGTTAGGATTATGTTTAGAGTTAGGTTTAGTGTTAGGGTTCACTTAGAGTTAGCGTTAGGGTTAGGGTTAGGGATAGGGTTACGGTTAGGGTTCAGTTATGGTTAGGGTTAGGGTTAGGGTTAGGGTTAGGGATAGGATTAGGGTTAGGGTTACTCTTAGAGTTCACTTAGGGTTATGGTTAGGGTTAGGGTTAGGGTTAGGTCTAGGGTTAGGGTTCAGTTAGGGTTAGGTTTAGGGTTAGGTTTAGGGTTAGTGTTAGGCTTAGTGTTAGCGTTAGGGTTAGGTTTAGTGTTCAGTTTTGTTTAGGGTTAGTGTTAGGGTTGGGTTAGGGTTAGGGTTCAGTTAGGGTTAGGGTTAGTGTTAGGGATAGAGTTAGGTTTAGGTTTAGGGTTCAGTTAGCATTAGGGTTATGGTTCAGTTAGAGTTAGGGTTAAGGTTAGGGTTAGAGTTAGGGTTAGGGTTCAGACTGTGTTTGGGTTAGGGTTAGGGTTAGGGTTAGGGTACATTAGGGTTAGGGTTAGGGTAGGATTAGTGTTAGGGTTAGGGTTCAGTTAGCGTTAGTGTTAGGGTTAGGGTTAGGGTTACGTTTAGGGTTCAGTTAGCGTTAGTGTTAGGGTTCAGATTGGGTTTGGGTTAGGGTTAGGGTTTTGTTTAGGGTTAGGATTAGGGTACAGTTAGGGTTAGGGTTAGGGTTATGGTTAGGGTACTGTTAGGTTTCCGGTTAGGTTTAGGGTTAGGGTAAGGGTTCTTGTTCAGTTAGTGTTAGATTTTAGGTTAGGGTTAAGTTTAGGTTTAGGGTTCAGTTAGTGTTAGTGTAAGGGTTAGGGTTAGGTTTATGGTTCAGTTAGCGTTAGGGTTAGGGTTAGTTTTAGGTTTAGGTTTAGGGTTCTGTTAGGTGAAGTGTTAGGGTTAGGGATAGGGTTAGGATTAGTGATAGGGTTAGTGTTCAGTTAGGCTTAGGGTTAGGGTTAGGATTAGGGTTAGGGTTCAGTTAGCGTTGGCGTTAGGGATAGGGTTAGGGTTAGGTTTAGGGTTTAGATATCGTTAGGGTTAGGGTTAGGGTTAGGGTTAAGGTTAGGGTTAGGGTTCAGTTAGGGTTAGGGTTTGGGTTAGGGTTAAGGTTAGTGTTAGGGTTCAGGGTTAGGGTTAGGGTTAGGGTTAGGTTAAGGGTTCAGTTAGAGTTAGGTTTAGCGTTAGGTTTAGGGTTAGGGTAAGGGTTATGGTTAGGGTTCAGTTAGGGTAAGAGTTAGGGTTAGGATTAGTGTTAGGGTTAGGGTTAGGTTTAGGGTTCAGTTAGGTTTAGGGTTAGCGTTAGGGTTAGCGTTAGGGTTAGAGTTAGGGTTCAGTTAAGGTTAGGGTTAGGGTTAGGGTTAGGGTTAGGTTTAGGGTTCCGTTAGCGTTAGGTTTAGTGTTAGGGTTAGGGTTACGGTTAGGGTTATGGTTAGGGTTAGGGTTCACTTAGCGTTAGCGTTAGGGTTAGGGTTAGGGTTAGGGTTAGGGTTAGTGTTAGGGATATGGTTAGTGTTCAGTGAGGATTAGGGATAGGGTTAGGGTTCAGTTAGTGTTAGGGTTAGGGTTAGGGTAAGGGTTCAGATAGCGTTAGGATTATGTTTAGAGTTAGGTTTAGTGTTAGGGTTCACTTAGTGTTAGCGTTAGGGTTAGGGTTAGGGATAGGGTTAGGGTTAGGGTTCAGTTATGGTTAGGGTTAGGGATAGGGTTAGTGTTAGGGTTAGGGTAAGTGTTATAGTTAGGGTTAAGTTAGGGTTAGGTTTTGGGTTAGAGTTAAGGTTGGTGTTTAGGGTTCATTTAGGGTTAGGGTTAGGGTTAGGGTTAGGGTTAGGTTTAGGGTTCCGTTAGCGTTAGGTTTAGTGTAAGGGTTAGGGTTACGGTTAGGGTTATGGTTAGGGTTCAGTTAGGGTAAGGGTTAGGGTTTGGATTAGGGTTAGGGAAAGGATTAGGGTTAGGGTTAACTCTTAGAGTTCACTTAGGGTTATGGTTAGGGTTAGGGTTAGGGTTAGGGTTAGGGCTAGGTTTAGGGTTCAGTTAGGGTTAGGTTTAGGGTTAGGTTTATGGTTAGTGTTAGGGTTAGGGTTAGGGTTAGAGTTAGGTTTAGGGTTCAGTTTGGTTTAGGGTTAGTGTTAGGGTTGGGTTAGGGTTAGGGTTAGGGTTCAGTTAGGGTTAGGGTTAGGGTTAGGGATAGAGTTATGGTTAGGTTTAGGTTTCAGATAGCTTTAGGGTTATGGTTCTGTTAGGGTTAGGGTTAAGGTTAGGGTTAGGGTTAGGGTTAGGTTTAGGGTTCAGTCAGGGTTAGGGTTAGTGTTAGGGTTAGGGTACAGTTAGGGTTAGGGTTAGGGTTAGGGTTAGGGTTAGTGTTAGAGTTCTATTAGGGTTTGGGTTAGGGTTAGTGTTATGGTTAGGTTTAGGTTTCAGTTAGCGTTAGGTTTAAAGTTAGGGTTAGGGTTAGGTTTAGTGTTCAGTTAGGGATAGGGTTAGGGTTATGTTTCAGTTAGGGTTAGGGTTACGGTTAGGGTTACGGTTAGTGTTAGGGTTAGGGTTAGGATTAGGGTTAGGCCTAGGGTTAGGGTTAGGGTACAGATAGGGATAGAGTTAGTTTTAGTGTTAGGGTTAGGGTTCAGTTAGGGTAAGCGTTAGGGTTAGGATTAGGTTTAGGTATAGGGTCAGGGTTAGGGTTAGGGTTCAATTAGGGTTAGGGTTAGGGTTATTGTTAGGGTTAGGGTTAGGGTTAGGGTTAGGGTTAGGGTTAGGGTTAGGGTCAGGGTTAGGGTAAGGGTTCAATTAGGGTTAGGGTTAGGGTTAGTGTTAGGGTTAGGGTTCTGTTAGGGTAAGGGTTAGGTTTAGAATTAGTGTTAGTGATAGGGTTGGGTTAGGGTAAGTGTTAGGGTTCAGATATGGTTAGGGTTAGGGTTAGGGTTAGGTTTAGGGTTATGGTTCAGTTAGGTTTAGGATTAGGGCTAGGGTTAGTGTTAGGGTTAGTGTTAGGGTTAGGGTTCAGTTAGCGTTAGCGTTAGCGTTAGGGTTAGGGTTAGGGTTAGGTTTAAGGTTAGTGTTAGGGTTCAGTTAGGATTAGGATTAGGGTTAGGGTTAGGGTTAGGCTTATAGTTAGGGTTATGTTAGGGTTAGGGTTTGTGTTAGGGTTAAGGTTAGTGTTAGGGTTCAGGGTTAGGGTTAGGGTTTGGGTTAGGGTTAGGGTTAGGTTTAGGGTTAGGGTTCTGTTAGGTTAAGGTTTAGGTTTAGGGTTAGGGTTATGATTAGGGATAGGGTTAATGTTCAGTTCGGATTAGTGTTAGGGGTAGGGTTAGGGTTAGGGTTCAGTTAGCGTTAGCGTTAGCGTTAGGGTTAGGGTTAGGGTTAGGTTTCCTTTATGATTAGGGTTAGGGTTAGGGTTAGTTTTAGGGTTAGGGTTCAGTTAGGATTAGGGTTAGGGTTAGGGTTAGGGTTATAGTTAGTGTTCAGTTAGGGTTAGGGTTTGGGTTAGGGTTAAGTTTAGTGTTAGGGTTCAGTTAGTGTTCGGGTTAGGGTTAGGGTTAGGGTTAGGGTTAGGTTAAGGGTTCAGTTAGAGTTAGGTTTAGCGTTAGGGTTAGGGTTAGGGTTATAGTTAGGGTTCAGTTAGGGTAAGGGTTAGGGTTAGGATAAGGGTTAGGGAATGGTTAGGTTTAGGGTTAGGGTTACAGTTCACTTAGCGTTAGAGTTAGGTTTAGTGTTAGTGTTAGGTTTAGTGTTAGGGTTAGGGTTCAGTTAGGGTAAGGGTTAGTGTTTGGATCAGAGTTAGGGATAGGGTTAGGGTAAGGGTTAGGGTTCAATTAGGGTTAGGGTTAGGGTTAGAGTTAGGCTTAGGGTTCAGTAAGGTTTAGGGTTATGGTTAGGGTTAGAGTACAGTTAGGGTTATGTTTAGGGTCAGGGTTAGTGTTAGGGTTAGGGTTCTATTAGGGTTTGGGTTAGGGATAGGGTTAGGGTTAGGTTAAGTGTTCAGTTAGCGTTAGGGTTAGGGTTAGGGTTTGGGTTAGGGTAAGGGTTAGGATTCATTTAGGGATAGGGTTAGGGTTAGGGTTCAGTTTTGGTTAGGGTTAGGGTTAGGGTTCAATTAGTGTTAGGGTTAGGGTTAGAGTTAGGCTTAGGGTTCAGTAAGGTTTAGGGTTATGGTTAGGTTTAGAGTACAGTTAGGGTTATGTTTAGGGTCAGGGTTAGTGTTAGGGTTAGGGTTCTATTAAGGTTTGGGTTAGGGATAGTGTTAGGTTTAGGTTAAGGGTTCAGTTAGCGTTAGGGTTAGGGTTAGGGTTTGGGTTAGGGTGAGGGTTAGGGTTCAGTTAGGGATAGGGTTAGGGTTAGGGTTCAGTTAGGGTAAGGTTTAGGGTTATGATTAGGGTTAGGGATAGGGTTAGGGTTAGGGTTAGGGTTAGGGTTAGGGTTAGGGTTCAATTAGGGTTAAGGTTAGGGTTAGAGTAAGGGTTAGGTTTCTGTTAGGGTTAGGGTTATGGTTAGGATTAGGGTACAGTTAGGGTTAGATTTATGGTCAGGGTTAATGTTAGGGTTAGGGTTCTATTAGGGTTTGGGTTAGGGATAGGTGTAGGGTTAGGTTAAGGGTTCAGTTAGCGTTAGGGTTAGGGTTAGGGTTAGCGTTAGGATTAGTGTTAAGTTAGGGATAGGGTTAGGTTTAGGGTTCAGTTAGCGTTAGGGTTACGATTAGGGTTAGGGTTAGGTTTAGGGTTAGGGTTAGGGTTAGGGTTATGGTTCAGATAGGGATAGGGTTAGTTTTAGTTTTAGGGTTAGGGTTCAGTTAGGGTAAGGGTTAGCGTTAGGATTAGGGTTAGGGATATGGTTAGGGTTAGGGTTAGTGTTAGGGTTCAGATAGTGTTAGGGTTAGGGTTAGGGTTAGGGTTAGGGTTCGGGTTCAGTTAGCGTTAGTGTTAGTGTTAGGGTTAGGGTTAGGATTTGGGTTCAGTTAGCGTTAGGGTTAGGGTTCAGATTGGGTTAGGGTTAGGGATAGGGTTAGGTTAAACTTAGGTTTAAGGCTAGGTTTAGGGTTAGGTTTAGGTTTAGGGTAAGGGTTATTGTTCAGTTAGGGTTAGGATTTAGGATAGGGTTAAGTTTAGGTTTAGGGTTCAGTTAATGTTAGGGTAAGGTTTAGGGTTAGGTTTATAGTTCAGTTAGCGTTAGGGTTAGGATTAGGGTTAGGGTTCTGTTAAGGTTAGGGTTAGGGTTAGGGTTAGGGTTCAGTTAGTGTTGGGGTTAGGGTTAGTGTTAGGTTTAGGGTTAGGGATCTGTTAGGTTAGAGGTTAGGGATAGGGTTAGGGTTAGGGTTAGTGTTAGGGTTCAGATAGGGTTAGGGTTAGGGTTAGGGTTAGGGTTCAGTTATGTTTTAGGTTAGGGTTAGGGTTAGGTTTAGGGTTAGTGTTAGGGTTAGGTTTCAGTTAGGGTTAGGGTTAGGGTTAGGGTTAGGGTATATTAGGGTTAGGGTTAGGGTTAGGATTAGTGTTAGGGTTAGGGTTTGGGTTAGGTTTAATGTTAGGGTTAGGGTTAGGGTTAGAGTTAGGGCTAGGTTTAGGGTTCAGTTAGAATTAGGGTTATGGTTCACTTACGTTTTGGGTTAAGGTTAGGGTTAGGGTTAGGGTTAGGGTTCAGTCAGGGTTAGAGTTAGTGTTAGGGTTAGGGTACAGTTATGGTTAGGGTTAGGGTTAGGGTTAGGGTTATGGTTTTATTAGGGTTTGGGTTAGGGTTAGTGTTATGGTTAGGTTTAGGTTTCAGTTAGCGTTAAGGTTAGGGTTAGGGTTAGGGTTAGGGTTATGGTTCAGTTAGGGTTAGGGTTACGGTTAGGGTTACGGTTAGTGTTACGGTTAGGGTTAGGATTAGGATTAGGGTTAGGGTTAGGGTTAGGGTTAGGTTTCAGTTAGGGTAAGGGTTAGGGTTAGGATTAGGGTTAGGGATAGGGTTAGGGTTAGTGTTAGTGTTAGGTTTCAGTTAGGGTTAGGGTTAGGGTTTGGGTTAGGTTTAGGGTTCAGTTACGTTTAGGGTTAGTGTTAGGGTTAGGGTTAGTTTTAGGTTTAGGGTTAGGGTTCTGTTATGTGAAGGGTTAGGGTTAGGGATAGGGTTAGGATTAGTGATAGGGTTAGTGTTCAGTTAGGCTTAGGGTTAGGGTTAGGATTAGGGTTAGGGTTCAGTTAGCGTTGGCGTTAGGGATAGGGTTAGGGTTAGGTTTAGGGTTTAGATATCGTTAGGGTTAGGGTTAGGGTTAGGGTTAAGGTTAGGGTTAGGGTTCAGTTAGTGTTAGGGTTTGGGTTAGGGTTAAGGTTAGTGTTAGGGTTCAGGGTTAGGGTTAGGGTTAGGGTTAGGTTAAGGGTTCAGTTAGAGTTAGGTTTAGCGTTAGGGTTAGGGTTAGGGTAAGGGTTATGGTTAGGGTTCAGTTAGGGTAAGAGTTAGGGTTAGGATTAGTGTTAGGGTTAGGGTTAGGTTTAGGGTTCAGTTAGGTTTAGGGTTAGCGTTAGGGTTAGCGTTAGGGTTAGAGTTAGGGTTCAGTTAAGGTTAGGGTTAGGGTTAGGGTTAGGGTTAGGTTTAGGGTTCCGTTAGCGTTAGGTTTAGTGTTAGGGTTAGGGTTACGGTTAGGGTTATGGTTAGGGTTAGGGTTCACTTAGCGTTAGCGTTAGGGTTAGGGTTAGGGTTAGGGTTAGTGTTAGGGATAGGGTTAGTGTTCAGTGAGGATTAGGGATAGGGTTAGGGTTCAGTTAGTTTTAGGGTTAGGGTTAGGGTAAGGGTTCAGATAGCGTTAGGATTATGTTTAGAGTTAGGTTTAGTGTTAGGGTTCACTTAGTGTTAGCGTTAGGGTTAGGGTTAGGGATAGGGTTAGGGTTAGGGTTCAGTTATTGTTAGGGTTAGGGATAGGGTTAGTGTTAGGGTTAGTGTAAGTGTTATAGTTAGGGTTAAGTTAGGGTTAGGGTTTGGGTTAGAGTTAAGGTTGGTGTTAGGGTTCATTTAGGGTTAGGGTTAGGGTTAGGGTTAGGGTTAGGTTTAGGGTTCCGTTAGCGTTAGGTTTAGTGTAAGGGTTAGAGTTACGGTTAGGGTTATGGTTAGGGTTCTGTTAGGGTAAGTGTTAGGGTTTGGATTAGGGTTAGGGATAGGATTAGGTTTAGGGTTAACTCTTAGAGTTCACTTAGGGTTATGGTTAGGGTTAGGGTTAGGGTTAGGTTTAGGGCTAGGGTTCAGTTAGGGTTAGGGTTAGGGTTAGGGATAGAGTTATGGTTAGGTTTAGGTTTCAGTTAGCTTTAGGGTTATGGTTCAGTTAGGGTTAGGGTTAAGGTTAGGGTTAGGGTTATGGTTAGGTTTAGGGTTCAGTCAGGGTTAGGGTTAGTGTTAGGGTTAGGGTACAGTTAGGGTTAGGGTTAGGGTTAGGGTTAGGGTTAGTGTTAGAGTTCTATTAGGGTTTGGGTTAGGGTTAGTGTTATGGTTAGGTTTAGGTTTCAGTTAGCGTTAGGTTTAGGGTTAGGGTTAGGGTTAGGTTTAGTGTTCAGTTAGGGATAGGGTTAGGGTTATGTTTCAGTTAGGGTTAGGGTTACGGTTAGGGTTACGGTTAGTGTTAGGGTTAGGGTTAGGATTAGGGTTAGGCCTAGGGTTAGGGTTAGGGTACAGATAGGGATAGAGTTAGTTTTAGTGTTAGGGTTAGGGTTCAGTTAGGGTAAGCGTTAGGGTTAGGATTAGGGTTAGGGATAGGGTTAGGGTTAGTGTTAGGGTTAGGGTTCAGTTAGGGTTAGGGTTAGGGTTAGGGTTAGGGTTAGGGTACATTAGGGTTAGGTTTAGGGTTAGGATTAATGTTAGGGTTAGTGTTTGGGTTAGGTTTAGGGTTCAGTTAGGTTTAGGGTTAGGGTTAGGGTTAGGGTAAGGTTAGTGTTAGGGTTAGGGTTCAGTTAGAGTTAGGGTTAGGGTTCAGACTGGGTTTGGGTTAGGGTTAGGGTTAGGTTTAGGGTTAGGGTTATGGTACAGTTAGGGTTAGGATTAGGGTTATGGTTAGGGTACTCTTAGGTTTAGGGTTAGGTTTAGGGTTAGGGTTAGGTTTATGGTAAGGGTTATTGTTCAGTTAGTGTTAGGTTTTAGGTTAGGGTTAAGTTTAGGGTTAGGGTTCAGTTAGTGTAAGTGTAAGGGTTAGGGTTAGGTTTATGGTTCAGTTAGCGTTAGGGTTAGGGTTAGTTTTAGGTTTAGGGTTAGGGTTCTGTTAGGTTAAGGGTTAGGGTTAGGGATAGGGTTAGGGTTCAGTTAGGCTTAGGGTTAGGGTTAGGGTTAGGGTTAGGGTTCAGTTAGCGTTAGCATTATGGATAGGGTTAGGGTTATGTTTAGGTTTCAGTTAGGGTAAGGATTAAGGTTAGGAGTAGGGTTAGGGATCGGGTTAGGGTTAGGGTTAGGGTTAAGGTTAGGGTTAGGGTTAGGTTTATGTTTCCGTTCGGTTTAGGGTTAGCGTTAGGTTTAGTGTTAGGGTTAGGGTTAGGGTTCAGTTAAGGTTAGGGTTAGGGTTAGGGTTAGGGTTAGGGTTTAGGTTTAGGGTTCAGTTAGGGTTAGGGTTAATGTTAGAATTAGGTTTAGGGTTAGGGTTTGGGATAGGTTTAGAGTTTAGTTAGGTTTAGGGTTAGGGTTAGGGTTAGGGTTAGGGTTAGTGTTAGGGTTAGTGTTCAGTTAGAGTTAGTTTTAGGGTTTGGGTTAGGGTTAGGATTAGGGTTCAGTTAGCGTTACGGTTAGGGTTAGGGTTAGGGTTAGGGTTAGGGTTCAGTTATGGTTAGGGTTAGGGTTAGGGTTAGGGTTAGTGTTAGGGATAGGGTTAGGGTTCAGTGAGGATTAGTGATAGTGTTAGGGTTCAGTTAGTGTTAGGGTTAGGGTTAGGGTTAGGGTTCAGTTAGCGTTAGGATTATGTTTAGAGTTAGGTTTAGTGTTAGGGTTCACTTAGAGTTAGCGTTAGGGTTAGGGTTAGGGATAGGGTTACGGTTAGGGTTCAGTTATGGTTAGGGTTAGGGTTAGGGTTAGGGTTAGGGATAGGATTAGGGTTAGGGTTACTCTTAGAGTTCACTTAGGGTTATGGTTAGGGTTAGGGTTAGGGTTAGGGCTAGGGTTAGGGTTCAGTTAGGGTTAGGTTTAGGGTTAGGTTTAGGGTTAGTGTTAGGCTTAGTGTTAGCGTTAGGGTTAGGTTTAGTGTTCAGTTTTGTTTAGGGTTAGTGTTAGGGTTGGGTTAGGGTTAGGGTTCAGTTAGGGTTAGGGTTAGCGTTAGGGATAGAGTTAGGTTTAGGTTTAGGGTTCAGTTAGCATTAGGGATATGGTTCAGTTAGAGTTAGGGTTAAGGTTAGGGTTAGAGTTAGGGTTAGGGTTCAGACTGTGTTTGGGTTAGGGTTAGGGTTAGGGTTAGGGTACATTAGGGTTAGGGTTAGGGTAGGATTAGTGTTAGGGTTAGGGTTCAGTTAGCGTTAGTGTTAGGGTTAGGGTTAGGGTTACGTTTAGGGTTCAGTTAGCGTTAGTGTTAGGGTTCAGATTGGGTTTGGGTTAGGGTTAGGGTTTGGTTTAGGGTTAGGATTAGGGTACAGTTAGGGTTAGGGTTAGGGTTATGGTTAGGGTACTGTTAGGTTTAGGGTTAGGTTTAGGGTTAGGGTAAGGGTTCTTGTTCAGTTAGTGTTAGATTTTAGGTTAGGGTTAAGTTTAGGTTTAGGGTTCAGTTAGTGTTAGTGTAAGGGTTAGGGTTAGGTTTATGGTTCAGTTAGCGTTAGGGTTAGGGTTAGTTTTAGGTTTAGGTTTAGGGTTCTGTTAGGTGAAGTGTTAGGGTTAGGGATAGGGTTAGGATTAGTGATAGGGTTAGTGTTCAGTTAGGCTTAGGGTTAGGGTTAGGATTAGGGTTAGGGTTCAGTTAGCGTTGGCGTTAGGGATAGGGTTAGGGTTAGGTTTAGGGTTTAGATATCGTTAGGGTTAGGGTTAGGGTTAGGGTTAAGGTTAGGGTTAGGGTTCAGTTAGGGTTAGGGTTTGGGTTAGGGTTAAGGTTAGTGTTAGGGTTCAGGGTTAGGGTTAGGGTTAGGGTTAGGTTAAGGGTTCAGTTAGAGTTAGGTTTAGCGTTAGGTTTAGGGTTAGGGTAAGGGTTATGGTTAGGGTTCAGTTAGGGTAAGAGTTAGGGTTAGGATTAGTGTTAGGGTTAGGGTAAGGTTTAGGGTTCAGTTAGGTTTAGGGTTAGCGTTAGGGTTAGCGTTAGGGTTAGAGTTAGGGTTCAGTTAAGGTTAGGGTTAGGGTTAGGGTTAGGGTTAGGGTTAGGTTTAGGGTTCCGTTAGCGTTAGGTTTAGTGTTAGGGTTAGGGTTACGGTTAGGGTTATGGTTAGGGTTAGGGTTCACTTAGCGTTAGCGTTAGGGTTAGGGTTAGGGTTAGGGTTAGGGTTAGGGATAGGGTTAGTGTTCAGTGAGGATTAGGGATAGGGTTAGGGTTCAGTTAGTTTTAGGGTTAGGGTTAGGGTAAGGGTTCAGATAGCGTTAGGATTATGTTTAGAGTTAGGTTTAGTGTTAGGGTTCACTTAGTGTTAGCGTTAGGGTTAGGGTTAGGGATAGGGTTAGGGTTAGGGTTCAGTTATTGTTAGGGTTAGGGATAGGGTTAGTGTTAGGGTTAGTGTAAGTGTTATAGTTAGGGTTAAGTTAGGGTTAGGGTTTGGGTTAGAGTTAAGGTTGGTGTTAGGGTTCATTTAGGGTTAGGGTTAGGGTTAGGGTTAGGGTTAGGTTTAGGGTTCCGTTAGCGTTAGGTTTAGTGTAAGGGTTAGAGTTACGGTTAGGGTTATGGTTAGGGTTCTGTTAGGGTAAGTGTTAGGGTTTGGATTAGGGTTAGGGATAGGATTAGGTTTAGGGTTAACTCTTAGAGTTCACTTAGGGTTAGGGTTAGGGTTAGGGTTAGGTTTAGGGCTAGGGTTCAGTTAGGGTTAGGGTTAGGGTTAGGGATAGAGTTATGGTTAGGTTTAGGTTTCAGTTAGCTTTAGGGTTATGGTTCAGTTAGGGTTAGGGTTAAGGTTAGGGTTAGGGTTATGGTTAGGTTTAGGGTTCAGTCAGGGTTAGGGTTAATGTTAGGGTTAGGGTACAGTTAGGGTTAGGGTTAGGGTTAGGGTTAGGGTTAGTGTTAGAGTTCTATTAGGGTTTGGGTTAGGGTTAGTGTTATGGTTAGGTTTAGGTTTCAGTTAGCCTTAGGTTTAGGGTTAGGGTTAGGGTTAGGTTTAGTGTTCAGTTAGGGATAGGGTTAGGGTTATGTTTCAGTTAGGGTTAGGGTTACGGTTAGGGTTACGGTTAGTGTTAGGGTTAGGGTTAGGATTAGGGTTAGGCCTAGGGTTAGGGTTAGGGTACAGATAGGGATAGAGTTAGTTTTAGTGTTAGGGTTAGGGTTCAGTTAGGGTAAGCGTTAGGGTTAGGATTAGGGTTAGGGATAGGGTTAGGGTTAGTGTTAGGGTTAGGGTTCAGTTAGGGTTAGGGTTAGGGTTAGGGTTAGGGTTAGGGTACATTAGGGTTAGGTTTAGGGTTAGGATTAATGTTAGGGTTAGTGTTTGGGTTAGGTTTAGGGTTCAGTTAGGTTTAGGGTTAGGGTTAGGGTTAGGGTAAGGTTAGTGTTAGGGTTAGGGTTCAGTTAGAGTTAGGGTTAGGGTTCAGACTGGGTTTGGGTTAGGGTTAGGGTTAGGTTTAGGGTTAGGGTTATGGTACAGTTAGGGTTAGGATTAGGGTTATGGTTAGGGTACTCTTAGGTTTAGGGTTAGGTTTAGGGTTAGGGTTAGGTTTATGGTAAGGGTTATTGTTCAGTTAGTGTTAGGTTTTAGGTTAGGGTTAAGTTTAGGGTTAGGGTTCAGTTAGTGTAAGTGTAAGGGTTAGGGTTAGGTTTATGGTTCAGTTAGCGTTAGGGTTAGGGTTAGTTTTAGGTTTAGGGTTAGGGTTCTGTTAGGTTAAGGGTTAGGGTTAGGGATAGGGTTAGGATTAGGGATAGGGTTAGGGTTCAGTTAGGCTTAGGGTTAGGGTTAGGGTTAGGGTTAGGGTTCAGTTAGCGTTAGCATTATGGATAGGGTTAGGGTTATGTTTAGGTTTCAGTTAGGGTAAGGATTAAGGTTAGGAGTAGGGTTAGGGATCGGGTTAGGGTTAGGGTTAGGGTTAAGGTTAGGGTTAGGGTTAGGTTTATGTTTCCGTTCGGTTTAGGGTTAGCGTTAGGTTTAGTGTTAGGGTTAGGGTTAGGGTTCAGTTAAGGTTAGGGTTAGGGTTAGGGTTAGGGTTAGGGTTTACGTTTAGGGTTCAGTTAGGGTTAGGGTTAATGTTAGAATTAGGTTTAGGGTTAGGGTTTGGGATAGGTTTAGAGTTTAGTTAGGTTTAGGGGTAGGGTTAGGGTTAGGGTTAGGGTTAGTGTTAGGGTTAGTGTTCAGATAGAGTTAGTTTTAGGGTTTGGGTTAGGGTTAGGATTAGGGTTCAGTTAGCGTTACGGTTAGGGTTAGGGTTAGGGTTAGGGTTAGGGTTCAGTTATGGTTAGGGTTAGGGTTAGGGTTAGTGTTAGGGATAGGGTTAGGGTTCAGTGAGGATTAGTGATAGTGTTAGGGTTCAGTTAGTGTTAGGGTTAGGGTTAGGGTTAGGGTTCAGTTAGCGTTAGGATTATGTTTAGAGTTAGGTTTAGTGTTAGGGTTCACTTAGAGTTAGCGTTAGGGTTAGGGTTAGGGATAGGGTTACGGTTAGGGTTCAGTTATGGTTAGGGTTAGGGTTAGGGTTAGGGTTAGGGATAGGATTAGGGTTAGGGTTACTCTTAGAGTTCACTTAGGGTTATGGTTAGGGTTAGGGTTAGGGTTAGGGCTAGGGTTAGGGTTCAGTTAGGGTTAGGTTTAGGGTTAGGTTTAGGGTTAGTGTTAGGCTTAGTGTTAGCGTTAGGGTTAGGTTTAGTGTTCAGTTTTGTTTAGGGTTAGTGTTAGGGTTGGGTTAGGGTTAGGGTTCAGTTAGGGTTAGGGTTAGCGTTAGGGATAGAGTTAGGTTTAGGTTTAGGGTTCAGTTAGCATTAGGGTTATGGTTCAGTTAGAGTTAGGGTTAAGGTTAGGGTTAGAGTTAGGGTTAGGGTTCAGACTGTGTTTGGGTTAGGGTTAGGGTTAGGGTTAGGGTACATTAGGGTTAGGGTTAGGGTAGGATTAGTGTTAGGGTTAGGGTTCAGTTAGCGTTAGTGTTAGGGTTAGGGTTAGGGTTACGTTTAGGGTTCAGTTAGCGTTAGTGTTAGGGTTCAGATTGGGTTTGGGTTAGGGTTAGGGTTTGGTTTAGGGTTAGGATTAGGGTACAGTTAGGGTTAGGGTTAGGGTTATGGTTAGGGTACTGTTAGGTTTAGGGTTAGGTTTAGGGTTAGGGTAAGGGTTCTTGTTCAGTTAGTGTTAGATTTTAGGTTAGGGTTAAGTTTAGGTTTAGGGTTCAGTTAGTGTTAGTGTAAGGGTTAGGGTTAGGTTTATGGTTCAGTTAGCGTTAGGGTTAGGGTTAGTTTTAGGTTTAGGTTTAGGGTTCTGTTAGGTGAAGTGTTAGGGTTAGGGATAGGGTTAGGATTAGTGATAGGGTTAGTGTTCAGTTAGGCTTAGGGTTAGGGTTAGGATTAGGGTTAGGGTTCAGTTAGCGTTGGCGTTAGGGATAGGGTTAGGGTTAGGTTTAGGGTTTAGATATCGTTAGGGTTAGGGTTAGGGTTAGGGTTAAGGTTAGGGTTAGGGTTCAGTTAGGGTTAGGGTTTGGGTTAGGGTTAAGGTTAGTGTTAGGGTTCAGGGTTAGGGTTAGGGTTAGGGTTAGGTTAAGGGTTCAGTTAGAGTTAGGTTTAGCGTTAGGTTTAGGGTTAGGGTAAGGGTTATGGTTAGGGTTCAGTTAGGGTAAGAGTTAGGGTTAGGATTAGTGTTAGGGTTAGGGTTAGGTTTAGGGTTCAGTTAGGTTTAGGGTTAGCGTTAGGGTTAGCGTTAGGGTTAGAGTTAGGGTTCAGTTAAGGTTAGGGTTAGGGTTAGGGTTAGGGTTAGGTTTAGGGTTCCGTTAGCGTTAGGTTTAGTGTTAGGGTTAGGGTTACGGTTAGGGTTATGGTTAGGGTTAGGGTTCACTTAGCGTTAGCGTTAGGGTTAGGGTTAGGGTTAGGGTTAGGGTTAGTGTTAGGGATATGGTTAGTGTTCAGTGAGGATTAGGGATAGGGTTAGGGTTCAGTTAGTGTTAGGGTTAGGGTTAGGGTAAGGGTTCAGATAGCGTTAGGATTATGTTTAGAGTTAGGTTTAGTGTTAGGGTTCACTTAGTGTTAGCGTTAGGGTTAGGGTTAGGGATAGGGTTAGGGTTAGGGTTCAGTTATGGTTAGGGTTAGGGATAGGGTTAGTGTTAGGGTTAGGGTAAGTGTTATAGTTAGGGTTAAGTTAGGGTTAGGTTTTGGGTTAGAGTTAAGGTTGGTGTTTAGGGTTCATTTAGGGTTAGGGTTAGGGTTAGGGTTAGGGTTAGGTTTAGGGTTCCGTTAGCGTTAGTTTTAGTGTAAGGGTTAGGGTTACGGTTAGGGTTATGGTTAGGGTTCAGTTAGGGTAAGGGTTAGGGTTTGGATTAGGGTTAGGGAAAGGATTAGGGTTAGGGTTAACTCTTAGAGTTCACTTAGGGTTATGGTTAGGGTTAGGGTTAGGGTTAGGGTTAGGGCTAGGGTTAGGGTTCAGTTAGGGTTAGGTTTAGGGTTAGGTTTATGGTTAGTGTTAGGGTTAGGGTTAGGGTTAGAGTTAGGTTTAGGGTTCAGTTTGGTTTAGGGTTAGTGTTAGGGTTGGGTTAGGGTTAGGGTTAGGGTTCAGTTAGGGTTAGGGTTAGGGTTAGGGATAGAGTTATGGTTAGGTTTAGGTTTCAGATAGCTTTAGGGTTATGGTTCTGTTAGGGTTAGGGTTAAGGTTAGGGTTAGGGTTAGGGTTAGGTTTAGGGTTCAGTCAGGGTTAGGGTTAGTGTTAGGGTTAGGGTACAGTTAGGGTTAGGGTTAGGGTTAGGGTTAGGGTTAGTGTTAGAGTTCTATTAGGGTTTGGGTTAGGGTTAGTGTTATGGTTAGGTTTAGGTTTCAGTTAGCGTTAGGTTTAGGGTTAGGGTTAGGGTTAGGTTTAGTGTTCAGTTAGGGATAGGGTTAGGGTTATGTTTCAGTTAGGGTTAGGGTTACGGTTAGGGTTACGGTTAGTTTTAGGGTTAGGGTTAGGATTAGGGTTAGGCCTAGGGTTAGGGTTAGGGTACAGATAGGGATAGAGTTAGTTTTAGTGTTAGGGTTAGGGTTCAGTTAGGGTAAGCGTTAGGGTTAGGATTAGGTTTAGGTATAGGGTCAGGGTTAGGGTTAGGGTTCAATTAGGGTTAGGGTTAGGGTTATTGTTAGGGTTAGGGTTAGGGTTAGGGTTAGTGTTAGGGTTAGGGTCAGGGTTAGGGTAAGGGTTCAATTAGGGTTAGGGTTAGGGTTAGTGTTAGGGTTAGGGTTCTGTTAGGGTAAGGGTTAGGTTTAGAATTAGTGTTAGTGATAGGGTTGGGTTAGGGTAAGTGTTAGGGTTCAGATATGGTTAGGGTTAGGGTTAGGGTTAGGTTTAGGGTTATGGTTCAGTTAGGTTTAGGATTAGGGCTAGGGTTAGGGTTAGGGTTAGTGTTAGGGTTAGTGTTAGGGTTAGGGTTCAGTTAGCGTTAGCGTTAGCGTTAGGGTTAGGGTTAGGGTTAGGTTTAAGGTTAGTGTTAGGGTTCAGTTAGGATTAGGATTAGGGTTAGGGTTAGGGTTAGGGTTATAGTTAGGGTTATGTTAGGGTTAGGGTTTGTGTTAGGGTTAAGGTTAGTGTTAGGGTTCAGGGTTAGGGTTAGGGTTTGGGTTAGGGTTAGGGTTAGGTTTAGGGTTAGGGTTCTGTTAGGTTAAGGGTTAGGTTTAGGGTTAGGGTTATGATTAGGGATAGGGTTAATGTTCAGTTCGGATTAGTGTTAGGGGTAGGGTTAGGGTTAGGGTTCAGTTAGCGTTAGCGTTAGCGTTAGGGTTAGGGTTAGGGTTAGGTTTCCGTTATGGTTAGGGTTAGGGTTAGGGTTAGTGTTAGGGTTAGGGTTCAGTTAGGATTAGGGTTAGGGTTAGGGTTAGGGTTATAGTTAGTGTTCAGTTAGGGTTAGGGTTTGGGTTAGGGTTAAGTTTAGTGTTAGGGTTCAGTTAGTGTTCGGGTTAGGGTTAGGGTTAGGGTTAGGGTTAGGTTAAGGGTTCAGTTAGAGTTAGGTTTAGCGTTAGGGTTAGGGTTAGGGTTATAGTTAGGGTTCAGTTAGGGTAAGGGTTAGGGTTAGGATAAGGGTTAGGGAATGGTTAGGTTTAGGGTTAGGGTTACAGTTCACTTAGCGTTAGAGTTAGGTTTAGTGTTAGTGTTAGGTTTAGTGTTAGGGTTAGGGTTCAGTTAGGGTAAGGGTTAGTGTTTGGATCAGAGTTAGGGATAGGGTTAGGGTAAGGGTTAGGGTTCAATTAGGGTTAGGGTTAGGGTTAGAGTTAGGCTTAGGGTTCAGTAAGGTTTAGGGTTATGGTTAGGGTTAGAGTACAGTTAGGGTTATGTTTAGGGTCAGGGTTAGTGTTAGGGTTAGGGTTCTATTAGGGTTTGGGTTAGGGATAGGGTTAGGGTTAGGTTAAGTGTTCAGTTAGCGTTAGGGTTAGGGTTAGGGTTTGGGTTAGGGTAAGGGTTAGGATTCAGTTAGGGATAGGGTTAGGGTTAGGGTTCAGTTTTGGTTAGGGTTAGGGTTAGGGTTCAATTAGTGTTAGGGTTAGGGTTAGAGTTAGGCTTAGGGTTCAGTAAGGTTTAGGGTTATGGTTAGGGTGAGAGTACAGTTAGGGTTATGTTTAGGGTCAGGGTTAGTGTTAGGGTTAGGGTTCTATTAAGGTTTGGGTTAGGGATAGGGTTAGGTTTAGGTTAAGGGTTCATTTAGCGTTAGGGTTAGGGTTAGGGTTTGTGTTAGGGTGAGGGTTAGGGTTCAGTTAGGGATAGGGTTAGGGTTAGGGTTCAGTTAGGGTAAGGTTTAGGGTTATGATTAGGGTTAGGGATAGGGTTAGGGTTAGGGTTAGGGTTAGGGTTAGGTTTAGGGTTCAATTAGGGTTAAGGTTAGGGTTAGAGTAAGGGTTAGGTTTCTGTTAGGGTTAGGGTTATGGTTAGGATTAGGGTACAGTTAGGGTTAGATTTATGGTCAGGGTTAATGTTAGGGTTAGGGTTCTATTAGGGTTTGGGTTAGGGATAGGTGTAGGGTTAGGTTAAGGGTTCAGTTAGCGTTAGGGTTAGGGTTAGGGTTAGGGTTAGGATTAGTGTTAAGTTAGGGATAGGGTTAGGTTTAGGGTTCAGTTAGAGTTAGGGTTACGATTAGGGTTAGGGTTAGGTTTAGGGTTAGGGTTAGGGTTAGGGTTATGGTTCAGATAGGGATAGGGTTAGTTTTAGTTTTAGGGTTAGGGTTCAGTTAGGGTAAGGGTTAGCGTTAGGATTAGGGTTAGGGATATGGTTAGGGTTAGGGTTAGTGTTAGGGTTCAGATAGTGTTAGGGTTAGGGTTAGGGTTAGGGTTAGGGTTCGGGTTCAGTTAGCGTTAGTGTTAGTGTTAGGGTTAGGGTTAGGATTTGGGTTCAGTTAGCGTTAGGGTTAGGGTTCAGATTGGGTTAGGGTTAGGGATAGGGTTAGGTTAAACTTAGGTTTAAGGCTAGGTTTAGGGTTAGGTTTAGGTTTAGGGTAAGGGTTATTGTTCAGTTAGGGTTAGGATTTAGGATAGGGTTAAGTTTAGGTTTAGGGTTCAGTTAATGTTAGGGTAAGGTTTAGGGTTAGGTTTATAGTTCAGTTAGCGTTAGGGTTAGGATTAGGGTTAGGGTTCTGTTAAGGTTAGGGTTAGGGTTAGGGTTAGGGTTCAGTTAGTGTTGGGGTTAGGGTTAGTGTTAGGTTTAGGGTTAGGGATCTGTTAGGTTAGAGGTTAGGGATAGGGTTAGGGTTAGGGTTAGTGTTAGGGTTCAGATAGGGTTAGGGTTAGGGTTAGGGTTAGGGTTCAGTTATGTTTTAGGTTAGGGTTAGGGTTAGGTTTAGGGTTAGTGTTAGGGTTAGGTTTCAGTTAGGGTTAGGGTTAGGGTTAGGGTTAGGGTATATTAGGGTTAGGGTTAGGGTTAGGATTAGTGTTAGGGTTAGGGTTTGGGTTAGGTTTAATGTTAGGGTTAGGGTTAGGGTTAGAGTTAGGGCTAGGTTTAGGGTTCAGTTAGAATTAGGGTTATGGTTCACTTACGTTTTGGGTTAAGGTTAGGGTTAGGGTTAGGGTTAGGGTTCAGTCAGGGTTAGAGTTAGTGTTAGGGTTAGGGTACAGTTATGGTTAGGGTTAGGGTTAGGGTTAGGGTTAGGGTTATGGTTTTATTAGGGTTTGGGTTAGGGTTAGTGTTATGGTTAGGTTTAGGTTTCAGTTAGCGTTAAGGTTAGGGTTAGGGTTAGGGTTAGGGTTAGTGTTCAGTTAGGGATAGGGTTAGGGTTATGGTTCAGTTAGGGTTAGGGTTACGGTTAGGGTTACGGTTAGTGTTACGGTTAGGGTTAGGATTAGGATTAGGGTTAGGGTTAGGGTTAGGGTTAGGTTTCAGTTAGGGTAAGGGTTAGGGTTAGGATTAGGGTTAGGGATAGGTTTAGGGTTAGTGTTAGTGTTAGGGTTCAGTTAGGGTTAGGGTTAGGGTTTGGGTTAGGTTTAGGGTTCAGTTACGTTTAGGGTTAGTGTTAGGGTTAGGGTTAGGGTTAGGTTTAGGGTTCAGTTAGCGTTAGGGTTAGGGTTAGAGTTAGTGTTACAATTAGGGTTAGGGTTCAGTTATGATTAGGGTTAGGTTTAGGGTTAGGGTTAGGGTTCAGTTAGTGTTAGGGTTAGGGTTTGTGTTAGGTTTAGGGTTAGGTTTCTTTTAGGTTAATTGTTAGAGTTAGGGTTAGGGTTAGGGTTAGGATTAGGGATATGGTTAGGGTTCAGTTCGGATTAGGGTTAGGGGTAGGGTTAGGGTTAGGGTTCAGTTAGCGTTAGCGTTAGGGTTAGGGTTAGGTTTAGGGTTCAGTTATGGTTAGGGTTAGGGTTAGGGTTAATGTTAGGGTTAGGGTTCAGTTAGGATTAGGTTTTGGGTTAGGGTTAAGGTTAGTGTTAGGGTTCAGTTAGGGTTAGGGTTAGGGTTAGGGTCAGGTTTAGGGTTAGGTTAAGGGTTCAGTTAGAGTTAGGTATAGCGTTAGGGTTAGGGATAGGGTCAGGGTTAGTGTTAGGGTTAAGGTTCTATTAGGGTTTGTGTTAGGGATAGGGTTATTGTTATGTTAAGGGTTCAGTTAGCTTTAGGGTTAGGGTTAGGGTTAGGGTTAGGGTTAGGGTTCAGATAGGGATAGGGTTAGATTTAGTTTTAGGGTTAGGGTTCAGTTAGGGTAAGGGTTAGGGTTATGATTAGGGTTAGGGATAGGGTTAGGGTTAGGGTTAGGGTTAGGGTTAGGGTTCAATTAGGGTTAAGGTTAGGGTTAGAGTAAGGGTTAGGGTTCAGTTAGGGTTAGGGTTATGGTTAGGATTAGGGTAAAGTTAGGGTTAGATTTATGGTCATGGTTAGTGTTAGGGTTAGGGTTCTATTAGGGTTTGGGTTAGTGAGAGGTATAGGGTTAAGTTAAGGGTTCAGTAAGCTTTAGCGTTCGGGTTAGGGTTAGGGTTAGGATTAGTGTTAAGTTAGGGATAGGGTTAGGTTTAGGGTTCAGTTAGGGTTAGGGTTACGGTTAGGGTTAAGGTTAGGTTTAGGGTTAGGGTTTGTTTTAGGGTTATGTTTCAGAAAGGGATAGGGTTAGTTTTAGTTTTAGGGTTAGGGTTTAGTTAGGGTAAGTGTTAGCGTTAGGATTAGGGTTAGGGATAGGGTTAGGGTTAGGGCTAGTGTTAGGGTTCAGTTAGGTTTAGGGTTAGGGTTAGGGTTAGGGTTAGTGTTAGGGTTCAGATAGGGTTAGGGTTAGGGTTAGGATTAGGGTTCAGTTAGCGTTAGGGTTAAGGTTCAGATTGGGTTAGGGTTAGGGTTAGGGTTAGTTTAAAGTTAGGTTTAGGGCTAGGTTTAGGGTTAGGGTTAGGTTTAGGTTTATACTTCAGTTAGCGTTAGGGTTAGGGTTAGGGTTAGGGTTCTGTTAGGGTTAGGGTTAGGGATATGTTTAGGGTTAGGGTTCAGTTAGTGTTGGGGTTAGGGTTAGTGTTAGGTTTAGGGTTAGGGATTTGTTAGGTTAGAGGTTAGGGATAGGGTTAGGGTTAGGGTTAGTGTTAGGGTTAGGGTTTGGGTTAGGTTTAGGGTTCAGATAGGTTTAGGGTTAGGGTTAGGGTTAGGGTTAGGGTTAGGGTTAGTGTTAGGGTTAGGGTATATTAGGGTTAGGGTTAGGGTTAGGATTAGTGTTAGGGTTAGGGTTTGGGTTAGGTTTAGGGTTCAGTTAGGTTTAGGGTTAGGGTTAGGGTTTGGGTTAGGGTTAGGGTTAGGGTTAGGGTTAGGATTCAGTTAGCGTTAGTGTTAGGGTTAGGGTTATGGTTAGGTTTAGGGTTCAGTTAGCGTTAGGGTTAGGGTTCAGATATGGTTAGGGTTAGGGTTAGGTTTAGGTTTAGGGTTAGTGTTATGGTTCAGATAGGGTAGGGTTAGTGTTATGGTTAGTGTACTGTTAGGGTTAGAGTTAGGTTTAGGGTTAGGGTTAGGGTTAGGGTAAGGGTTACTGTTCAGTTAGTGTTAGGGTTTAGGTAAGGTTAAGTTTAGGGTTAGTGTTTAGTTAGTGTTAGTGTAAGGGTTAGGGTTAGGTTTATGGTTCAGTTAGCGTTAGGTTATGTTTAGGTTTAGGGTTCTGTTAGGGCTAGGGTTAGGGTTAGGGTTAAGGTTCAAATAGTGTTAGGGTTAGGGTTAGTGTTAGGTTTAGGGTTAGAGTTCTGTTAGGTTAAGGGTTAGGGTTAGGGTTAGGGTTAGGATTAGGGATAGGGTTAGGGTTCAGTTAGGCTTAGGGTTAGGGTTAGGGTTAGTGTTAGGGTTAAGTTAGCGTTAGCGTTAGGGTTAGGTTAAGGGTTAGGGTAAGGGTTAGGGTTAGGGTTAGGATTAGGGATAGGGTTAGGGTTAAGTTAGGCTTAGGGTTAGGGTTAGGGTTAGTGTTAGGGTTAAGTTAGCGTTAGCGTTAGGGTTAGTTTTAGGGTTAGGGTTAGGGTTCAGTTAGGGTTAGGGTTTGGGTTAGGGTTAAGGTTAGTGTTAGGGTTCTGTTAGGGTTAGTGTTAGGGTTAGGGTTAGGGTTAGTTTAAGGGTTCAGTTATAGTTAGGTTTAGCGTTAGGTTTAGGGTTAGGGTAAGGATTATGTTTAGGGTTCTGTTAGGGTAAGGGTTAGGGTTAGATTAGGTTTAGGGATCGGGTTAGGGTTAGGGTTAGTGTTAGAGTTCACTTAGGGTTAGGGTTAGTGTTAGGGTTAGGTTTAGGGTTCAGTTAGTTTTAGGTTTAGGGTTAGGGTTAAGATTAGCGTTAGGGTTATTCTTAGGTTTAGGGTTCAGTTAGGTTTAGGGTTAGCGTTAGGGTTAGGCTTAGAGTTAGGGTTCAGTTAGGGTTAGGGTTAGGGTTAGGGTAAGGGTTAGGGTTCAGTTAGGGTAAGGGTTAGGTTTAGGATTAGGGATAGGGATCGGGTTAGGTTTAGGGTTAGGTTTAGAGTTAACTTAGGGTTAGGGTTATCGTTAGGGTAAGGTTCAGTTAGGGTTAGGGTTAGGGTAAGGGTTAGGGTTAGGTTTAGGGTTCAGTTAGCATTATGTTTATGGTTCAGTTGGGTTTAGGGTTAAGGTAGTGTTAGGGTTAGGGTTAGGGTTAGGGTTCAGTTAGGTTTAGGGTTAGGGTTAGTGTTAGTGTTAGGTTTAGGTTTCAAATAGGGATAGGGTTAGTTTTAGGGTTAGGGTTAGGGTTCAGTTAGGGTAAGGGTTAGGGAAAGGATTAGGGTTAGGGATAGGGTTAGGGTTAGGCTTAGGGTTAGGTTTAGGGTTATGGTTAGAGTTAGGGTTAGGGTTCAGTTAGGGTTAGGGTTAGGGTTAGGTTTAGAGGTAATGATAGGGTTTGGGTTAGGTTTAGGGTTCACTTAGGTTTAGGGTTAGGGGTTAGGTTTAGGGTTCAGATAGGGTTAGGGTTAGTGTTAGGGTTCACTTAGGGTTAGGGTAAGGGTTAGGATTAGTGTTAGGGTTAGGGTTTGGGTTAGGTTAAGTGTTCATTTAGGTTTAGGGTTAGGGTTAGGGTTAGGGTTACGTTTAGTGTTAGTGTTAGGGTTCAGTTAGCGTTAGTGTTAGGGTTAGGGTTAGGGTTAAGGTTAGGGTACTGTTAGGGTTAGGATTAGGTTTAGCGTTAGGGTTAGGGTTAGGGTAAGGGTTATTGTTCAGTTAGGGTTAGGGTTTAGGTTAGGGTAAAGTTTAGGATTAGGGTCCAGTTAGGGTTAGTGTAAGGTTAGGGTTAGGTTTATGGTTCAGTTAGCGTTAGGGTTAGGGTTAGGGTTAGGGTTAGGTTTAGGGTTCAGTTAGTGTTAGGGTTAGAGTTAGTGTTAGGTTAAGGGTTAGGGTACTGTTAGGTTAAGGGCTAGGGTTAGGGTTAGGGTTAGGATTAGGGATATGGTTAGGGTTCAGTTAGGGTTAGTGTTAGGGTTAGGGTTAGGGTTAGGGTTCAGTTAGCATTAGCGTTAGGTTTAGGGTTAGGTTTAGGGTTCAGTTATGGTTAGGGTTAGGGTTAGGGTTAGGGTTAGTGTTAGGGTTAGGGTTAGGGTTCAGTTAGGATTAGGGTTAGGGTTAGGGTTAGGGTAAGGGTTAGAGTTCTCTTAGGGTTAGGGTTAGGGTTAGGGTTAGGGTTAGGGTTAGGGTTAACTTAGGCTTAGGTTTAGGGTTAGGGTTAATGTTAGGGTTAGGGTTAGGTTTAGGGTTCAGTTCGGTTTAGGGTTAGTGTTAGGGTTAGGGTTAGGGTTAGGGTTAGGTTTCAGTTAGGGTAAGGGTTAGGGTTAGGGTTAGGGTTAGGTTTAGGGTTCATTTAGCATTAGGGTTAAGGTTCAGTTATGGTTAGGGTTAATGTAGTGTTAGGGTT
>JAKCOZ010000061.1:892500-920000 GCA_022605955.1 Rallus limicola
TAGGGTTAGGGTTAGGGTTACGGTTAGGGTTAGTGTTAGGGTTAGGGTTAGGGTTCAGTTAGGGTTAGGTTTAGGGTTAGGGTTAGGGTTAGTGTTAGGGTTAGGGTTAGGTTTAGGGTTCAGTTAGGTTTAGGGTTAGCGTTAGGGTTAGGGTTAGGGTTAGGGTTAGGGTTAGGGTTCAGTTAGGGTTAGGGTTAGGGTTAGGGTTAGGGTTAGGTTTAGGGTTCAGTTAGCATTAGCGTTATGTTTAGGGTTAGGGTTAGGGTTCAGTTATGTTTATGGTTAGGGTTTGGGTTTGGTTAAGGGTTCAGTTAGAGTTAGGTTTAGCGTTAGGGTTAGGGCTAGGATTTGTGTTAGGGTTATGGTTAGGGTTCAGTTAGGGTAAGGGTTAGGGTTAGGATTAGGGTTATGGATCGGGTTAGGGTTAGGGTTAGGGTTAGAGTTCACTTAGTGTAAGGGTTAGGGTTAGGGTTAGGGTAAGTGTTAGGGTTAGGTTTAGGGTTAGAGTTAGGTTTAGTGTTAGGGTTAGGGCTAGGTTTAGGGTTCAGTTAGGTTTATGGTTAGCGTTAATGTTAGGGTTAGGGTTAGAGTTAGGGATCAGTTAGGGTTAGGGTTAGGGTTAGGGTAAGGTTAGGTTTAGGGTTCAGTTATCATTAGGTTTATGGTTCAGTTAGGTTTAGTGTTAAGGTTAGTGTTAGGGTTAGGGTTAGGGTTAGGGTTCAGTTAGGGTTAGGGTTAGGGTTAGGGTACAGTTAGGCTTAGGTTTAGGGTTAGGGTTAGGGTTAAGGTTAGGGTTAGGGTTCTATTAGGGTTTGGCTTAGGGTTAGGGTTAGGGTTTGGTTTAGGGTTCAGTTAGCGTTAGGGTTAGGGTTAGGGTTACGGTTAGGGTTAGGGTTAGGGTTCAGTTAGGGATACGTTTAGGGTTAGGATTCAGTTAGTGTTAGTGTTACGGTTAGGGTTAGGTTTAGGGTTAGGGTTACGGTTAGGGTTAGGGTTAGGGTTCAGATAGGGATAGGGTTAGTTTTAGTTTTAGAGTTAGGGTTCAGTTAGTGTAAGGGTTCGGGTTAGGTTAAGGGTTCAGTTAGAGTTAGGTTTAGCGTTAGGGTTAGGGTTAGGTTTAGTATTAGGGTGATGGTTAGGGTTCAGTTAGTGTAAGGGTTAGGGTTAGGATTAGTGTTAGGGATCTGGTTAGGGTTAGGGTTAGGGTTAGAGTTCACTTAGGGTTAGGGTTAGGGTTAGGGTTAGTGTTAGGGTTAGGGTTAGGTTTAGGGATAGAGTTAGGGTTAGTGTTAGGGTTAGGGTTAGGTTTAGGTTTCAGATGGGTTTAGGGTTAGAGTTAGGGTTAGGGTTAGCGTTAGAGTTAGGGTTCAGTTAGGGTTAGGGTTAGGGTTAGGGTTAGGGTTAGGTTTAGGGTTCAGTTAGCATTAGGGTTATGCTTAAGTTAGGGTTAGGGTTAAGGTTAGGGTTAGGGTTAGGGTTAGGGTTAGGGTTCAGTTAGGGTTAGGGTTAGGGTTAGGGTTAGTGTTCAGTTAGGGTTAGGGTTAGGGTTAGGGTTAGCGTACGGTTAGGGTTAGGGTTAGGGTTAGGGTTAGGGTTAGGGTTCTATTAGGGTTTGGCTTAGGGTTAGGGTTAGGGTTAGGTTTAGGGTTCAGTTAGCGTTAGGGTTAGGTTCAGGGTTAGGGTTAGGGTTCAGATAGGGATAGGGTTAGGGTTAGGTTTAGTGTTAGGGTTAGGGTTTAGTTCGCTTTAGTTTTAGGGTTAGGGTTAGGGTTAGGTTTAGGGTTAGGGTTACGGTTCAGTTAGGGTTAGGGTTAGGTTTATGGTTAGGGTTAGGGTTAGGGTTAGGGTTCAGTTAGGATTAGGTTTAGGGTTAGGGTTAGGGTTATAGTTAGGGTTAGGGTTAGGCTTCTGTTAGTGTTAGGGTTAGGGTTAGTTTTAGGTTTAGGGTTAGGGTACTGTTAGGTTAAGGGTTAGGGTTAGGGTTAGGGTTAGGGTTAGGATTAGGGATAGGGTTAGGGTTCAGTTAGCGTTAGCGTTAGGGTTAGGGTTAGGGTTAGGTTTAGGGTTCATTTATGGTTAGGGTTAGGGTTAGGTTTAGTGTTAGGGTTAGGGTTAAGGTTCAGTTAGGATTAGGTTTAGGGTTAGGGTTAGGGTTATAGTTAGGGTTCAGTTAGTGTTAGGGTTAGGGTTAGGTTTAGGGTTAGGTTAAGGGTTCAGTTAGAGTTAGGTTTAGCGTTAGGGTTAGGGTTAGGGTTAGGGTTAGGGATCGGGTTAGGATTAGGGTTAGGGTTAGAGTTCACTTAGGGTTAGAGTTAGGGTTAGGGTTAATGTTAGGTTTAGGGTTCAGTTTGGGTTAGGTTTAGGGTTAGGGTTAGGGTTAGTGTTAGGGTTAGGGTTAGTGTTATGTTTAGGGTTAGGGTTCTGTTATGTTAAGGGTTAGGGTTAGGGTTAGGGTTAGGATTAGGAATAGTGTTAGGGTTTAGTTAGGGTTAGGGTTAGGGTTAGGGTTAGGATTAGGTTTATGGTTAGGGTTCAGTTTGCGTTAGCGTTAGGGTTAGGGTTAGGGTTAGGTTTCAGTTATGGTTAGGGATAGTGTTAGGGTTAGTGTTAGGGTTAGGGTTAGGGTTCAGTAAGGATTAGGGTTAGGTTTAGGGTTAGGGTTAGGGTTATGGTTAGGGTTCAGTTAGGGTTAGGGTTTGGGTTAGATTTACGGTTAGTGTTAGGGTTCAGTTAGGGTTAGGGTTAGGGTTAGGGTTAGGTTAAGGGTTAAGTTAGAGTTAGGTTTAGCGTTAGGGTTAGGGTTAGGGTTAGGGTTAGGGTTATGTTTAGGGTTTAGTTAGGGTAAGGTTTAGGGTTAGGAGTAGGGTTAGGGATCGGTTTAGGGTTAGGTTTAGGGTTAGAGTTCACTTAGGATTAGGGTTAGGGTTAGGGTTAGAGTTAGGGTTCAGTTAGGGTTATGTTTAGGGTTAGGATTAGGGTTAGTGTTAGGGTTAGGGTTAGGTTTAGGGTTCAGTTAGGTTTATGGTTAGCGTTAGGGTTAGGGTTAGGGTTAGGGTTCAGTTAGGGTTAGGGTTTGGGTTTGGTTTAGGGTTAGGTTTAGGGTTCAGTTAGCATTAGGGTTATGGTTTAGTTATGGTTAGGGTTAAGGTAGGTTTAGGGTTAGGGTTACGGTTAGGCTTCTGTTAGGGTTAGGATTAGGGTTAGGGTTAGGGTACAGTTAGTGTTAGGTTTAGTGTTAGGGTTAGGGTTAGGGTTAGGGTTCTATTAGGGTTTGGGTTATGTTTAGGGTTATGGTTAGGTTTAGGGTTCAGTTAGTGTTAGGGTTAGGGTTAGTTTTAGGTTTAGGGTTCAGTTAGGGATACGGTTAGGTTTAGGGTTCAGTTAGGGTTAGTGTTACGGTTAGGGTTAGGTTTAGGGTTAGGGTAGGGTTAGGGTTAGGGTTCAGATAGGGATAGGGTTAGTTTTACTGTTAGGGTTAGGGTTCAGTTAGGGTAAGGGTAAGGGTTAGGATTAGGGTTAGGGATAGGGATAGGGTTAGATTTAGGGTTCAGTTAGTTTTAGTGTTACGGTTAGGGTTATGTTTTCGGTTAGGGTTACGGTTAGGGTTAGGGTTAGGGTTAGGGTTCAGATAGGGATAGGGTTAGTTTTAGTGTTAGGGTTAGCGTTCAGTTAGGGTAAGTGTTAGTTTTAGCGTTAGGGTTAGGGTTAGGTTTAGTGTTAGGGTTATGGTTAGGGTTCAGTTAGGGTAAGGGTTAGGGTTAGGATTAGGTTTACGGATCGGGTTAGGCTTAGGGTTAGGGTTAGACTTCACTTATGGTTAGGATTAGGGTTAGAGTTAGGGTTAGTGTTAGGTTTAGGGTTAGGGTTAGTGTTAGTGTTAGGGTTAGGGTTAGGTTTAGGGTTCAGTTAGGTTTAGGGTTAGCTTTAGGGTTAGGGTTAGGGTTAGAGTTAGGGTTCAGTTAGGGTTAGGGTTAAGGTTAAGGTTAGGGTTAGGTTTAGGGTTCAGTTTGCATTACGGTTATGGTTCAGATAGGGCTAGCCTTAAGGTTAGGGTTAGGGTTAGGGTTAGGGTTCAGTTAGGGTTAGGGTTAGGGTTAGGATTAGGGTTAGGTTTAGGGTGCAGTTAACATTAGGGTTTATGGTTCAATTAGGGTTAGGGTTAAGGTAGGGTTAGGGTTAGAGTTAGGGTTAGGGTTTTGTTAGGGTTAGGGTTAGGGTTAGGGTTAGGGTTCTATTAGGGTTTGGTTTAGGTTTAGGGTTAGGGTTAGGTTTAGGGTTAGGGTTAGGGTTCAGTTAGCGTTAGTGGTAGGGTTAGGTTTAGGGTTAGGATTAGGGTTCAGATAGCGTAAGGGTTAGGGTTCATATTGGTTTAGGGTTAGGGTTAGGGTTAGTTTTAGGGTTACGGTTATGGTACTGTTAGTGTTAGGGTTAGGGTTAGGGTACTGTTAGGTTTAGGGTTAGGTTTAGGGTTAGGGTTAGGGTTAGGGTAAGGGTTATTTTTCAGTTAAGGTTAGGGTTTAAGTTAGGGTTAAGTTTAGGTTTAGGGTTCAGTTAGGGTTAGGGTAAGGGTTAGGGTTAGGTTTATGGTTCAGTTAGCGTTAGGGTTTGGGTTAGGCTTAGGGTTAGGGTTCTGTTATGGTTAGGGTTAGGGTTAGCGTTAGGGTTCAGTTAGTGTTAGGGTTAGGGTGTGGGAAAAGTAAAAGATGGTTCTGCACTCGAAGAGTTACACGATGAAGGATGTGACCAAGATGTGATTGCCTTGGTCGGACGAAAACTGTGGGAGACCTGATAAGCAGGACGCCACAGGACCTTGTGAAGCGAAAACATTCCGTTGTGATTATTGTGTAACTAAAGCAGCAAGGCGAAGATAACACACTACCCTAGCAACATCTACGACTTATAGACAGCTATGAGACGATCTTATGTTAACCAATCAGTACAGAACACGCTTTGTTCTTCTGTAGCTAGAAACTATAAAAACTATTGTGTGCGTACAATAAAACGATCACTATGCTTATATTAAGCGGTGTCCCGTCCCTCAATTGCGGCAAATGGTGACCCCCGACGTGATTCGTTTCGAAAGGAACGGACAGCTCGGAATCCGAAGAAACGGAAAACTGCCTATCTGGCAGCCGGTCGCAACTCCCGCAGAACTACGAGATTGAACTGCTGAAAGGAAGCAGAAGCCGGCTAACAATCCCTCATCGGAGTGAGGTGAGCTGCGGGTAATCGAAATGGGAGGGCAAGCTTCGACCCCCATGGAAAGGGACGTTTATGAACTCATGAAAGCCTTACTGGCAAAACATGATAAGACTATTTCGGGCCATGATCTTAAATGTACTTTGAAGTGGGTCCAAGTTAATATTCCTACCGTCACTGCATCGAGTATTTTTACAACAGATATATGGGACACTGTGGGAGTTAAACTATGGGACGGAGCCACAAAGGGCGACTCCCAAGCACAGAAACTACTCCCTTGGTGGAGAATTATTTTCGAAGCTTTAAAGGAACAAGAGCGCTCAAACAGAGCAAATCTACCGCCCGAAAATGATCCTGACGGGGATGATTCCCCTGTCCTTCCTTCAGCCCCACCGGAGCTGCCCCCTCCCTCCAAAACCGAACCTCCATTAATGCCAAAGCCATCCTCAAACAAAAGGGTATTGGTAAATTACCCTCCTGAAGATGACCCCTTTGTTCCTGGTCCTATAGACTCGGAAGATGAGCCTGATTTGTTCCCCCCTGACCCACATAACGTATGGACCCAAATAAAACGGCAAGCGTTAAGGGAAGGGGACTTGGAGGTGGCACAAAAAATTGTAGCACCGGTCGTGTATCAAGGGCGTGGGGCTCAGTGGGAACCTCTGTCTTTTTCTGTGATTAAGGAACTGCGTCGTACAGCTACGGATCATGGTCTTTCTTCTCCCTACTTTATCAGTATGTTATCGTCTGTTTTCGATACTTATATTATGACACCCCTCAGGCCCTTGCGGGGGTAGGAGGAACCGGCACAAGCCTACAAAGCCTCCACTCCGTCACTATTGAAGGCCCTGAAGGGCATATAGCCACAGTTAAACCCTTTGTTTTACCAATACCAATGGTTTTATGGGGACGTGATGTACTAACACAATGGGGAGTGACATTAAAAACACATTTTTAGGAGGGGCCATTGAGGAGCGCGACACTCTGAAAATTACATGGAAAACAGATACCCCTATTTGGGTGGATCAATGGCCCCTTCCTATCGAGAAACTTCGCGCTCTAAATGACCTAGTAGAAGAACAATTACAAAAAGGCAATGTGGTACCCTCTGTTAGTCCATGGAATTCTCCTGTTTTTGTTATCAAAAAACCAAGTGGCAAGTGGCGCCTACTTCATGATCTTAGAAAAATCAATGACACTATGGAAGACATGGGACCCCTTCAACCAGGGCTTCCCTCACCAACTATGTTACCTCGGAATTGGCATCTTACAGTAATTGATTTAAAAGATTGCTTTTTTAACATACCTTTACACCCTCAAGATGCACCCAAATTTGCTTTTTCAATTCCAAGCGTCAACATACAGGAACCTTTACGCCGATTCCATTGGATCGTGCTGCCACAAGGAATGAAAAATAGTCCAACAATATGCCAATGGTATATAGCAAAAATTTTAAGCCCAATCAGAAAATCCATGCCTGCTATTTTGCTATACCATTACATGGACGACATCCTTGTAGCCGCATCTCATGACAAAGACATGCAGAAGGCCGTAGCCCTTGTCATCAAGGCTGTAAATACAGCTGGATTCTGTGTTGCCTCTGAAAAAATTCAATCAATATCCCCATGGAAATATTTGGGCTGGCTGATACGATCGAAAACCATAGCACCCCAATCACTTAACCTAAACACAAAAATAGCCACTTTGAATGATGTGCAAAAACTCCTGGGAACCATAAACTGGGTTCGTCCCTTATTAGGAATTACAAACTCTGATCTTGATCCTCTTTTTAAACTTTTGAAAGGGGACACTAACATTTGTGCTCCAAGAACATTGGACAAACCTTCTCAGAAGGCCATTACAAAAGTTACTGAAGCTAGTGAATCTAGACAGGCACACCGTTGTGATCCAGACCTTCCATTTTATCTAACAATTTTAAATCCCACAAGACAGCCATATGCCCTCATCTTTCAATGGGATATTGCGCAGAAAGACCCATTGTTAATTATTGAGTGGATATTTTTATCACATCAACCCTCAAAAACTATATTTGCGCAGCATGAAATGTTTGCCTCTCTGATCCTTAAAGCACGACAACGACTGCTAGCTCTGGCAGGCATTGACTTTACACACATGTACCTGCCAGTAGTCAGAACTTATCTTTCATGGCTATACCATCAATCGGACGCCTTTGCCATGGCTCTCGCTGACTATTCTGGACAGATCTCTTCTCACCTGCCAGCTCATAAACTTTTACACCTTGACTTTCAACTTTCACAGAAACCAAAGAGAAGTGAGACGCCTTTGGAAGCTTTTACAGTGTTTACAGATGGATCCGGAAAAACTCATAAGTCTGTAATCATCTGGTGGGACCAACAAACCCAAAAATGGAACTCAGATATTTCTCTAGCACCAGGCTCGCCTCAAATTGTAGAACTTGCAGCAGTTGTACGTGTTTTTCGCAAATGGTCAGAACCTCTTAACATAATTACTGATTCTGCCTATGTTGCCGGCATTGTTCAACGCGCAGAAGCCGCTGTTTTGAAAGATGTTTCTAACCCTCTTTTATTCGATCTGTTACAGGAACTTATTGCCCTGTTGGATTCCAGACTAACTCCATATTTTATTATGCATGTTCGATCGCATACCACTTTACCAGGCTATATTGCAGAAGGAAACAGACAAGCTGACCTATTAACCCTTACGGCACAAATCCTTCCACATCTTTTTGCCCAAGCAAGGCTTAGCCATTCCTTTTTTCACCAGAATGCCGGGGCATTAAAACGCTCCTTCAATATCACTACACAACAGGCAACAGAAATTATTGCCACATGTCCTGATTGCCAACGTGTGTCTTTCCCATCAGTCGCGGGTGGAATCAACCCCCGAGGACTGCAAGCCTTACAATTATGGCAAACTGATGTCACACACTATTCAGAATTTGGAAAACAAAAATATATACATGTCTCGATAGATACTTTTTCTGGAGCCTTATATGCCTCCTGTCATATGGGAGAAAAGGCTCGCGATGCTAAACGCCATTTTCTACAGGCCTTTGCCACCTTAGGAATACCCCAAAAAATAAAAACAGATAATGGACCTGCATATATTTCTGTCACTTTACAAGCCTTTTTTAATACCTGGGGCATTACACATATTACAGGAATACCTCATTCTCCTACTGGCCAATCCCTTATCGAGCGCTCTCACCAGTCTTTAAAAAATATTTTACAAAAACAAAAAGGGGGAATGAGAAGGGCAACCCCAGGAGAAAGACTACAGGAAGCATTGTATGTTTTCAATTTTTTAAATTGCTCTTTTATGGATCAGAATCCCCCTATTATTCGACACTTTAGTATGAGACAAGAATTTACAGAATCAAAAAAGGCACCAGTTTTAATAAAGGACCTAGAAACAGGAAAAATTTTAGGCCCCTACCCACTTGTTACCTGGGGGAGGGGTTATGCTTGTGTTTCCACAGAACGTGGTCCGCGGTGGATCCCGGCGAAGAATGTTAAACCCTTTAGAGAACCATTGACGACGGCCTCAGCCGAAGAACTAGACACGGACGCTTCGCCGCCTACCCGGAAACCACCATCATGATATTCCTTTTGCTTTTGTTTTCCCCCCATTTTTCCCTAAGGTTAACATATGGGTTACACTGGCAAACCTAACAGGTCAAGATACTCTCTGCTTGGCCACTGCCTCTCCAGAAAACCCCTTTTCTACTTGTCTAGTAGGATTACCACTTGAAAAGTGGACAGGGTTGTGCAGTAGTCTGCAATCGGGCCTGATGACCAATCCCACAGATAATTGGGATGGGTGGACACCATATAGGCCACAGCTCAGTTTAGAACCCCAAGAGATTGAACTATTGGGATCAGTAAAAATGGATTTTTGTGTTAAGTTCAACTATACAGGGAAGAATCAATCACGGGCATGGGACGTATCCCCCATGCACCCCATATTTCGCAATGAAACAGCTTGGTGTAATTATACATCGAGCAACATATCACACTCCACAAATATGCCCGTAGCATTACCACCTGGCATATTTTTTATTTGTGGGGACCGGGCGTGGGCAGGCATACCTTCACACATTAAAGGAGGCCCTTGTAGTTTGGGACGCCTTTCACTCCTTACCCCCAACACATCTAGCGTTTTACAAATGCGCAAGATTCACTCTCGAAGGAAACGGTTAACTCACGCCTTTACTGCCGAGTGTAATGACAATATAAATTTTTGGAACTTTGAGCAACGCTTTATGGCCTCCCTCCTTGCCCCTGGTGTCGCAGCTGCAAAAGCACTGGGCACTTTGGACAAATTGGGGTGTTGGCTAGCAAAACAAACCAATGCTACTAGTGAGGCACTTTCTGGTCTCTTACTTGATGTAGATAGTGTACCACATGCAACTTTACAAAATCGCGCTGCTATAGACTTTTTGCTTTTAGCTCTAGGGCATGGATGTGAGGATTTTGAAGGCATGTGTTGTATGAATCTCTCGGATCACTCTGAATCGATCCATGCCAGCATACAACAACTTAAGAACAGAGTTACGAAACTCCGAGAAGACGATAGATGGGACTGGCTAGATAAACTGTTTTCTAGCTGGGGTTTTACAGGATGGATAAAAAGTTTGATCAAAACGATGCTGTATATTGTGCTTGTCATTTTAGTATTTTTAATTTGTTTGCCATGCTTTTTACAGTGTATACAAAAAATGATATCTAACTCTATTCACAAATTTCTTATTGTTCAACAGAACGGGGGAGATGTGGGAAAAGTAAAAGATGGTTCTGCACTCGAAGAGTTACACGATGAAGGATGTGACCAAGATGTGATTGCCTTGGTCGGACGAAAACTGTGGGAGACCTGATAAGCAGGACGCCACAGGACCTTGTGAAGCGAAAACATTCCGTTGTGATTATTGTGTAACTAAAGCAGCAAGGCGAAGATAACACACTACCCTAGCAACATCTACGACTTATAGACAGCTATGAGACGATCTTATGTTAACCAATCAGTACAGAACACGCTTTGTTCTTCTGTAGCTAGAAACTATAAAAACTATTGTGTGCGTACAATAAAACGATCACTATGCTTATATTAAGCGGTGTCCCGTCCCTCAATTGCGGCATTAGGGTAAGTGTTAGTTTAGTGTAAGGGTTCTGTTAGGTTAAGGGTTAGGGTTACGTTTAGGGTTAGGATTAGGGATAGGGTTAGGGTTAGGGTTAGGGTTACGGTTACGGTTAGGGTTAGGGTTAGGGTTAGGGTTCAGTTAGCGTTAGCGTTAGGGTTAAGGTTAGGGTTAGGATTAGGGTTCAGTTATGGTTAGGGTTAGGGTAAGGGTTAGTGTTAGGGTTAGGGTTAGGGTTCAGTTAGGATTAGGGTTAGGGTTAGGGTTAGGGTTAGGGTTATATTTAGGGTTCAGTTAGGGTTAGGGTTTGGGTAAGGGTTAAGGTTAGTGTTAAGGTTCAGTTAGGGTTAGGGTTAGGGTTAGGTTTTGGGTTAGGTTAAGGGTTCAGTTAGAGTTGGTTTAGCGTTAGGGTTAGGGTTAGGGTTAGGGTTATGGTTAGGGTTCAGTTAGGGTAAGTGTTAGGGTTAGGATTAGGATTAGGGATCGGGTTAGGTTTAGGGTTAGGGTTAGATTTCACTTAGGGTAATGTTTAGGGTTATGGTTAGGGTTAGGGTTAGGGTTCAGTTAGGTTTAGGGTTAGGGTTAGGGTTAGTGTTAGGGTTAGGGTTAGGTTTAGGGTTCAGTTAGGTTTAGAGTTAGCGTTAGGGTTAGGGTTAGGGTTAGGGATCAGTTAGGGTTAGGGTTAGGATTAGGGTAAGGGTTAGGTTTAGGGTTCAGTTAGATTACGGTAAGGGTTAGGGTTATAGTTAGTGTTCAGTTGGTGATTAGGGTTATGGTTAGGGTTAGGGTTAGGTTAAGGGTTCAGTTAGAGTTAGGTTTAGCTTTAGGGTTAGGGTTAGGTTTAGGGTTAGAGCTAGGGTTAGAGTTCACTTAGGGTTAGTGTTAGGGTTAGTGTTAGGGTTAGGGTTAGGGTTAGGGTTCAGTTGGGTTAAGTTTAGGGTTAGGGTTAGGGTTAGTGTTAGGGTTGGGGTTAGTGTTAGGTTTAGGGTTAGGGTTCTGTTAGGTTAAGGGTTAGGGTTAGGGTTAGGATTAGGAATAGGCTTAGGGTTCAGTTAGGGTTAGGGTTAGGCTTAGGGTTAGGGTTAGGTTTAGGGTTAGGGTTCAGTTAGCGTTAGCGTTACGGTTAGGGTTAGGGTTAGGGTTCAGTTATGGTTAGGAATAGGGTTAGGGTTAGTGTTAGGGTTAGGGTTAGGGTTCAGTTAGGATTAGGGTTAGGTTTAGGGTTAGGGTTAAAGTTAGGGTTCAGTTAGGGTTAGGGTTTAGGTTAGGGTTAAGGTTAGTGTAAGGGTTCAGTTAGGGTTAGGGTTATGGTAAGGGTTAGGTTAAGGGTTAAGTTAGAGTTAGGTTTAGCGTTAGGGTTAGGGTTAGGTTTAGGGTTATGGTTAGGGTTCAGTTAGGGTAAGGGTTAGGGTTAGGAGTAGGGTTAGGGATCGGGTTAGGGTTAGGGTTAGGGTTAGAGTTCACTTAGGGTTAGGGCTAGGGTTAGGGTTAGGGTTAGATTTAGGGTTCAGTTAGAATTAGGGTTATGGTTCAGTAAGGGTTAGGGTTAAGGTAGGGTTAGGGTTAGTGTTAGGGTTAGGGTTCAGTTAGGGTTAGGGCTAGGTTAATGGTTAGGGTTCTATTTGGGTTTGGGTTAGGGTTAGGGTTATGGTTAGGTTTAGGTTTCAGTTAGTGTTAGGGTTAGGGTTAGGGTTAGTTTTAGGGTTAGGGTTCAGTTAGGGATAGGGTTAGGGTTAGGGTTCAGTTAGGGTTAGTGTTACGGTTAGGGTTAGGTTTAAGGTTAGGTTTAGTGTTAGGGTTAGGGTTCAGTTAGTGTTAGTGTTACGGTTAGTGTTAGGTTTAGGGTTAGGGTTACGGTTAGGGTTAGGGTTAGGGTTAGGATTCAGATAGGGATAGGGTTAGCTTTAGTGTTAGGTTTAGGGTTCAGTTAGGGTAAGTATTAGGGTTAGGGTTAGGGTTAGGGTTAGGATAAGGGTTCAGTTAGAGTTAGGTTTAGCGTTAGGGTTATGGTTAGTTTTAGTGTTAGGGTTATGGTTAGGGTTCAGTTAGGGTAAGGGTTAGGGTTAGGATTAAGATTACGGATCGGGTTAGGGTTAGGGTTAGGGTTAGAGTTCACATAGGGTTAGGGTTAGGGCTAGGGTTAGGGTGAGGTTTAGGTTTGGGGTTACAGTTAGTGTTAGTGTTAGGATTAGGTTTAGGTTTAGGGTTCAGTTAGGTTTAGGGTTAGCCTTAGGGTTAGGGTTAGGGTTAGGGTACAGTTAGGGTTAGGGTTATGGTTAGGGTTAGGGTTAGGGTTAGGGTTAGGGTACTATTAGGGTTTGGCTTAGGGTTAGGTTTAGGGTTAGGGTTAGGGTTCAGTTAGCGTTAGGTTTAGGGTTAGGGTTAGTGTTAGGGATAGGGTTAGGGTTCAGTTAGGGATAGTGTTACGGTTAGGGTTACATTTAGGGTTAGGGTTAGGGTTAGGGTTCAGATAGTGTTAGGTTTAGGTAAGAGTTAGGGTTAGGGTTCAGTTAGGGTTAGGGTTATGGTTAGGTTTAGGGTACATTTAGGGTTAGGTTTAGGGTCAGGGTTAGTGTTAGGGTTAGGGTTCTATTAGGGTTTGGTTTAGGGATAGGGTTAGGGTTAGGTTTATGGTTCAGTTAGCGTTAGGGTTAGGGTTAGCTTTAGGGTTAGGGTTAGGGTTAAGGTTAGGGTTAGGGTTCAGATAGAGATAGGGTTAGGGTTAGGGTTAATGTTAGGGTTAGGGGTCAGTTAGCGTTAGTGTTAGGTTTAGGGTTAGGGTTAGGTTTAGGGTTAGGGTTATGGTTCAGTTAGGGTTAGGGTTAGGTTTAGGGTTAGGGTTAGGGTTAGGGTTAGGCTTAGGGTTATGGTTAGGGTTCAGTTAGGGTAATGGTAAGGGTTAGTAGTAGGGTTAGGGATCGGGTTAGTGTTAGGGTTAGGGTTAGAGTTCACTTAGGGTTAGGATTAGGGTTAGGGTTAGGGTTAAGGTTAGGTTTAGGGTTCAATTAGCATTAGGGTTATGGTTCAGTTATGATTAGGGTTAAGGTACGGATAGGGTTAGGGTTAGGGTTCAGTTAGGGTTAGGGTTAGGTTTAGGGTTAGGGTTAGGGTTATAGTTAGGGTTCAGTAAGGGTTAGGGTTTGGGTTAGGCTTAAGGTTAGTGTTAGGGTTCAGTTAGTGTTAGGGTTAGGGTTAGGGTTGGGGTTAGCTTAAGGGTTATGTTAGAGTTGGGTTTAGCGTTAGGGTTAGGGTTAGGGTTAGGGTTTGGTTTAGGGTTCAGTTAGCGTTAGAGTTAGGGTTAGGGTTCAGTTATGGTTAGGGTTAGGGTTAGTGTTAGTGTTAGGGTTAGGGTTAGGGTTCAGTTAGGATTAGGGTTAGGGTTAGGGTTAGGGTTAGTGTTATAGTTAGGGTTCCGTTAGGGTTAGGGTTTGGGTTAGGTTTAAGGTTAGTTTTAGGGTTCAGTTAGGGTTATGGTTAGGAATAGTGTTAGGGTTAGGTTAAGGGTACAGTTAGAGTTAGGTTTAGCATTAGGGTTAGGGTTAGGGTTAGGGTTATGGTTAGGGTTCAGTTAGGGTAAGGGTTAGGGTTAGGAGTAGGGTTAGGGATCGGGTTAGGTTTAGGGCTAGGGTTAGAGTTCACTTAGGGTTAGGATTAGGTTTAGGGTTAGGGTTAGGGTTTAGTTAGGGTTATATTTAGCGTTAGGGTTAGGGTTAGTGTTAGGGTTAGTGTTAGGTTTAGGGTTCAGTTACGGTTAGGTTTAGGGTTAGGTTTAGAGATAGTGTTAGGGTATGGGTTTGGTTTTGGGTTCAGTTAGGTTTAGTGTTAGGGCTAGGGTTAGGGTTAGGGTTCAGTTAGGATTAGGGTTAATTTAGGGTAATGGTTAGGGTTATAGTTAGGGTTCAGTTAGTGTTAGGGTTTGGTTTAGGCTTAAGGTTAGTGTTAGGGTTCAGTTAGAGTTAGGGTTAGGGTTAGGGTTAGGGTTAGGGTTAGGTTAAGGGTTAAGTTAGAGTTAGGTTAAGCGTTAGGGTTAGGGTTAGGGTTAGGTTTATTGTTAGGGTTATGGTTAGGGTTCACTTAGGTTAAGGTTTAGGGTTAGGGTTAGGCTTAGTTTTAGGGTTAGGGTTAGGTTTAGGGTTCAGTTAGGTTTAGAGTTAGCGTTAGGGTTATGGTTAGGGTTAGGGTTCAAATAGGGTTAGGGTTAGGGTTACGGTTAGGGTTAGGTTTAGGGTTCAGTTAGATTAGGGTTATGGTTCAGTTAGGGTTATGGTTAAGGTTAGGGTTATTGTTAGGTTTAGGGTTAGGGTTCAGTTAGGGTTAGGGTAAGGGTTAGTGTTACGGTACAGTTAGTGTTAGTTTTAGGGTTAGGGTTAGGGTTAGGGTTAGGGTTAGGGTTCAGTTAGGGTTAGGGTTACGGTACAGTTAGTGTTAGGTTTAGGGTTAGGGTAAGGTTTAGGGTTCTATTAGGGTTTGGGTTAGGGTTAGGGTTACGGTTAGGTTTTGGGTTCAGTTAGCGTTAGGGTTAGGGTTAGGGTAAGGGTTAGGGTTAGGGTTAGGGTTAGTGTTACGGTTAGGGTTAGTTTTAGGGTTAGGGTTATGGTTAGGATTAGGGTTCAGATAAGGATAGGGTTAGTTTTAGTGTTAGGGTTAGGGTTATGGTTCAGTTTGGATTAGGGTTAGGGTTAGGGATAGGGTTATAGTTAGGGTTCAGTTAGTGTTAGGGTTAGGGTTAGTGTTAAGTTTAGTGTTAGGGATCTGTTAGGTTAAGTGTTAGGGTTACGGTTAGGGTTAGGATTAGGGATAGGGTTAGGGTTCAGTTAGGGTTAGGGTTAGGGTTAGGGTTAGGGTTAGGGTTAGGGTTCAGTTAGCGTTAGCGTTCGGTTTAGGGTTAGGGTTAGGTTTAGGGTTCAGTTAGGTTTAGGTTTAGGGTTAGGGTAAGGTTTAGGGTTCTATTAGGGTTTATGTTAGGGTTAGGGTTACGGTTAGGTTTTGGGTTCAGTTAGCGTTAGGGTTAGGGTAAGGGTTAGGGTTAGGGTTAGGGTTAGTGTTTCGGTTAGGGTTAGTTTTAGGGTTAGGGTTAGGGTTCTGATAAGGATAGGGTTAGTTTTAGTGTTAGGGATAGGGTTAGGGTTCAGTTTGGATTAGGGTTAGGGTTAGGGATAGGGTTATAGTTAGGGTTCAGTTAGTGTTAGGGTTAGGGTTAATGTTAGGTTTAGTGTTAGGTTTCTCTTATGTTAAGTGTTAGGGTTACGGTTAGGGTTAGGATTAGGGTTAGGGTTAGGGTTCAGTTTGCTTTAGTGTTCGGTTTATGGTTAGGGTTAGGTTTAGGGTTCAGTTATGGTTAGGTTTACGGTTAGGTTTAGTGTTAGGGTTAGGGTTAGGGTTCAGTTAGTTTTAGGTTTAGGGTTAGGGTTAGGGTTAGTGTTAGGGTTAGGGTTAGGTTTAGGGTTAAGTTAGGTTTAGGGTTAGAGTTAGGGTTATAGTTAGGGTTAGGGTTCATTTAGGGTTAGGGTTAGGGTTAGGGTTAGGTTTAGGGTTCAGTTAGATTAGTGTTATGGTTCAGTAAGGGTTAGGGTTAAGGTTAGGTTTAGGGTTAGGGTTAGGGTTAGGGTTAGGGTTAGGGTTACGGTACAGTGTGTGTTATGGTTAGGGTTAGGGTTAGGGTCAGGGTTCTATTAGGCTTTGGGTTAGGGTTATGGTTAAGGTTAGGTTTAGGGTTCAGTTAGCGTTAGGGTTAGGGTTAGGGTTAGGGTTAGGGTTAGGGTTAGGGTTAGGGTTAGTGTTACGGTTAGGGTTAGTTTTAGGGTTAGGTTTAGGATTAGGGTTAGGGTTCAGTTAGGCTAGGGGTTAGGGTTAGGATTAGGTTTAGGGATAGGGTTAGTGTTAGGGTTAGTGTTCAATTAGGGTTAGGGTTAGGGTTAGGGTTAGAGTTAGGGTTAGGGTTCATTTAGGGTTAGGGTTAGGGTTAGGTTCAGGGTTAGTGTTAGGGTTTGCGTTAGGTTTGGTGTTCAGTTAGGTTTAGGGTTAAGGTTAGGATTAGGGTTAGGGTTAGTTTTAGTGTTAGGTTTAGGGTTAGAGTTCAGTTTGGATTAGGATTAGGGTTAGGGTTAGGGTTATAGTTAGGGTTCAGTTAGGGTTAGGGTTAAGGTTAGGGTTAGGGTTAGGTTAAGGGTTCAGTTAGAGTTAGGTTTATCTTTAGGGTTATGGTTAGTGTTAGGGTTATGTTTAGGGTTCAGTTAGGGTAAGGTTTAGGGTTAGGGTTAGGGTTAGGTTTACAGTTCACTTATGGTTAGGTTTAGGGTTAGGGTTAGGGTTAATGTTCAGTTAGAATTAGGTTTAGGGTTAGGGTTAGGGTTAATATTAGGGTTAGTGTTAGTTTTAGGGTTAGGATTCTTTTAGGTTAAGGGTTAGGGTTAGGGTTAGGGTTAGGCTTAGTGATCGTGAAAAGGTTCATTTAGGGTTAGGGTTAGGGTTAGGGTTAGGTTTAGCATTCAGTTAGCGTTAGAGTTAGGGTTAGGGTTAGGGTTCAGTTATGGTTAGGGTTAGGGTTAGGGTTAGTGTTAGCGTTACGGTTAGGGTTCAGTTAGGATTAGGTTTAGGTGTAGGGTTAGGTTTAGGGTTATAGTTAGGGTTCAGTTAGGGTTAGGGTTTGGGTTAGGTTTAAGGTTAGTTTTAGGGTTCAGTTAGGGTTAGGGTTAGGAATAGTGTTAGGGTTAGGTTAAGGGTACAGTTAGAGTTAGGTTTAGAGTTAGGGTTAGGGTTAGGGTTAGGGTTATGTTTAGGGTTCATTTAGGGTAAGGGTTAGGGTTAGGAGTAGGGTTAGGGATCGGGTAAGGTTTAGGGCTAGGGTTAGAGTTCACTTAGGGTTAGGATTAGGGTTAGGGTTAGGGTTAGGGTTAGGGTTTAGTTAGGGTTATGTTTAGCGTTAGGGTTAGGGTTAGTGTTAGGGTTAGGGTTAGGTTTAGGGTTCAGTTAGGTTTAGGGTTAGCGTTAGGGTTAGGGTTACGGTTAGGGTTCAGTTAGTGTTAGGGTTGGGGTTAGGGTTAGGGTTAGGTTTAGGGTTCAGTTAGCGTTAGGGTTATGGTTCAGTTAGGGTTAGGGTTAAGGTAGGGTTAGGGTTAGTGTTAGAGTTAGGGTTCAGTTAGAGTTAGGGTTAGGGTTAGGGTTAGGGTACAGTTAGGTTTAGTGTTACGGTTAGGGTTAGGTTTAGAGTTAGGGTTAGGGATAAGGTTAGTGTTAGGGTTAGGGCTCAATAAGTGTTAGGGTTAGTGTTATAGTTAGGGTTAGGGTTCAGTTACGGTTAGGGTTAGGGTTAGGTTTAGGGATAGTGTTAGGGTTAGGTTTAGTGTTAGGTTTAGGGTTAGGGTTCAATTAGGATTAGGGTTAGGGTTAGGTTTAGGGTTAGGGTTATAGTTAGGGTTCAGTTAGGGTTAGGGTTTGGGTTAGGGTTAAGGTTAGAGTTAGGGTTCGGTTAGGGTTAGGGTTAGGGTTAGGGTTAGGGTTAGGTTAAGGGTTCAGTTAGAGTTGGTTTAGCGTTATGGATAGGGTTAGGGTTAGGGTTAGGGTTAGGGTTAGGGTTATGGTTAGGTTCAGTTAGGGTAAAGGTTAGGGTTATGATTAGGGTTAGGGATCGGGTTAGGGTTAGGGTTAGGGTTAGATTTCACTTAGGGTTAGGGTTATGGTTATGGTTAGGGTTAGGGATAGGGTTCAGTTAGGTTTAGGTTTAGGGTTAGAGTTAGGGTTAGTGTTAGGGTTAGGGTTAGCTTTAGTGTTCAGTTAGGTTTAGAGTTAGCGTTAGGGATAGGGTTAGGGTTCAGTTTGGGTTAGGGTTAGGGTTAGGGTTAGGTTTAGGGTTCAGTTAGATTAGGGTTATGGTTCAGTTAGGTTTAGGGTTAAGGTTAGGTTTAGTGTTAGGGTTAGGGTTATGGTTAGGGTTAGTGTTAGGGTTAGGGTTCAGTTATGTTTAGAGTTAGCGTTAGGGTTGGGTTAGGGTTCAGTTAGTGTTAGGATTAGGGTTAGGTTTAGGGTTAGGGTTAGGTTTAGGGTTCAGTTAGGTTAGGGTTATGGTTCAGTTAGGGTTAGGGTTAAGGATAGGGTTAGGGTTAGGGTTACGTTTAGGTTAGAGTTAGGGTTAGGGTTAGGGTTAGGGTTACGGTATAGTTAGTGTTAGGTTTAGGGTTAGGGTTAGGGTTAGGTTTAGGGTTCAGTTAGGGTTAGGGTTAGGGTTAGGATTACGGTACAGTTAGTGTTAGGTTTAGGGTTAGGGTTAGGGTTAGGTTTAGGGTTCTATTAGGGTTTGGGTTAGGGTTAGGTTTACGGTTAGGTTTAGGGTTCAGTTAGCGTTAGGGTTAAGGTTAGGGTTAGGGTTAGGATTAGGGTTAGTGTTACGGTTAGGTTTAGGTTTAGGGTTAGGGTTAGGGTTAGGGTTAGTTTTAGGGTTAGGGTTAGGTTAAGGGTTAGCGTTAGGTTTCGGGTTCAGTTATGTTTAGAGTTAGCGTTAGGGTTAGGGTTTGGGTTCAGTTAGTGTTAGGGTTAGGGTTAGGGTTAGGGTTAGGGTTAGGTTTAGGGTTCAGTTAGGTTAGGGTTATGGTTCAGTTAGGGTTAGGGTTAAGGATAGTGTTAGGGTTAGGGTTAGGTTTAGGTTACAGTTAGGGTTAGGGTTAGGGTTAGGGTTACGGTACAGTTAGTGTTAGGTTTAGGGTTAGGGTTAGGGTTAGGGTTAGGTTTAGAGTTCAGTTAGGGTTAGGGTTAGGGTTAGGGTTACGGTACAGTTAGTGTTTGGTTTAGGGTTAGGGTTAGGGTTAGTTTTAGGGTTCTATTAGGGTTTGTGTTAGGGTTAGGGTTACGGTTAGTTTTAGAGTTCAGTTAGCGTTAGGGTTAGGGTTAGGGTTAGGGTTAGGGTTAGTGTTACGGTTAGGTTTAGGGTTAGGGTTAGGGTTAGAGTTAGGTTTAGGGTTCAGATAGGGATAGTGTTAGTTTTAGTGTTAGGATTAGGGTTCAGTTAGGTAAAGGTTAGGGTTAGGATTAGGGTTAGGGATAGGGTTAGGGTTAGGGTTCACTTAGGTTTAGGGTTAGGGTTATGGTTAGGGTTAGGGTTAGGGATAGGGTTCAGTTAGGTTTAGGGTTATGGTTAGGGTTAGGGTTAGGGATAGGGTTCAGTTAGGGTTAGGTTTAGGGTTAACGTTAGGGTTAGTGTTAGGGTTAGGGTTAGCTTTAGTGTTCAGTCAGGTTTAGAGTTAGCGTTAGGGATAGGGTTAGGGTTCAGTTTGGGTTAGGGTTAGGGTTAGGGTTAGGGTTAGGTTTAGGGTTCAGTTAGAATAGGGTTATGGTTCAGTTAGGTTTAGGGTTAAGGTTAGGTTTAGGGTTAGGTTTAGGGTTATGGTTAGGGTTAGGGTTAGGGTTAGGGTTCAGTTAGGGTTAGGTTTAGGGTTAGGGTTAGGGTTAGGGTTAGGGTTAGGTTAAGGGTTAGGGTTAGGTTTAGGGTTCAGTTATGTTTAGAGTTAGCGTTAGGGTTAGGGTTAGGGTTCAGTTAGTGTTAGGGTTAGGGTTATGGTTAGGGTTAGGTTTAGGGTTCAGTTAAGTTAGGGTTATGGTTCAGTTAGGGTTAGGGTTAAAGATAGGGTTAGGGTTAGGGTTAGGTTTAGGTTACAGTTAGGGTTAGGGTTAGGGTTAGGGTTAGGGTTAGGGTTAGGTTTATGGTTCAGTTAGGGTTAGGGTTAGGGTTAGGGATCGAGTTAGGTTTAGGGTTATGGTTAGAGTTCACTTAGTGTTAGGCTTACGGTTAGGGTTAGGGATAGGGTTAGGGTTCAGTTAGGGTTATGTTTAGGGTTAGGGTTAGGGTTAGTGTTAGTGTTAGGGTTAGGTTTAGGGTTCAGTTCGTTTTAGGTTTCGCGTTAGGGTTAGGGTTAGGGTTAGGGTTAGGGTTCAGTTAGGGTTATGTTTAGGGTTAGGGTTAGGGTTAGTGTTAGTGTTAGGGTTAGGTTTAGGGTTCAGTTCGTTTTAGGTTTCGCGTTAGGGTTAGGGTTAGGGTTATGGTTAGGGTTCAGTTAGGCTAAGGGTTAGGGTTAGCGTTAGGGTTAGGTTTAGGGTTCAATTAGCATTAGGTTTAAGGTTCAGTTATGGTTAGGGTTAAGGAAGGGTTAGGGTTAGGGTTAGGGTTAGGGCTCAGTTAGGGTTTGGGTTAGGGTAAGGGTGAGTGTACAGTTAGTCTTAGGTTTAGGGTTAGGGTTAGGGTTAGGGTTAGGGTTCAGTTAGGATTAGGGTTATGTTTAGGGTTAGGGTTAGGGTTATAGTTAGGGTTCAGTTAGGGTTAGGGTTAGGGTTAGGTTTACGGTTAGTTTAAGGGTTAAGTTAGAGTTAGGTTTAGCGTTAGGTTTAGGGTTAGGGTTAGGGTTATGGTTAGCTTTCAGTTAGGGTAATGGTTAGGGTTTGGAGTAGGGTTAGGGATCGGGTTAGGGTTAGGGTTAGGGTTCAGTTATGGTTAGCGTTAGGGTTAGGTTTAGTGTTAGGTTTTGGGTTAGGGTTCAGTTAGGATTAGGGTAAGGGTTAGGGTTAGGTTTATGGTTCAGTTAGCGTTAGGGTTAGGGTTAGGGTTAGGGTTAGGGTTAGGGTTAGGGTTCAGTTAGTGTTAGGGTTAGGGTTAGTGTTAGGTTTAGGGTTAGGGTACTGTTAGGTTAAGGGTTAGGTTTAGGGATAGGGTTAGGATTAGGGATAGGGTTAGGATTCAGTTAGGGTTAGTGTTAGGGTTAGGGTTATAGTTAGTGTTCAGTTAGGGTTATGGTTTTGGTTAGGGTTAAGGTTAGGGTTAGGTTAAGTGTTCAGTTAGAGTTAGGATTAGCGTTAGGGATAGGGTTAGGGTTAGGGTTAGGGTTATGGTTAGTGTTCAGTTAGGGTAAGGGTTAGGGTAAGGATTAGGGTTAGGGATCGGGTTAGTTTTAGCGTTAGGGTTAGAGTTCACTTAGGGTTAGGGTTAGGGTTAGGGTTAGGGTTAGTGTTAGGGTTAGGGTTCAGTCATGTTTAGGTTTAGGTTTAGGGTTAGGGTTGTAGTTAGGGTTCAGTTAGTGTTAGGGTTAGGGTTAGTGTTAGGTTTAGTGTTAGGGTTCTGTTAGGTTAAGTGTTAGGGTTACGGTTAGGGTTAGGATTAGGGATAGAGTTAGGGTTCAGTTATGGTTAGGTTTAGGGTTAGGGTTAGTGTTAGGGTTAGGGTTAGGGTTCCGTTAGGATTAAGGTTAGGGTTAGGGTTAGGGTTAGGTTAAGGGTTCAGTTAGAGTTAGCTTTAGCTTTAGGGTTAGGGTAAGGGTTAGGGTTCTGATTAGGGTTCAGTTAGGGTAAGGGTTAGGGTTAGGGTTAGGGTTAGGGTTAGGTTTAGGGTTCAATTAGTTTTAGGTTTAGGGTTAAGGTTAGGGTTAGGGTTAGGGTTAGGGTTTGTGTTAGGGTTTAGGTTTAGGGTTAGGGTTAGTGTTAGGGTTACGGTTAGGGTTAGGGTTAGGGTTAGGGATCGAGTTAGGTTTAGGGTTATGGTTAGAGTTCACTTAGTGTTAGGCTTACGGTTAGGGTTAGGGATAGGGTTAGGGTTCAGTTAGGGTTATGTTTAGGGTTAGGGTTAGGGTTAGTGTTAGTGTTAGGGTTAGGTTTAGGGTTCAGTTCGTTTTAGGTTTCGCGTTAGGGTTAGGGTTAGGGTTATGGTTAGGGTTCAGTTAGGCTAAGGGTTAGGGTTAGCGTTAGGGTTAGGTTTAGGGTTCAATTAGCATTAGGTTTAAGGTTCAGTTATGGTTAGGGTTAAGGAAGGGTTAGGGTTAGGGTTAGGGTTAGGGTTAGGGCTCAGTTAGGGTTTGGGTTAGGGTAAGGGTGAGTGTACAGTTAGTCTTAGGTTTAGGGTTAGGGTTAGGGTTAGGGTTAGGGTTCAGTTAGGATTAGGGTTATGTTTAGGGTAAGGGTTAGGGTTATAGTTAGGGTTCAGTTAGGGTTAGGGTTAGGGTTAGGTTTACGGTTAGTTTAAGGGTTAAGTTAGAGTTAGGTTTAGCGTTAGGTTTAGGGTTAGGGTTAGGGTTATGGTTAGCTTTCAGTTAGGGTAATGGTTAGGGTTTGGAGTAGGGTTAGGGATCGGGTTAGGGTTAGGGTTAGGGTTCAGTTATGGTTAGCGTTAGGGTTAGGTTTAGTGTTAGGTTTTGGGTTAGGGTTCAGTTAGGATTAGGGTAAGGGTTAGGGTTAGGTTTATGGTTCAGTTAGCGTTAGGGTTAGGGTTAGGGTTAGGGTTAGGGTTAGGGTTAGGGTTAGGGTTCAGTTAGTGTTAGGGTTAGGGTTAGTGTTAGGTTTAGGGTTAGGGTACTGTTAGGTTAAGGGTTAGGTTTAGGGTTAGGGTTAGGATTAGGGATAGGGTTAGGGTTCAGTTAGGGTTAGTGTTAGGGTTAGGGTTATAGTTAGTGTTCAGTTAGGGTTATGGTTTTGGTTAGGGTTAAGGTTAGGGTTAGGTTAAGTGTTCAGTTAGAGTTAGGATTAGCGTTAGGGATAGGGTTAGGGTTAGGGTTAGGGTTATGGTTAGTGTTCAGTTAGGGTAAGGGTTAGGGTAAGGATTAGGGTTAGGGATCGGGTTAGTTTTAGCGTTAGGGTTAGAGTTCACTTAGGGTTAGGGTTAGGGTTAGGGTTAGGGTTAGTGTTAGGGTTAGGGTTCAGTCATGTTTAGGTTTAGGTTTAGGGTTAGGGTTGTAGTTAGGGTTCAGTTAGTGTTAGGGTTAGGGTTAGTGTTAGGTTTAGTGTTAGGGTTCTGTTAGGTTAAGTGTTAGGGTTACGGTTAGGGTTAGGATTAGGGATAGAGTTAGGGTTCAGTTATGGTTAGGTTTAGGGTTAGGGTTAGTGTTAGGGTTAGGGTTAGGGTTCCGTTAGGATTAAGGTTAGGGTTAGGGTTAGGGTTAGGTTAAGGGTTCAGTTAGAGTTAGATTTAGCTTTAGGGTTAGGGTAAGGGTTAGGGTTCTGATTAGGGTTCAGTTAGGGTAAGGGTTAGGGTTAGGGTTAGGGTTAGGGTTAGGTTTAGGGTTCAATTAGTTTTAGGTTTAGGGTTAAGGTTAGGGTTAGGGTTAGGGTTAGGGTTTGTGTTAGTGTTTAGGTTTAGGGTTAGGGTTAGTGTTAGGGTTACGGTTAGGGTTAGGGTTAGGGTTAGGGATCGAGTTAGGTTTAGGGTTATGGTTAGAGTTCACTTAGTGTTAGGCTTACGGTTAGGGTTAGGGATAGGGTTAGGGTTCAGTTAGGGTTATGTTTAGGGTTAGGGTTAGGGTTAGTGTTAGTGTTAGGGTTAGGTTTAGGGTTCAGTTCGTTTTAGGTTTCGCGTTAGGGTTAGGGTTAGGGTTATGGTTAGGGTTCAGTTAGGCTAAGGGTTAGGGTTAGCGTTAGGGTTAGGTTTAGGGTTCAATTAGCATTAGGTTTAAGGTTCAGTTATGGTTAGGGTTAAGGAAGGGTTAGGGTTAGGGTTAGGGTTAGGGCTCAGTTAGGGTTTGGGTTAGGGTAAGGGTGAGTGTACAGTTAGTCTTAGGTTTAGGGTTAGGGTTTGGGTTAGGGTTAGGGTTCAGTTAGGATTAGGGTTATGTTTAGGGTTAGGGTTAGGGTTATAGTTAGGGTTCAGTTAGGGTTAGGGTTAGGGTTAGGTTTACGGTTAGTTTAAGGGTTAAGTTAGAGTTAGGTTTAGCGTTAGGTTTAGGGTTAGGGTTAGGGTTATGGTTAGCTTTCAGTTAGGGTAATGGTTAGGGTTTGGAGTAGGGTTAGGGATCGGGTTAGGGTTAGGGTTAGGGTTCAGTTATGGTTAGCGTTAGGGTTAGGTTTAGTGTTAGGTTTTGGGTTAGGGTTCAGTTAGGATTAGGGTAAGGGTTAGGGTTAGGTTTATGGTTCAGTTAGCGTTAGGGTTAGGGTTAGGGTAAGGGTTAGGGTTAGGGTTAGGGTTCAGTTAGTGTTAGGGTTAGGGTTAGTGTTAGGTTTAGGGTTAGGGTACTGTTAGGTTAAGGGTTAGGTTTAGGGTTAGGGTTAGGATTAGGGATAGGGTTAGGGTTCAGTTAGGGTTAGTGTTAGGGTTAGGGTTATAGTTAGTGTTCAGTTAGGGTTATGGTTTTGGTTAGGGTTAAGGTTAGGGTTAGGTTAAGTGTTCAGTTAGAGTTAGGATTAGCGTTAGGGATAGGGTTAGGGTTAGGGTTAGGGTTATGGTTAGTGTTCAGTTAGGGTAAGGGTTAGGGTAAGGATTAGGGTTAGGGATCGGGTTAGTTTTAGCGTTAGGGTTAGAGTTCACTTAGGGTTAGGGTTAGGGTTAGGGTTAGGGTTAGTGTTAGGGTTAGGGTTCAGTCATGTTTAGGTTTAGGGTTAGGGTTAGGGTTGTAGTTAGGGTTCAGTTAGTGTTAGGGTTAGGGTTAGTGTTAGGTTTAGTGTTAGGGTTCTGTTAGGTTAAGTGTTAGGGTTACGGTTAGGGTTAGGATTAGGGATAGAGTTAGGGTTCAGTTATGGTTAGGTTTAGGGTTAGGGTTAGTGTTAGGGTTAGGGTTAGGGTTCAGTTAGAATTAGGGTTAGGGTTAGGGTTAGGGTTATATTTTGGGTTCAGATAGGGTTAGGGTTAGGGTTAGGTTAAGGGTTCAGTTAGGTTTAAGGTTAAGGTTACGATTAGGGTTAGGGTTAGGTTTAGGGTTCAGATATTGTTAGGGTTAGGGTTAGGGTTAGTGTTAGGGTTAGGGTTAGGGTTCCGTTAGGATTAAGGTTAGTGTTAGGGTTAGGTTTAGGGTTAGGTTTCAGTTAGCGTTAGAGTTAGGGTTAGGGTTAGGGTTCAGTTATGGTTAGGGACAGGGTTAGGGTTAGTGTTAGAGTTAGGGTTAGGGTTCAGTTAGGATTAGGGTTATGTTTAGGGTTAGGGTTACGGTTAGGGTTAGGTTTAGGGTTAGGGTTAGTGTTCTATTAGGGTTAGGGTTAGGGTTAGGATTAGAATTCAGTTAGTGTTAGTGTTAGGGTTCTTTTAGTTTCAGGGTTAGGGTTAGGGTTAGGGTTAGGATTAGGGATAGGTTTAGGGTTCAGTTCGGGTTAGGGTTAGGGTTAGGGTTAGGGTTAGTGTGAGGGTTCAGTTAGGATTAGGGTTAGGGTTAGGGTTTGGTTTAGGGTTAGGGTTAGGGTTAGTGTTATAGTTAGAGTTCAGTTAGGATTAGGGTTTGGGTTAGGGTTAAGGTTAGTGTTAGGGTTCAGTTAGGGTTAGGGTTAGGGTTAGGGTTATGGTTATGTTAAGGGGTCAGTTAGAGTTAGGTTTAGCTTTAGGGTTAGGGTTAGGGTTATGTTTAGGGTTCAGTTAGGGTAAGGGTTAGGGTTAGGATTAGGGTTAGGGTTAGGTTTAGGGTTAGGTTTAGAGTTCACTTAGGGTTAGGGTTAGGGTTAGGTTTAGGGTTCAGTTAGGTTTAGGGTTAGCGTTAGGGTTAGGGTTAGGTTTAGGGTTAGGGTTCAGTTAGCGTTAGGGTTAGGGTTAGGGTTAGGGTTAGGTTTAGGGTTCAGTTAGCATTAGGGTTATAATTCAGTTAGGGTAAGGGTTAAGGTAGTGTTAGGGTTAGGGTTAGGGTTAGGGTTCAGTTAGGTTTAGGGTTCGGGTTAGGTTTAGGGTTAGGGTTCTATTAGTGTTTTGGTAAGGGTTAGGGTTAGGGTTATGTTAAGGGTTCAGTTATGGTTAGGGTTAGGGTTAGGTTTAGTGTTAGGGTTCGGGTTAGGGTTCAGTTAGGATTAGGGTAAGGATTAGGGTTAGGTTTCTGGTTCAGTTAGCGTTATGGTTAGGGTTAGGGCTAGGGTTAGGGTTAGGGTTCAGTTAGTGTTAGGGTTAGGGTTAGTGTTAGGTTTAGGGTTATAGTACTGTTTGGTTAAGGGTTAGGGTTAGGGTTAGGATTAGGATTAGGGATAGAGTTAGGGTTCAGTTAGGGTTAGGGTTAGGGTTATAGTTAGTGTTCAGTTAGTGTTATGGTTTTTGTTAGGGTTAAGGTTAGGTTTAGGTTAAGGGTTCAGTTAGAGTTAGGATTAGCGTTAGGACTAGGGTTAGGGTTAGGGTTAGGGTTATGGTTAGTGTTCAGTTAGGGTAAGGGTTAGGGTAAGGATTAGGGTTAGGGATCGGGTTAGTTTTAGCGTTAGGGTTAGAGTTCACTTAGGGTTAGGCTTAGGGTTAGGGTTAGGGTTAGGGTTAGGGTTATAGTTAGGGTTCAGTTAGTGTTAGGGTTAGGGTTAGTGTTAGGTTTAGTGTTAGGGTTCTGTTAGGTTAAGTGATAGGGTTAGGCTTAGGGTTAGGGTTAGGATTAGGGTTAGGGTTCAGTTAGCGTTAGTATTAGGGTTAGGGTTAGGTTTAGGGTTCAGTTATGGTTAGGTTTAGGGTTAGGGTTAGTGTTAGGCTTAGGGGTAGTTTTCAGTTAGTGTTAGGGTCAGGGTTAGGGTTAGGGTTATATTTTGGGTTCAGATAGGGTTAGGGTTATGGTTAGGGTTAAGGTTAGTGTTAGGGTTCAGTTAGGGTTAGGTTTAGGGTTAGGGTTAGATTTCACTTAGGGTTAGTGTTAGGGTTAGGGTTAGGTTTAGGGTTCAGTTAGGTTTAGGGTTATGGTTCAGTAAGGGTTACGGTTAAGGTTAGGTTTAGGTTTAGGATTAGGGTTAGGGTTAGGGTTAGTGTTAGGGTTCAGTTAGGGTTATGATTAGGTTTAGGGTTCATTTAGGGTTATGGTTAGGGTTTGGGTTAGGGTTAGGTTTAGGGTTCAGTTAGATTAGGGTTATGGTTCAGTAAGGGTTACGGTTAAGGTTAGGTTTAGGGTTAGGATTAGGGTTAGGGTTAGGGTTAGTGTTAGGGTTACGTTAGGGTTAGGGTTAGGGTTAGGGTTACGGTAAAGTTTGTGTTAGGTTTAGGGTTAGGGTTAGGGTTAGGGTTCTATTAGGGTTTGGGTTAGGGTTAGTGTTAAGGTTAGGTTTAGGGTTCAGTTTGCGTTAGGGTTAGGGTAAGGGTTAGGGTTAGTTTTAGGGTTAGGGTTAGGATTAGGGTTAGGGTTCAGTTAGGGTAATGGTTAGGGTTAGAGTTAGGGTTTGGGTTCCGTTAGGGTTAGGGTTAGGGTTAGGTTTAGGGTTAGTGTTAGGGTTTGCGTTAGGTTTGGTGTTCAGTTAGGTTTAGGGTTAAGGTTCGGATTAGGGTTAGGGT
>JAKCOZ010000061.1:925000-1010000 GCA_022605955.1 Rallus limicola
CAGTTAGGGTAAGTGTTAGGGTTCGGATTAGGTTTAGTGATAGGGTTAGTGTTAGGGTTAGGGTTCAATTAGGGTTAGGGTTAGGGTTAGAGTTAGGGTTAGGGTTCAGTTAGGGTTAGGGTTAGGGTTAGGTTTAGGGTTAGTGTTAGGGTTTGCGTTAGGTTTGGTGTTCAGTTAGGTTTAGGGTTAAGGTTAGGATTAGGGTTAGGGTTAGGTTTAAGGTTCAGATATGGTTAGGGTTAGGGTTAGGTTTAGTGTTAGGGTTAGGGTTAGAGTTCAGTTTGGATTAGTATTAGGTTTAGGGTTAGGGTGATAGTTAGGGTTCAGTTAGGGTTAGGGTTAGGGTTAGGGTAGGTTTAAGGGTTCAGTTAGAGTTAGGTTTAGCTTTAGGGTTAGGGTTAGTGTTAGGGTTATGTTTAGGTTTCTGTTAGGGTAAGGTTTAGGGTTAGGGTTAGGGTTAGGGTTAGGGTTAGGGTTAGTGTTAGGGTTAGGGTTAGGGATCAGTTAGAGATATGTTTAGGGTTAGGGTTAGGGTTAATGTTAGGTTTAGTGTTAGGTTTAGGGTTAGGGTTCTGTTAGGTTAAGGGTTAGGTTTAGGGTTAGGGTAAGGTTTAGTGATCGGGATAGGGTTCAGTTAGGGTTAGGGTTAGGGTTAGGGTTCAGTTTAGGGTTCAGTTAGCGTTAGAGTTAGGGTTAGGTTTAGGGTTAGGTTTCAGTTATGGTTAGGGTTAGGGTTAGGTTTAGTGTTAGGGTTAGGGTTAGGTTTCAGTTAGGATTAGGTTTAGGTGTAGGATTACGGTTAGGGTTATAGTTAGGGTTCAGTTAGGGTTAGGGTTTATGTTAGGGTTAAGGTTAGTTTTAGGGTTCAGTTAGGGTTAGGGTTAGGGTTAGGGTTAGGGTTAGGTTAAGGGTTCAGTTAGAGTTAGGTTTAGCGTTAGGGTTAGGGTTATGGTTAAGGTTATGGTTAGGGTTCAGTTAGGGTAAGGGTTAGTGTTAGGAGTAGGGTTAGGGATCGGGTTAGGTTTAGGGCTAGGGTTAGAGTTCTCTTAGGGTTAGGATTAGGTTTAGGGTTAGGGTTAGGGTTTAGTTAGGGTTATGTTTATGGTTAGGGTAAGGGTTAGTGTTAGGGTTAGGGTTAGGTTTAGGGTTCAGTTAGGTTTAGGTTTAGCGTTAGGGTTAGGGTTAGGGTTAGGGTTCAGTTAGTGTTAGGGATGGGGTTAGGGTTAGGGTTAGGTTTAGGGTTCAGTTAGCATTAGGGTTATGGTTCAGTTAGGGTTAGGGTTAAGGTAGTGTTAGGGTTAGGGTTATAGTTAGGGTTCAGTTAGGGTTAGGGTTAGGGTTAGGGTTAGGGTTAGGGTTCAGTTAGAATTAGGGTTAGGGTTAGGGTTAGCGTTATAGTTTGGGTTCAGATAGGGTTAGGGTTATGGTTAGGGTTAAGGTTAGTATTAGGGTTCAGATAGGGTTAGGGTTAGGGTAAGGTTTAGGGTTAGGTTATGGGTTCAGTTCGAGTTGGTTTAGCGTTAGGGTTAGGGTTATTGTTAGGGTTATGGTTAGGGTTCAGTTAGGGTAAGGGTTAGGGTTAGGATTAGGGTTAGTGTTCGGGTTAGGTTTAGGGTTAGGGTTAGATTTCACTTAGAGTTAGGGTTAGGATTATGTTTAGGGTTAGGGTTAGGGTTAGGGTTCAGTTAGGTTTAGGTTTAGGGTTAGGGTTAGGGTTAGTGTTAGGGTTAGGGTTAGGTTTACGGTTTAGTTAGGTTTAGGGTTAGCGTTAGGGTTATGGTTAGGGTTAGGGTTCATTTAGGGTTAGGGTTAGTGTTAGGGTTCAGTTAGGGTTAGGGTTAGGGTTAGTGTTACGGTACAGTTTGTGTTAGGTTTAGGGTTATGGTTAGGGTTAGGGTTCTGTTAGTGTTAGGGTTAGGGTTCTGTTAGGGTTAGGGTTAGGATTAGTTTTAGGTTTAGGGTTAGGGTACTGTTAGGTTAAGGGTTAGGGTTAGGGTTAGGGTTATAGTTAGGGTTCAGTTAGGGTTAGGGTTAGGGTTAGGGTTAGGTTTAGGTTAAGGGTTCAGTTAGAGTTAGGTTTAGCGTTAGTGTTAGGGTTAGGTTTAGGGTTAGGGTTAGGGTTAGTGTTAGGGTTAGGGTTAGTGTTAGGTTTAGGGTTAGGGTTCAGTAAGGATTAGGGTTAGGGTTAGGGTTAGGTTTAGGGTTAGGGTTAGGGTTATGGTTAGGGTTCAGTTAGGGTTAGGGTTTGGGTTAGGGTTACGGTTAGTTTTAGGGTTCAGTTAGCGTTAGGATTAGGGTTAGGGTTAGGTTAAGTGTTAAATTAGAGTTAGGTTTAGCGTTAAGGTTAGGGTTAGGGTTAGGGTTAGGGTTATGTTTAGGGTTCAGTTAGGGTAAGGTTTAGGGTTAGGAGTAGGGTTAGGAATCGGTTTAGGGTTAGGTTTAATGTTAGAGTTCACTTAGGGTTAGGGTTAGATGTAGGGTTAGGGTTAGGGTTAAGGATCAGTTAGGGTCAGGGTTAGGGTTAGGGTTAGGGTTATGTTTAGGGTTCAGTTAGCATTAGGGTTATGGTTCGGTTAGGGTTAGGGTTAAGGTAGGGTTAGTGTTAGGGTTAATGTTAGGGTTCTGTTAGGGTTAGGGTTAGGGTTAGGTTTAGGGTTCAGTTAGTGTAAGGGTTAGGGTTAGGGTTAGTTTTAGGTTTAGGGTTCAGTTAGGGATACGGTTAGTTTTACGGTTCAGTTAGAGTTAGTGTTACGGTTAGGGTTAGATTTAGGGTTAGGGTTAGGGTTAGGGTTAAGTTAGTGTTAGTGTTACTGTTAGGGTTAGGTTTTGGGTTAGGGTTACGGTTAGGGTTAGGGTTAGGTTTAGGATTAGGTTATAGGTTCAGTTAAAGTTAGGTTTAGCGTTAGGGTTACTGTTAGGTTTAGTGTTAGGGTTATGGTTAGGGTTCAGTTAGGGTAAGGGTTAGGGTTAGGATTAGGGTTACGGGTCGGGTTAGGCTTAGGGTTAGGTTTAGAGTTCACTTAGGTTTAGGGTTAGGGTTAGAGTTAGTGTTCAGTTAGGGTTAGGGTTAGGTTAAGTTTTAAGTTTAGGGTTCAGTTTGCATTACGGTTATGGTTCAGATAGGGCTAGCGTTAAGGTTAGGGTTAGGGTTAGTGTTAGGGTTCAGTTAGAGTTAGGATTAGGGTTAGGGTACAGTTAGGGTTAGGGTTAGGGTTAGGGTTAGGGTTAGGGTTAGGGTTCTATTAGGGTTTGACTTAGGGTTAGGGTTAGGGTTAGGGTTCAGTTAGCGTTAGGGTTAGGGTTAGGGTTAGGGTTAGGGTTAGGGTTCTATTAGGGTTTGACTTAGGGTTAGGGTTAGGGTTAGGGTTCAGTTAGCGTTAGGGTTAGGGTTAGGGTTAGGGTTAGCGTTAGGGTTAGGGTTCAGATAGGGTTAGGTTTAGGGTAAGAGTTAGGGTTAGGATTCAGTTAGGGTTAGGGTTATGGTTAGGGTTATGGTACAGTTAGGGTTAGGTTTAGGGTTCAGTTAGCGTTAGGGTTAGGGTTAGGTTTAGGGTTAGGTTTAGGGTTAGGGTTCAGATAGGGATAGGGTTAGGGTTAGGGTTAGTGTTAGGGTTAGGGTTCAGTTAGCGTTAGTTTTAGGGTTAGGGTTAGGGTAAGGGTTATTGTTCAGTTATGGTTAGGGTTTAGGTTAGTGTTAAGTTTAGGGTTAGGATTCAGTTAGGGTTAGGGTAAGGGTTAGGGTTAGGGTTCTGTTAGGGTTAGGGTTAGGGTTAGGGTTCTCTTAATGTTAGGGTTAGTGTAAGTTTTAGGTTTAGGGTTAGGGTACTTATAGGTTAAGGGTTAGGGTTAGTGTTAGGGTTAGGATTATGGATAGGGTTAGGGTTCAGTTAGGGTTAGGGTTAGGGTTAGGGTTAGGGTTAGGGTTAGGGTTAGGGTTCTAGTTAGGGTTCAGTTAGGGTTTGGGTTAGGGTTAGGGTTAGGGTTAGGTGAAGGGTTCAGTTAGAGTTAGGTTTAGCGTTAGGGTTAAAAAACCTAGGGTTAGGTTTAGGGATCAGTTAGAATTAGGGTTATGGTTCAGTAGGTGTTAGGGTTAAGGTAGGGTTAGGGTTATTGTTAGGGTTAGGTGTCAGTTAGGTTTAGGGTTGGGGTTATGGTTAGGGTTCTGTTAGGGTCAGGGTTAGGGTTAGGATTAGGGTTAGGGATCCAGTTAGGGTTAGGGTTAGGGTTAGAGTTCACTTAGGGTTAGGGTTATGGTTAGGGTTAGGGTTAGGTTTAGAGTTAAGTTAGGGTTAGGTTTAGGGTTAGGGTTAGGGTTAGTGTTAGGGTTAGGGTTAGAGTTAGGTTTAGGGTTAGGGTTCTGTCAGGATAAGTGTTAGGGTTAGGGTTAGGGTTAGGATTAGGGATAGGGTTAGGGTTCAGTTTGGGTTAGGGTTAGGGTTAGGGTTAGGTTTAGAGTTAGGGTTCAGTTATTTTTATGTTAGGGTTAGGGTTAGGGTTAGGGTTCAGTTAGGGTTAGGGATAGGGTTAGGGTTATTGTTATTGTTAGGGTTAGGGTTCAGTTAGGATTAGGGTTAGGGTTAGGGTTACGGTTAGGTTATAGGTTCAGTTAAAGTTAGGTTTAGCGTTAGGGTTAGGGTTAGGTTTAGTGTTAGGGTTATGGTTAGGGTTCAGTTAGAGTGAGGGTTAAAGTTAGGATTAGGGTTACGGATCGGGTTAATCTTTGGGTTAGGGTTAGAGTTCACTTAGGGTTAGGGTTGCGGTTAGGGTTAGAGTTAGGTTTAGGGTTAGGTTTAGGGTTAGGGTTAGTGTTAGTGTTAGGGTTAGGGTTAGGTTTAGGGTTCAGTTAGGTTTAGGGTTAGCGTTAGGGTTAGGGTTAGGGTTAGAGTTAGGGTTCAGTTAGTGTTAGGGTTAGGGTTAGGGTTATGTTTAGGGTTCAGTTTGCATTACGGTTATGGTTCAGATAGGGCTAGCGTTAAGGTTAGGGTTAGGGTTAGGGTTAGGGTTCAGTTAGGCTTAAGGTTAGGGTTAGGGTACAGTTAGGGTTAGGGTTAGGGTTAGGGTTAGGGTTAGGGTTCTATTAGGGTTTGGCTTAGGGTTAGGGTTAGTGTTAGGGTTCAGTTAGCTTTAGGGTTAGGGTTAGGGTTAGTGTTATGGATAGTGTTAGGGTTCAGTTAGAGATAGGGTTAGGGTTAGGGTTCATTTAGGGTTAGTGTTACGGTTAGGGTTAGGTTTAGGGTTAGGGTTAGGGTTAGGTTTCAGATAGGGTTAGGGTTAGGGTTAGAGTTAGGGTTAGTTTTCAGTTAGGGTTAGGGTTATGGTTAGGGTTAGGGTACAGTTAGGGTTAGGTTTAGGGTCAGGGTTAGTGTTAGGGTTAGGGTTCTATTTGGGTTTGGGTTAGGGATAGGGTTAGGGTTCGGTTTAGGGTTCAGTTAGCGTTAGGGTTAGGGTTAGGTTTAGGGTTAGGGTTAGGGTTAGGGTTAGGGTTAGGGTTAGGGTTCAGATAGGGATAGGGTTAGGGTTAGGGTTAGTGTTAGGGTTAGGGTTCAGTTAGCGTTAGTGTTAGGGTTAGGGTTAGGGTTAGGTTTAGGTGTTAGGTTTATGGTTCTGTAAGGGTTAGGGTTATGTTTATGGTTAGGGTTAGGGTTAGGGTAAGGGTTATTGTTCAGTTATGGTTGGGGTTTAGGTTAGGGTTATGTTTAGGGTTAGGGTTCAGTTAGGGTTAGGGTAAGGTTTAGGGTTAGGTTTATGGTTCAGTTAGCGTTAGGGTTAGGGTTAGGGTTAGGGTTAGGGTTCTGTTAGGGTTAGGATTAGAGTTAGGTTTCTCTTAATGTTAGGGTTAGGGTTAGTTTTAGGTTTAGGGTTAGGGTACTGTTAGGTTAAGGGTTAGGGTTAGTGTTAGGGTTAGGATTATGGAAAGGTTTAGGGTTCAGTTAGGGTTAGGGTTAGGATTAGGGTTAGTGTTAGGGTTCAGTTAGCCTTAGCGTTAGGTTTAGGGTTAGTGTTAGGTTTAGGGTTAGGGTTAGGGTTAGGGTTAGGGATAGGGTTAGGGTTAGGGTTAAAGTTAGGGTTCAGTTAGGGTTTGGGTTAGGTTTAGGGTTAGGGTTAGGTTAAGGGTTCAGTTAGAGTTAGGTTTAGCGTTAGGGTTAGGGTTAGGGTTAGGTTAAGGGTTCAGTTAGAGTTAGGTTTAGCGTTAGGGTTAGGGTTAGGGTTAGGGTTAGGGTTAGGTTTAGGGTTCTGTTAGGGTAAGTGTTAGATTTAGGATTAGGGTTAGGGATCGGGTTAGGGTTAGGGTTAGGGTTAGAGTTCACTTAGTGTTAGGGTTAGGGTTAAAGTTAGGGTTAGGGTTAGGGTTCAGTTAGGGTTTGGGTTAGGGTTAGGGTTAGGGTTAGGTAAAGGCTTCAGTTAGAGTTAGGTTTAGCGTTAGGGTTAGGGTTAGGGTTAGGGTTAGGTTTATGTTTAGGGTTCTGTTAGGGTAAGGGTTAGGGTTAGGATTAGGGTTAGGGATCGGGTTAGGGTTAGGGTAAGGGTTAGAGTTCATTTAGGGTTAGGGTTAGGGTTAGGGTTAGGGTTAGGGCTAGGGTTAAGGTTAGGGTTAGGGTTCAGTTAGGGTTAGGTTTAGGTTTAGGGTTAGGGTTAGGGTTAGGATTAGGGTTAGTGTTAGTTTTAGTGTTAGGTTTCTGTTAGGATAAGGGTTAGGGTTAGGGTTAGGGTTAGGATTAGGGATAAGGTTAGGGTTCAGTTTGGGTTAGGGTTAGGGTTAGGGTTAGGTTTAGGGTTAGGATTCAGTTACGTTAGCGTTAGGGTTAGGGTTAGTGTTAGGGTTCAGTTAGCGTTAGTGTTAGGGTTAGGTTTAGGGTTAGGATTAGGGTTCAGATAGCGTTAGGGTTAGGGTTCAGATTGGTTTAGGGTTAGGGTTAGGGTTAGGTTTAGGGTTAGGGTACTGTTAGGTTTAGGGTTAAGTTTAGGGTTAGGGTTCAGTTAGGGTAAGGGTAAGGGTTAGGGTTAGGTTTATGTTTCAGTTAGCGTTAGGGTTTGGGTTAGGGTTAGGGTTAGGGTTCTGTTATGGTTAGGGTTAGGGTTAGCGTTAGGGTTCAGTTAGTGTTAGGGTTAGGGATAGTGTTAGTTTAGTGTTAGGGTTCTGTTAGGTTAAGTGTTAGGGTTACGGTTAGGGTTAGGATTAGGGATAGGGTTAGGATTAGGGTCAGGATAAGTGTTAGGGTTACGGTTAGGGTTAGGATTAGGGTGAGGGTTCAGTTAGCGTTAGCGTTAGGGTTAAGGTTAGGGTTAGGTTAGGGTTCAGTTATGGTTAGGGTTAGGGTAAGGGTTAGTGTTAGGATTAGGGTTCAGTTAGGATTAGGGTTAGGGTTAGGGTTAGGGTTATAGTTAGGGTTCAGTTAGGGTTAGGGTTTGGGTAAAGGTTAAGGTTAGTGTTCGGGTTCAGTTAGGGTTAGGGTTAGGGTTAGATTTAGGGTTAGGTTAAGGGTTCAGTTAGGGTAAGTGTTAGGGTTAGGATTAGGATTAGGGATCGGGTTAGGTTTAGGGTTAGGGTTAGATTTCACTTAGGGTTAGGTTTAGGGTTATGGTTAGGGTTAGGGTTAGGGTTCAGTTAGGTTTAGGGATAGGGTTAGGGTTAGTGTTAGGGTTAGGGTTAGGTTTAGGTTTCAGTTAGGTTTAGAGTTAGCATTAGGGTTAGGGTTAGGGTTAGGGTTCAGTTAGGGTTAGGGTTAGGATTAGGTTTAGGGTTAGTTTTAGGGTTCAGTTAGATTAGGCTTATGGTTCAGTTAGGGTTAGGGTTAATGTTCAGGTTAGGGTTAGGGTTATGGTAAGGTTTAGTGTTCTATTAGGGTTTGAGTTAGGGTTTGGGTTACGGTTAGAGTTAGTTTTAGGGTTAGGATTAGGGTTAGGGTTAGGGTTCAGATAAGGATAGGGTTAGTTTTAGTGTTAGGGTTAGGGTTAGGATTAGGTTTAGGGTTCTGTTTAGGGTTCAGTTAGGGTAAGGGTTGGGGTTAGGATTAGGGTTAGGGATAGGGTTAGGGTTAGGGTTAGGGTTCAATTAGGGTTAGGGTTAGGGTTAGAGTTAGGGTTAGGGTTCAGTTAGGGTTAGCGTTAGAGTTAGGTTTAGGGTTCAGATATGGTTAGGGTAAGTGTTACTGTTAGTGTTAGGGTTAGGGTTAGGGTTCAGTTAGGATTAGGGTTAGGGTTAGGGTTATATTTAGGATTAAGTTAGGGTTAGGGTTATGGTTAGTGTTAGGGTTAGGTTAAGGGTTCAGTTAGAGTTAGGTTTAGGTTTAGGGTTAGGGTTAGGGTTTGGGTTAGGGTTAGATTTCACTTAGGGTTAGGGTTAGGGTTAGTGTTAGGGTTAGGGTTAGGGTTCAGTTGGGTTAAGTTTAGGGTTAGGATTAGGATTAGGAATAGGGTTAGGGTGCAGTTAGGGTTAGGTTTAGGGTTAGGGTTAGGGTTAGGTTTAGGGTTAGGGTTCAGTTAGCGTTAGCGTTAGGGTTAGGGTTAGGGTTAGGGTTCAGTTATGGTTAGGGATAGGGTTAGGGTTAGTGTTAGGGTTAGGGTTAGGGTTCAGATAAGATTAGGGTTAGGTTTAGGGTTAGGGTTAGGTTATAGTTAGGTTTCAGTTAGGGTTAGGTTTTGGGTTATGGTTAAGGATAGTGTTAGGTTTCAGTTAGGGTTAGGGTTATGGTTAGGTTTAGGTTAAGGGTTAAGTTAGATTTAGGTTTAGCGTTAGGGTTAGGGTTAGGGTTAGGGTAATGGTTAGGGTTCAGTTAGGGTAAGGGTTAGGGTTAGGAGTAGGGTTAGGGATCGGGTTAGGTTTAGGGTTAGGTTTAGAGTTCACTTAGGGTTAGGGTTAGGGTTAGGGTTAGGGTTAGGTTTAGGGATCAGTTAGAATTAGGGTTATGGTTCAGTAAGTGTTAGGGTTAAGGTAGGGTTAGGGTTATTGTTAGGGTTAGGGTTCAGTTAGGGTTAGGGTTAGGGTTAGGGTTAGGGTACAGTTAGTGTTAGGTTTAGGGTTAGGGTTAGGATCGGGTTAGGGTTAGGGTTAGAGTTCACTTAGGGTTATGGTTAGGGTTAGGGTTAGGGTTAGGGTAAGGTTTAGGGTTAGAGTTAGTGTTAGTGTTATGGTTAGGTTTAGGTTTAGGGTTCAGTTAAGTTTAGGGTTAGCCTTAGGGTTAGTGTTAGGGTCAGGGTTAGGTTTAGAGTTCACTTAGGGTTAGGGTTAGGGTTAGGGTTAGGGTTAGGTTTAGGGATCAGTTAGAATTAGGGTTATGGTTCAGTAAGTGTTAGGGTTAAGGTAGGGTTAGGGTTATTGTTAGGGTTAGGGTTCAGTTAGGGTTAGGGTTAGGGTTATGGTACAGTTTGTGTTAGGTTTAGGGTTAGGGTTAGGATCGGGTTAGGGTTAGGGTTAGAGTTCACTTAGGGTTATGGTTATGGTTCAGTTAGGGTTAGGGTTAAGGTTAGGGTTAGGGTTAGGGTTAGGTTTAGGGTTCAGTTAGGGTTAGGGTTAGGGTTAGGGTACAGTTAGGGTTAGGGTTAGGGTTAGGGTTAGGGTTAGGTTACTATTAGGGTATGGCTTAGGGTTAGGGTTAGGGTTAGGGTTAGGGTTCAGTTAGCGTTAGGTTTAGGGTTAGGGTTTGTGTTAGGAATAGGGTTAGGGTTAAGTTAGTGTTAGGGTTAGGTAAGACTTAGGGTTAGGGTTCAGTTAGGGTTAGGGTTATGGTTAGGGTTAGGGTACAGTTAGGGTTAGGTTTAGGGTCAGGGTTAGTGTTAGGGTTAGGCTTCTATTAGGGTTTGGTTTAGGGATAGGGTTAGGGTTAGGTTTAGGGTTCAGTTAACGTTAGGGTTAGGGTTAGGTTTAGGGTTAGGGTTAGGGTTAGGGTTCGGGTGAGGGTTCAGATAGAGATAGGGTTAGGGTTAGGGTTAGTGTTAGGGTTAGGGTTCAGTTAGCGTTAGCGTTAGGGTTAGGGTTAGGGTTAGGTTTAGGTTTCAGTTATGGTTAGGGTTAGGGTTAGGGTTAGTGTAAGGGTTAGGGTTAGGGTTCAGTTCGGATTAGTGTTAGGGTTAGGGTTAATTTAAGGTTAGTGTTACGGTTAGGTTTAGGTTTAGGGTTAGGGTTAGGGTTAGGGTTCAGATAGTGTTAGGGTTAGGTAAGACTTAGGGTTAGGGTTCAGTTAGGGTTAGGGTTATGGTTAGGGTTAGGGTACAGTTAGGGTTAGGTTTAGGGTCAGGGTTAGTGTTAGGTTAGGCTTCTATTAGGGTTTGGTTTAGGGATAGGATAAGGTTTAGGGTTAGGGTTAGTGTTAGGGTTCGGGTTAGGGTTCAGATAGAGATAGGGTTAGGGTTAGGGTTAGTGTTAGGGTTAGGGTTCAGTTAGCGTTAGCGTTAGGGTTAGGGTTAGGGTTAGGTTTAGGTTTCAGTTATGGTTAGGGTTAGGGTTAGGGTTAGTGTAAGGGTTAGGGTTAGGGTTCAGTTCGGATTAGGGTTAGGGTTAGGGTTAGGGTTATAGTTAGGGTTCAGTTAGGGTTAGGGTTGAGGTTAGGGTTATGTTTAGGGTTCAGTTAGGGTAAGGGTTAGAGTTAGGATTAGGGTTAGGGATCGGGTTAGGGTTAGTGTTAGGGTTAGAGTTCACTTAGAGTTAGGGTTAGGGTTAGGGTTAGGGTTAGGGTTAGGGTTATGGTTAGGGTTCAGTTAGGGTTAGGTTTAGGGTTAGGGTTAGGGTTAGTGTTAGGGTTAGGGTCAGTGTTAGGTTTAGGATTAGGGTTCTGTTAGGTTTAGGGTTAGGGTTAGGGTTAGGGTTAGGATTAGGGATAGGGTTAGGGTTCAGTTAGGGTTAGGGTTATGGTTAGGGTAAGGTTTAGGTTTAGGGTTCAGTTAGCGTTAGCGTTAGGTTTAGGGTTAGGGTTAGGGTTCAGTTATGGTTAGGAATAGGGTTATGGTTAGTGTTAGGGTTAGGGTTAGGGTTCAGTTAGGATTAGGGGTAGGTTTAGGGTAAGGGTTAGGGTTATAGTTAGGGTTTAGTTAGGGTTAGGGTTTGGGTTAGTGTTAAGGTTAGTGTTAGGTTTCAGTTAGGGTTAGGATTAGGGTTAGTGTTAGGGTTAGGTTAAGGGTTCAGTTAGAGTTAGGTTTAGCGTTAGGTTTAGGGTTAGGTTTAGTGTTAGGGTTATGGTTACGATTCAGTTAGGTTAAGGGTTAGGGTTAGGGTTAGTGTTAGATTTCACTTAGGTTTAGGGTGACGGTTAGGGTTAGGGTTAGTGTTAGGGTTAGAGTTAGGGTTAGTGTTAGGGTTAGGTTTAGGTTTAGGGTTCAGTTAGGTTTAGGGTTAGGGTTAGGGTTAGGGTTAGGGTTAGGGTTAGGGTTAGGGTTAGGTTTAGAGTTCAGTTTGCATTAGGGTTATGGTTCAGTTAGGGTTAGGATTAAGGTTAGGGTTCGGGTTAGGGTTAGGGTTCAGTTAGGGTTAGGGTTAGGGTTAGGGTACAGTTAGGGTTAGGTTTAGGTTTAGGGTTAGGGTTAGGGTTAGGGTTAAGTTAGGGTTATGTTTAGGGTTAGGGTTAGGGTTAGTGTTAGGGTTAGGGTTAGTTTTAGGGTTCAGTTGGGTTTAGGGTTAGCGTTAGGGTTAGTTTTAGGGTTAGGGTTAGGGTTCAGTTAGGGTTAGGGTTAGGGTTAGGGATAGGGTTAGGTTTAGGGTTCAGTTAGCATTAGGGTTATGGTTCAGTTAGGGTTAGGGTTAAGGTAGGGTTAGGGTTAGGGTTAGGTTTAGGGTTCTATTAGGGTTTGGGTTAGGGTTAGTGTTAGGGTTAGGTTTAGGGTTCAGTTAGTGTTAGGGTTAGGGTTAGGGTTAGTTTTAGGTTTAGGGTTCATTTAGGGATAGGGTTACGGTTATGGTTCAGTTAGGGTTAGTGTTAAGGTTAGGGTTAGGTTTAGGGTTAGGGTTAGGGTTAGGGTTAGGGTTAGGGTTAGGGTTACGTTTCTGACAGGGATAGGTTTAGGGTTAGGATTAGGGTTAGGGATAGGGTTATTTTTCAGTTAAGGTTAGGGTTTAGGTTAGGGTTAAGTTTAGCGTTAGGGATCAGTTATGGTTAGGGTAAGGGTTAGGGTTAGGTTTATGGTTCAGTTAGCGTTAGGGTTTGGGTTAGGGTTAGGGTTAGGTTTCTGTTAGGGTTAGGGTTAGGGTTAGCGTTAGGGTTCAGTTAGTGTTAGGGTTAGGATAGTGTTAGGGTTCTGTTAGGTTAAGGGTTAGGGTTACGGTTAGGGTTAGGATAAGGGATAGGTTTATGGTTCCCTTAGGGTTAGGGTTAGGGTAAGGGTTCAGTTATGGTTAGGGTTAGGGTTAGGTTTAGTGTTAGTGTTATAGTTAGGGTTCAGTAAATGTTAGGGTTTGTGTATGGGTTAAGGTTAGTGTTAGGGTTCAGTTAGTGTTAGGGTTAGGGTTAGGTTAAGGGTTCTAGTTAGAGTTGGTTTAGCGTTATGGTTAGGGTTAGGGTTAGGGTTAGGGTTATGGTTAGGGTTCAGTTAGGGTAAGGTTTAGGGTTAGGATTAGGGTTAGGGATCGGGTTAGGGTTAGGTTTAGGTTTAGATTTCACTTAGGGTTCGTGTTAGGGTTAGGGTTAGGTTTAGGGTTAGGGATAGGGTTCAGTTAGGGTTGGGTTTAGGGTTAGGGTTAGGGTTAGTGTTAGGGTTAGGGTTAGGTTTAGTGTTCAGTTAGGTTTAGATTTAGCGTTAGGGATAGGGTTAGGGTTCAGTTAGGGTTAGGGTTAGGGTTAGGGTTAGGTTTAGGGTTCAGTTAGATTAGGGTTATGGTTTAGTTAGGTTTAGGGTTAAGGTCAGGGTTAGGGTTAGGGTTATGGTTAGGGTTAGGGTTACGGTTCAGTTAGGGTTAGGTTTAGGGTTAGGGTTAGTGTTAGGGTTAGGGTTAGGATAATGGTTAGGGTTAGGTTTAGGTTTCAGTTATGTTTAGAGTTAGCGTTAGGGTTAGGATTAGGGTTCAGTTAGTGTTAGTGTTAGTGTTAGGGTTAGGGTTAGGGTTAGGGTTAGGTTTAGGGTTCAGTTAGGTTAGTGTTCTGGTTCAGTTAGGGTTAGTGTTAAGGATAGGGTTAGGGTTAGGTTTAGGTTTAGGGTACAGTTAGGGTTAGGGTTAGGGTTAGGGTTACGGTACAGTTAGTGATAGGTTTAGGGTTAGGGTTAGGGTTAGGTTTAGGGTTTTATTAGGGTTAGGGTTAGGATTAGGTTTAGGGTTAGGGTTAGTGTTATGGTTAGGGTTAGGTTTAGGGTTAGGGTTAGGGTTGGTGTTAGGATTTAGATAGGGATAGTGTTAGTTTTAGTGTTAGGATTAGGGTTCAGTTAGGGCAAAGGTTAGGGCTAGGATTAGGGTTAGGGATAGGGTTAGGGTTAGGGTTAGGGTTCAATTAGGGTTAGGGTTAGGGATAGATTTAGGGTTAGGATTCAGTTAGGGTTAGGGTTAGGGATAGGTTTAGGGTTAGTGTTAGGGTTTGGTTTAGGTTTAGGGTTCAGTTATGTTTAGGGTTAAGGTTAGGATTAGGGTTAGGGTTTGGTTTAGGGTTCAGATATGGTTAGGGTTAGGGTTAGGGTTAGTGTTAGGGTTAGGGTTAGGGTTAGGGTTCCGTTAGGATTAAGGTTAGGATTAGGGTTAGGGTTAGGTTAAGGGTTCAGTTAGAGTTAGATTTAGCTTTAGGGTTAGGGTTAGGGTTAGGGTTTGGGTTAGGGTTAGGGATCGAGTTAGGGTTAGGGTTATGGTTAGAGTTCACTTAGTGTTAGGGTTAGGGTTAGTGTTAGGGATACGGTTAGGGTTCAGTTAGGGTTATGTTTAGGGTTAGGGTTAGGGTTAGTGTTAGGGTTAGGGTTAGGTTTAGGGTTCAGTTCGTTTTAGGATTAGCGTTAGGGTTAGTGTTAGGGTTATGGTTAGGGTTCAGTTAGAGTAAGGGTTAGGGTTAGGGTTAGGGTTAGGTTTAGGGTTCAATTAGCTTTAGGGTTAAGGTTCAGTTATGGTTAGGGCTCAGTTAGGGTTAGGGTTAGGGTTAGGGTTAGGTTACAGTTAGTGTTAGGTTTAGGGTTAGGGTTAGGGTTAGGGTTAGGGTTAGGGTTAGTATTATTTATAGGGTTAGGGTTCAGTTAGTGTTAGGGTTAGGTTTAGGGCTAGGGTTCAGTTAGCGTTAGCGTTAGGGTTAGGGTTAGGGTTAGGGTTCAGTTATGGTTAGGGACAGGGTTAGGGTTAGTGTTAGGGTTAGGGTTAGGGTTCAGTTAGGATTAGGTTTAGGTGTAGGGTTAAGGTTAGGGTTATAGTTAGGGTTCAGTTAGGGTTATGGTTTGGGTTAGGGTTAAGGTTAGTTTTAGGGTTCAGTTAGGGTTAGGGTTAGGGTTAGGGTTAGGGTTAGGTTAAGGGTTCAGTTAGAGTTAGGTTTAGCGTTAGGGTTAGGGTTAGGGTTAGGGTTATGGTTAGGGTTCAGTTAGGGTAAGGGTTAGGGTTAGGAGTAGGGTTAGGGATCGGGTTAGTTTTAGGGCTAGGGTTAGAGTTCACTTAGGGTTAGGATTAGGGTTAGGGTTAGTGTTAGGGTTAGGGTTAGGGTTTAGTTAGTGTTATGTTTATGGTAAGGGTTAGGGTTAGTGTTAGGTTTAGGTTTAGGGTTCTGTTAGGTTTAGGGTTAGCGTTAGGGTTAGGGTTAGGGTTAGGTTTAGGGTTCAGTTAGCATTAGGGTTATGTTTCAGTTAGGGTTAGGGTTAAGGTAGGGTTATGGTTAGGGTTAGAGTTAGGGTTCAATTAGTGTTATGGTTTTGGTTATGGTTAGGGTACAGTTAGGGTTAGTGTTACGGTTCGGGTTAGGTTTAGGGTTAGGGTTAGGGATAGGGTTAGGGTTAGGGTTGGTGTTAGGGTTCAGATAGGGATAGGGTTGGGGTTAGGATTAGGGTTAGGGATAAGGTTAGTGTTAGGGTTAGGGCTCAGTTACGGTTAGGGTTATGGTTAGGTTTAGGGATAGTGTTAGGGTTTGGGTTAGGTTTTGGGTTCAGTAAGGTTTAGTGTTAGGGCTAGGGTTAGGGTTAGTGTTCAGTTAGGGTTAGGGTTATGGTTAGGGTTAGGGTTAGGGTTCAGTTAGGGTTAGGGTTAGGGTTAGGATGAGTGTTAGGGTTAGGGTTTTGGTTAGGTTTAGGGTTCAGTTAGGTTTAGGTTTAGGGCTAGGGTTAGGGTTAGGGTTAGTGTTAGGTTTAGGGTTCAGTTAGCGTTATTGTTCGGGTTAGGGTTAGGGTTAGGATTAGGGTTCAGTTAGCGTTAGGGTTAGGGTTCAGATAGGGTTAGGGTTAGGGTTAGGTTTATGGTTAGGTTTATGTTTCATTTAGGGTTAGGGTTAGGGTTAGGGTTAGGGTACTGTTAGGGTTAGGGTTATGTTTAGGGTTAGGATTAGGGTTAGGGTAAGGGTTATTTTTCAGTTAAGGTTAGGGTTTAGGTTAGGGTTAAGTTTAGGGTTAGGGATCAGTTATGGTTAGGGTAAGGGTTAGGGTTAGGTTTATGGTTCAGTTAGCGTTAGGGATTGGGTTAGGGTTAGGGTTAGGTTTCTGTTAGGGTTAGGGTTAGGGTTAGCGTTAGGGTTCAGTTAGTGTTAGGGTTAGGATAGTGTTAGGTTTAGTGTTAGGGTTCTGTTAGGTTAAGGGTTAGGGTTACGGTTAGGGTTAGGATAAGGGATAGGTTTATGGTTCCCTTAGGGTTAGGGTTAGGGTAAGGGTTCAGTTATGGTTAGGGTTAGGGTTAGGTTTAGTGTTAGTGTTATAGTTAGGGTTCAGTAAATGTTAGGGTTTGTGTTAGGGTTAAGGTTAGTGTTAGGGTTCAGTTAGTGTTAGGGTTAGGGTTAGGGTTAGGTTAAGGGTTCAGTTAGAGTTGGTTTAGCGTTATGGTTAGGGTTAGGGTTAGCGTTAGGGTTATGGTTAGGGTTCAGTTAGGGTAAGGTTTAGGGTTAGGATTAGGGTTAGTGATCGGGTTAGGGTTAGGTTTAGGGTTAGATTTCACTTAGGGTTAGTGTTAGGGTTAGGGTTAGGTTTAGGGTTAGGGATAGGGTTCAGTTAGGGTTGGGTTTAGGGTTAGGGTTAGGGTTAGTGTTAGGGTTAGGGTTAGGTTTAGTGTTCAGTTAGGTTTAGATTTAGCGTTAGGGATAGGGTTAGGGTTCAGTTAGGGTTAGGGTTAGGGTTAGGGTTAGGTTTAGGGTTAGTGTTAGGGTTTGGTTTAGGTTTAGGGTTCAGTTATGTTTAGGGTTAAGGTTAGGATTAGGGTTAGGGTTTGGTTTAGGGTTCAGATATGGTTAGGGTTAGGGTTAGGGATAGTGTTAGGGTTAGGGTTAGGGTTAGGGTTAGGGTTCCGTTAGGATTAAGGTTAGGATTAGGGTTAGGGTTAGGTTAAGGGTTCATTTAGAGTTAGATTTAGCGTTAGGGATAGGGTTAGGGTTCAGTTAGGGTTAGGGTTAGGGTTAGGGTTAGGTTTAGGGTTCAGTTAGATTAGGGTTATGGTTCAGTTAGGTTTAGGGTTAAGGTCAGGGTTAGGGTTAGGGTTATGGTTAGGGTTAGGGTTACGGTTCAGTTAGGGTTAGGTTTAGGGTTAGGGTTAGTGTTAGGGTTAGGGTTAGGATAAGGGTTAGGGTTTGGTTTAGGTTTCAGTTATGTTTAGAGTTAGCGTTAGGGTTAGGGTTAGGGTTCAGTTAGTGTTAGTGTTAGGGTTAGGGTTAGTGTTAGGGTAAGGTTTAGGGTTCAGTTAGGTTAGTGTTCTGGTTCAGTTAGGGTTAGTGTTAAGGATAGGGTTAGGGTTAGGTTTAGGTTTAGGGTACAGTTAGGGTTAGGGTTAGGGTTAGAATTACGGTACAGTTAGTGATAGGTTTAGGGTTAGGGTTAGGGTTAGGTTTAGGGTTTTATTAGGGTTTGGGTTAGGGTTAGGGTTACGGTTAGTTTTAGGGTTCAGTTAGCGTTAGGGTTAGGGTTAGGATTAGGTTTAGGGTTAGGGTTAGTGTTACTGTTAGTGTTATGTTTAGGGTTAGGGTTAGGGTTGGTGTTAGGATTTAGATAGGGATAGTGTTAGTTTTAGTGTTAGGATTAGGGTTCAGTTAGGGTAAAGGTTAGGGCTAGGATTAGGGTTAGGGATAGGGTTAGGGTTAGGGTTAGGGTTCAATTAGGGTTAGGGTTAGGGATAGATTTAGGGTTAGGATTCAGTTAGGGTTAGGGTTAGGGATAGGTTTAGGGTTAGTGTTAGGGTTTGGTTTAGGTTTAGGGTTCAGTTATGTTTAGGGTTAAGGTTAGGATTAGGGTTAGGTTTTGGTTTAGGGTTCAGATATGGTTAGGGTTAGGGTTAGGGTTAATGTTAGGGTTAGGGTTAGTGTTAGGGTTCCGTTAGGATTAAGGTTAGGATTAGGGTTAGGGTTAGGTTAAGGGTTCAGTTAGAGTTAGATTTAGCTTTAGGGTTAGGGTTAGGGTTTGGGTTAGGGTTAGGTATCGAGTTAGGGTTAGGGTTATGGTTAGAGTTAACTTAGTGTTAGGGTTAGGGTTAGTGTTAGGGATACGGTTAGGGTTCAGTTAGGGTTATGTTTAGGGTTAGGGTTAGGGTTAGTGTTAGGGTTAGGGTTAGGTTTAGGGTTCAGTTCGTTTTAGGATTAGCGTTAGGGTTAGGGTTAGGGTTATGGTTAGGGTTCAGTTAGAGTAAGGGTTAGGGTTAGGTTTAGGGTTAGGTTTAGGATTCAATTAGCTTTAGGGTTAAGGTTCAGTTATGGTTAGGGCTCAGTTAGGGTTAGGGTTAGGGTTAGGGTTAGGTTACAGTTAGTGTTAGGTTTAGGGTTAGGGTTAGGGTTAGGGTTAGGGTTAGGGTTAGGGTTAGTATTATTTATAGGGTTAGGGTTCAGTTAGGGTTAGGGTTAGGTTTAGGGCTAGGGTTCAGTTAGCGTTAGCGTTAGGGTTAGGGTTAGGGTTAGGGTTCAGTTATGGTTAGGGACAGGGTTAGGGTTAGTGTTAGGGTTAGGGTTAGGGTTCAGTTAGGATTAGGGTTAGGTTTACGGTTAGGGTTAGGGTTATAGTTAGGGTTCAGTTAGGGTTAAGGTTTGGGTTAGGGTTAAGGTTACGTTAAGGGTTAAGTTAGAGTTAGGTTTAGCGTTAGGGTTAGGGTTAGGGTTAGGGTTAGGGTTATGGTTAGGTTTCAGTTAGGGTAAGGGTTAGGGTTAGGAGTAGGGTTAGGGATCGGGTTAGGGTTAGGGTTAGGGTTAGAGTTCACTTAGGGTTAGGGTTAGGGTTACGGTTAGGGTTAGGGTTAGGGTTCAGTTAGGGTTATGTATAGCGTTAGGGTTAGGGTTAGTGTTAGGGTTAGGGTTAGGTTTGGTTTTCAGTTCGGTTTAGGGTTAGGGTTAGGTTTAGTTTTAGGGTTAGGGTTAGGGTTCAGTTAAGTTAAGGGTTAGGGTTAGGGTTAGGGTTAGGGTTAGACTTAGGGTTCAGGTAGGGTTAGGGTTAATGTTAGAATTAGTGTTAGGGTTAGGGTTTGGGATAGGTTTAGGGTTTAGTTATGTTTAGGGTTAGGGTTAGGGTTAGGTTTAGGGTTAGTGTTAGGGTTACTGTTCAGTTACAGTTAGTTATAGGGTTTGGGTTAGGGTTAGGTTTAGGGTTCATTTAGAGTTAGGGTTAGGTTTCAGATTGGGTTAGGGTTAGGGTTAGGGTTTGGTTTATGGTTAAGTTAGCGTTAGGGTTAGGGTTAGGGTTAGGGTACTGTTAGGGTTAGGGTTAGGGTTAGGGTTAGGTTTAGATTTAGTGTAAGGGTTAATGTTCAGTTAGGGTTAGGGTTTAGGTTAGGGTTAAGTTTAGGGTTAGGGTTCAGTTAGGGTTAGGGAAAGGGGTTAGGGTTAGGTTTATGGTTCAGTTAGCGTTAGGGTTAGTGTTAGGGTTAGGGTTTGGGTTCTGTTAGGGTTAGGGTTAGGGTTAGGATCAGGGTTCAGTTAGTGTTAGTGTTAGCGTTCTGTTAGGTTCAGGTTTAGGGTTAGGATTAGGGTTAGGATTAGGGTTATGGTTAGGGTTCAGTTAGGGTAAGGGTTAGATTTCGGATTAGGGTTAGGGATCGGGTTAGGTTTAGGGTTAGGTTTAGAGTTCACTTAGGGTTAGGGTTAGGGTTAGGTTTAGGTTTCAGTTAGGTTTAGGGTTACCGTTAGGTTTAGGGTTAGGGTTAGGGTTAGGGTTAGGTTTAGGGTTCAGTTAGCATTAGGGTTATGGTTCAGTTAGGGTAAGGGTTAAGGTAGGGTTAGGGATAGGGTTAGGGTTAGGGTTCACTTAGGGTTAGGGTTAGGGTTAGGGTTAGGGTACAGTTAGTGTTAGGTTTAGGGTTAGGGTTAGGGTTAGGGTTAGGTTTAGGGTTCAGTTATGGTTAGGGTTAGGGTTAGGTTTAGTGTTATGGTTAGGGTTCAGTTAGGATTAGGGTAAGGGTTAGGGTTAGGTTTATGGTTCAGTTAGCGTTAGTGTTAGGGTTAGGGTTAGGGTTAGGGTTAGGGTTAGGGTTAGGGTTCAGTTCGTGTTAGGGTTAGTGTTAGGTTTAGGGTTAGGGTACTGTTAGGTTAAGGGTTAGGGTTAGGGTTAGGGTTAGGATTAGGGATAGGGTTAGGGTTCAGTTAGGGTTAGGGTTAGGTTTAGGTTTCAGTTAGGATTAGGGTTAGGGTTAGGGTTAGGTTTAGGTTTATAGTTATGGTTCAGTTAGGGTTATGGTTTGGGTTAGGATTAAGGTTAGGGTTAGGTTAAGGGTTCAATTAGAGTTAGGATTAGCGTTAGGGTTAGGGTTAGGGTTATGGTTAGTGTTCAGTTAGGGTAAGGGTTAGTGTAAGTATTAGGGTTAGGGATCGGGTTAGTGTTAGCCTTAGGGTTAGAGTTCACTTAGGGTTAGGGTTAGGGTTAGGGTTAGGGTTAGGGTTAGTGTTAGGGTTAGGGTTCAGTTAGGTTTAGGGTTAGGGTTAGGGTTAGGTTTAGGGTTCAGTTAGCATTAGGGTTATGGTTCAGTTAGGGTAAGGTTTAAGGTAGGGTTAGGGATAGGGTTAGGTTTAGGGTTCACTTAGGGTTAGGGTTAGGGTTAGGGTTAGGGTACAGTTAGTGTAAGGTTTAGGGTTAGGGTTAGGGTTAGGGTTAGGGTTCTATTAGGGTTTGGGTTAGGGTTAGGGTTAGGGTTAGGTTTAGGGTTCAGTTATGTTTAGGGTTAGGGTTAGGTTTAGTGTTATGGTTAGGGTTCAGTTAGGATTAGGGTAAGGGTTAGGGTTAGGTTTATGGTTCAGTTAGCGTTAGTGTTAGGGTTAGGGTTAGGGTTAGGGTTAGGGTTAGGGTTCAGTTCGTGTAAGGGTTAGTGTTAGGTTTAGGGTTAGGGTACTGTTAGGTTAAGGGTTAGGGTTAGGGTTAGGGTTAGGGTTCAGTTAGGGTTAGGGTTAGGGTTAGGTTTCAGTTAGGATTAGGGTTAGGGTTAGGGTTAAGTTTAGGGTTATAGTTATGGTTTAGTTAGGGTTATGGTTTGGGTTAGGGTTAAGGTTAGGGTTAGGTTAAGGGTTCAATTAGAGTTAGGATTAGCATTAGGGTTAGGGTTAGGGCTATGGTTAGTGTTCAGTTAGGGTAAGGGTTAGGGTAAGGATTAGGGTTAGGGATCGGGTTAGTGTTAGCCTTAGGGTTAGAGTTCACTTAGGGTTAGGGTTAGGGTTAGGGTTAGGGTTAGGGTTAGTGTTAGTGTTAGGTTTCAGTTAGGTTTAGGGTTAGGGTTAGGGTTAGGTTTAGGGTTCAGTTAGCGTTAGGGTTAGGGTTCAGATTGGGTTAGGGTTAGGGTTATGTTTAGGTTTAGGGTTAGGGTTATGGTTCTGTTAGGGTTAGGGTTAGGGTTACGGTACTGTTAGTGTTAGGGTTAGGTTTAGGTTTAGGGTTAGGGTTAGGATAAGGGTTATTGTTCAGTTAGGGTTAGGGTTTAGGTTAGGGGTAAATTTAAAGTTAGGTTTCAGTTAGTGGTAGGGTAAAGGTTAGTGTTAGGTTTATGGTTCAGTTAGCGTTAGGGTTAGAGTTAGGGTTAGGTTTAGGGTTCTGTTAGGATTAGTGTTAGCGTTAGGGTTAGGGTTCAGTTAGTGTTAGGTTTAGGGTTAGTGTTAGGTTTAGGGTTAGGGTTCTGTTAGGTTAAGTCTTAGGATTAGGAATAGGGTAAGGGTTCAGTTAGGCTTAGGGTTAGGGTTAGTGTTAGGGTTAGGGTTCAGTTAGCGTTAGCGTTAGGTTTAGGTTTAGGGTTAGGGTTAGGGTTCAGTTATGGTTAGGGTTAGGGTTAGGGTTAGTGTTAGGGTTAGGGTTAGGGTTCAGTAAGGATTAGGTTTAGGGTTAGGGTTAGGGTTATAGTTAGGGTTCAATTAGGGTTAGGGTTTGGGTTAGGGATAAGGTTAGTGTTAGGGTTCCGTTAGGGTTAGGTTTAGGGTTAGGGTTAGGGTTAGTTTAAGGGTTCAGTTAGAGTTAGATTTAGCGTTAGGGTTAGGGTTAGGGTTAGGGTTCAATTAGGGTTAGGGTTAGGGTTAGAGTTAGGGTTAGGGTTTAGTTAGGGTTATGGTTATGGTTAGGGTTAGGGTACAGTTAGGGTTAGGTTTAGGGCCAGGATTAGTGTTAGGGTTAGGGTTCTATAAGGGTTTGGGTTAGGGATAGGGTTAGGGTTATTTTTAGGGTTCAGTTAGCGTTAGGGTTAGGGTTAGGGTTAGGGTTAGGGTTAAGATTAGGGTTAGGGATAGGGTTAGGTTTATGGTTAGGGTTACGGTTAGGGTTAGGTTTCAGATAGGGTTAGGGTTAGGGTTAGTATTAGGGTTAGGGTTAGGGTTCAGTTAGGGTTAGGGTTAGGGTTAGGTTTAGGGTTAGTGTTAGGGTTAGGGTTCAGTTAGCGTTAGTGTTAGAGTTAGGGTCAGGGTTAGCTTTGGGTTCTGTTAGCGTTAGGGTTAGGGTTCAGTTTGGGCTAGGGTTATGGTAAGGGTTAGGGTACTGTTAGGTTTAGGGTTAGGGTTAGGGTTAGGGTTAGGGTTAGGGTTAGGGTTAGGGTTCAGTTAGCGTTAGCTTTAGGGTTAGGGTTAGGTTTAGGATTAGGGTTAGGGTTAAGGTTCAGATAGGATTAGGGTTAGGGTTAGGGTTAGGGTTAGGGTTCTGTTAGGGTTAGGGTTAGGGTTCAGTTAGGGTAAGGGTTAGGGTTAGGATTAGGGTTAGGGATAGGGTTAGGGTTAGGGTTAGGGTTCAATTAGGGTTAGGGTTAGGGTTAGAGTTAGGGTTAGGGTTCAGTTAGGGTTAGGGTTAGGGTTAGGTTTAGGTTTAGTGTTAGGGTTTGCGTTAGGTTTATGGTTCAGTTAGGTTTAGGGTTTGGGTTAGGGTTAGGCTTAGGCCTAGGTTTAGGGTTCAGTTATGGTTAGGGTTAGGGTTATGGTTAGTGTTAGGTTAAGGGTTAGGGTTCAGTTAGGATTAGGGTTAGGTTTAGGGTTATAGTTAGGGTTCAGTTACGGTTAGGGTTAGGTTAAGGGGTCAGTTAGAGTTAGGTTTAGCTTTAGGATTAGGGTTAGGGTTAGTGTTAGGGTTATGGTTAGGGTTCAGTTAGGGTAAGGGTTAGGGTTAGGATTAGGGTTAGGGATCGGGTTAGGGTTAGGGTTAGGGTTAGGGTTCACTTAGTGTTAGGGTTAGGGTTAGGGTTAGGGATAGGGTTAGGGTTAGGGTTCAGTTAGGGTTATGTTTAGGGTTAGGGTTAGGGTTATTGTTAGGGTTAGGGTTAGTGTTAGGTTTAGGTTTAGGTTTCTGTTAGGTTAAGGGTTAGGGTTAGGGTTAGGGTTAGGATTAGGGATAGGGTTAGGTTTAGGGTTCAGTTAGGGTTAGGGTTAGGGTTAGGGTTAGGGTTAGGGTAAGGGTTATTGTTCAGTTAGGGTTAGGGTTTAGCTTAGGGTTAAGTTTAGGGTTAGGGATCAGTTAGGGTTAGGGTTAGGGTTAGGGTTAGGTTTATGGTTCAGTTAGCGTTAGGGTTATGTTTAGGGTTAGGGTTAGGGTTCTGTTAGGGTTAGGGTTAGGGTTATGTTTAGGGTTCAGTTCGGGTTAGGGTTAGGGTTAGGGTTAGGGTCAGGGTTAGGGTTAGGGTTCAGTTAGCGTTAGCGTTAGAGTTAGGGTTAGGGTTAGGTTTAGGATTAGGTTTAGTGTTAGGGTTAGGGTTAGGGTTAGTGTTAGGTTTAGGGTTAGGGTTAGGGTTAGGGTTCAGTTAGGATAAGGATTAGGGTTAGGGTTAGGGTTAGGGTTATAGTTAGGGTTCATTAAGGGTTAGGGTTTGGGTGATGGTTAGAGTTAGGTTAAGGGTTCAGTTAGGTTAGGTTTAGCGTTAGCGTTAGAGTTAGGGTTAGGGTTAGGTTTAGGATTAGTTTAAGGGTTAGGTTTAGGATTAGGGTTAGGGTTCGGGTTAGGGTTAGGGTTAGGGTTAGAGTTCACTTAGGATTAGGGTTAGGGTTAGGGTTAGGGTTAGGGTTATAGTTAGGGTTCATTAAGGGTTAGGGTTAGGGTGATGGTTAGGGTTAGGTTAAGGGTTCAGTTAGGTTAGGTTTAGCGTTAGCGTTAGAGTTTGTGTTAGGGTTAGGTTTAGGATTAGGGTAAGGGTTAGGGTTAGCATTAGGGTTAGGGATCGGGTTAGAGTTAGGGTTAGGGTTAGAGTTCACTTAGGGTTAGGGTTAGGGTTATGGTTAGGGTTAGGGTTCAGTTAGGGTTAGGTTTAGGGTTAGGGTTAGGGTTAGTGTTAATGTAAGGGTTAGGTTTATGGTTCAGTTAGGTTTAGGGTTAGCGTTAGGTTTATGGTTAGGTTTCAGTTAGCGATAGGGTTAGGGTTAGGGTTCAGTAAGGGTTAGTGTTACGGTTAGGGTTAGGTTTAGGGTTAGGGTTAAGGTTAGGGTTAGGGTTCATATAGGGATAGGTTTAGTTTTAGTGTTAGGGTTAGGGTTCATTTAGGGTAAGGTTTAGGGTTAGGATTAGGGTTAGGGATATGGATAGGGTTAGTGTTAGGGTTAGGGTTTAGTCAGGGTTAGCGTTATGGTTAGGGTTAGGGTACAGTAAGGGTTAGGTTTAGGGTTAGGGTTATGCTTAGGTTTAGGGTTCATATAGGGATAGGGTTAGTTTTAGTTTTAGGGTTAGGGTTCAGTTAGGGTAAGGGTTAGGGTTAGGATTAGGGTTAGGGATAGGTTTAGGGTTAGGTTTAGGGTTCAGTTAGCTTTAGGGTTAGGGTTAGTGTTAGTTTTAGGGTTAGGGTTCAGTTAGGGATAGGGTTAGGGTTAGGGTTCAGTTAAGGTTAGGGTTACGGATAGGGTTAGGTTTAGGGTTAGGGTTAGGGTTAGGGTTCAGATAGGGATAGGGTTAGTTTTAGTGTTAGGGTTAGGGTTCAGTTAGGGTAAGGGTTAGGGTTAGGATTAGGGTTAGGGATAGGGTTAGGGTTAGGGTAATTGTTAGGGTTCAGTTAGGGTTAGGGTTAGGGTTAGGGTTAGGGTTAGGGTTCAGTTAGGGTTAGGGTTAAGTTTAGGATTAGTGTTAGGGTTAGGGTTTGGGTTAGGTTTAGGGTTCAGTTAGGTTTAGTGTTAGGGTTAGGGTTAGGGTTAGTGTTAGGGTTAGGGTTCAGTTAGCTTTACTGTTAGGGTTAGGGTTAGGGTTAGGTTTAGGGTTCAGTTAGCGTTAGGGTTAGGGTTCAGATTGGGTTAGGGTTAGGGTTAGGGTTAGGTTTAGGGTTAGGGTTATGGTTCAGTTAGGGTTAGGGTTAGGGTTTGGGTTAGGGTACTGTTAGGGATACGGTTAGGTTTAGGGTTAGGGTTAGGTTTTGGGTAAGGGTTATTGTTCACTTAGGGTTAGGGTTTAGGTTAGGGTTAAGTTTAGGGTTAGGGTTCAGTTAGGATAAGGGTAAGGGTTAGGGTTAGGTTTATGGTTCAGTTAGCGTTAGGTTTAGGATTAGGGTAAGGGTTAGGGTTCTGTTAGTGTTAGGGTTAGGGTTAGGGTTAGGGTTCAGTTATGGTTAGGGTTAGGGTTAGGGTTAGGGTTAATTTATGGTTAGGGTTAGGGTTAGGGTTAGTGTTAGGGTTAGGGTTAGAGTTCAGTTAGGATTAGGGTTAGGGTTAGGGTTAGGGTTAGGGTTAGGGTTAAAGTTAGGGTTCTGTTAGGGTTAGGGTTTGGGTTAGGGTTAAGGTTAGGTTAAGGGTTCAGTTAGAGTTAGGTTTAGCGTTAGGGTTAGGGTTAGTGTTAGGGTTAGGGTTATGGTTAGGATTCAGTTAGGGTAAGGGCTAGGGTTAGGATTAGGGTTAGGGATCGGGTTAGGGTTAGTGTTAGGGTTAGAGTTCACTTAGGGTTAGGGTTAGTGTTAGGGTTAGGGTCAGGTTTAGGGTTAGGGTTAGGGTTAGTGTTAGGGTTAGGGTTCAGTTATGCATAGGGTTAGGGTTAGGGTTCATTTAGTGTTAGTGTTACGGTTAGGGTTAGGTTTAGGGTTAGGGTTAGGGTTAGGGTTAGGGTTAGGGTTCAGATAGGGATATGGTTAGTTTTAGTGTTAGGGTTAGGGTTCAGTTATGGTAAGGGTTAGGGTTAGGATTAGGGTTAGGGACAGAGTTAGGGTTAGTGTTAGGGTTCAATTAGGGTTAGGGTTAGGGTTAGAGTAAGGGTTAGGGTTCAGTTAGGGCTAGGGTTAGGTGTTAGGGTTCAGTTAGGGTTAGGTTACGGATAGGGTTATTTTTAGTTTTAGGTTTAGGGTTCAGTTAGGGTAAGGGTTAGGGTAAGGATTAGGGTTAGGGATAGGGTTAGGGTTAGGGTTAGGGTTAGGGTTCAGTTAGGGTTAGTTTTAGGGTTAGTTTTAGTGTTAGGCTTAGGGTTCAGTTAGGGTAAGTGTTAGGGTTAGGATTAGGTTTAGGGATAATGTTAGGGTTCAATTAGGGTTAGGGTTAGGGTTAGAGTAAGGGTTAGGGTTCACTCAGGGTTAGGGTTATGGTTAGGGTTAAGGTTCTATTTGGGTTTTGGTTACGTTTAGGGTTAGGGTTAGGGTTAGGGTTCAGTTAGGGTTAGTGTTAGGGTTAGGGTTAGGGTTCAGATAGGGATAGGGTTAGTTTTAGTGTTAGGGTTAGGGTTCAGTTAGGGTAAGGGTTTGGGTTAGTATTAGGGTTAGGGATAGGGTTAGGTTTAGGGTAAGTGTTAGGGTTCAGTTAGGGTTAGGGTTAGGGTTAGGGTTAGGGTTAGGGTTCAGTTAGGGTTAGGGTTAAGTTTAGGATTAGTGTTAGGGTTAGGGTTTGGGTTAGGTTTAGGGTTCAGTTATGTTAAGGGTTAGGGTTAGGGTTAGGGTTAGTGTTAGGGTTAGGGTTCATTTAGCTTTACTGTTAGGGTTAGGGTTAGGGTTAGGTTTAGGGTTCAGTTAGCGTTAGGGTGTAGGGTTCAGATTGGGTTAGGGTTAGGGTTAGGGTTAGGTTTAGGGTTAGGGTTATGGTTCAGTTAGGGTTAGGGTTAGGGTACTGTTAGGGATACGGTTAGGTTTAGGGTTAGGTTTAGGTTTTGGGTAAGGGTTATTGTTAACTTATGGTTAGGGTTTAGGTTAGGGTTAAGTTTAGGGTTAGGGTTCAGTTAGGGTAAGGGTAAGGGTTAGGGTTAGGTTTATGGTTCAGTTAGCGTTAGCGTTAGAGTTAGGGTTAGGGTTAGGTTTAGGATTCGGGTTAGGGTTAGGGTTAGGGTTAGTGTTAGGGTTAGGGTTAGGGTTAGGGTTCAGTTATGGTTATGGTTAGGGTTAGGGTTAGGGTTAGGGTTAGGGTTAGGGTTAGGGTTAGGGTTAGGATTATAGTTAGGGTTAAGTTAGGGTTAGGGTTTGTGTTAGGGTTAGGGTTAGGGTTAGGGTTAGGGTTAGGGTTAGGGTTAGGGTTATGGTTAGGGTTCAGTTAGGGTAAGGGTTAGGGTTAGGAGTTAGGGTTAGGGTTAGGGTTAGGGTTAGGGTTAGGGATAGGTTTAGGGTTAGGGTTAGGGTTACAGTTCACTTAGGGTTAGGGTTAGCGTTAGGGTTAGGGTTAGGGTTAGGGTTCAGTTAGGGTTAGGGTTAGGGTTAGGTTTAGGGTTAGGTTTAGGGTTCAGTTAGCATTAGGGTTATGGTTCAGTTAAGGTTAGTGTTAAGGTTAGGGTTATGGTTAGGTTTAGGGTTAGGGTTCAGTTAGGGTTAGGGTTAGAGTTAGGGTTAGTGTTAGTGTTAGGGTTTGGTTTAGGGTTCAGTTAGGTTTAGGGTTAGCGTTAGTGTTAGGTTTAGGGTTAGGGTTAGGGTTCAGTTAGGGTTAGGTTTAGGGTTAGAGATAGGGTTCAGTAAGGGACAGTGTTAGGGTTATGGTTAGTTTTAGGGTTAGGGTTAGGGTTAGGGTATAGTTAGGGTTAGGTTTAGTGTTAGAGTTAGGGTTAGGGTTAGTGTTCTATTACGGTTTGGGTTAGGGTTAGGGTTAGGGTAAGGGTTAGGGTTAGGGTAAGGTTTAGGGTTCATTTAGAGTTAGGGTTAGGTTTATGGTTAGGGTTAGGGTTCAGTTACGGTTAGGGTTAGCGTTATGGTTAGGTTTAGGGTTAGGGTTCAGTTGGGGTTAGGGTTAGGGTTAGGGTTAGGGTTAGGGTTAGGGTTAGGGTTCAGTTAGGGTTAGGGTTAGGGTTAGGTTTAGGGTACTGTTAGGGTTAGGGTTAGGTTTAGGGTTAGGGTTAGGGTTATGGTAAGGGTTAGGGTTAGGTTTATTGTTCAGTTAGCGTTAGGGTTAGGATTAGGGTTAGGGTTAAGGTTAGGGTTCAGTTAGCGTTAGGATTAGGGTTAGAGTTAGGGTTAGGGTTAGGGTTCACTTAGCTTTAGCGTTAGGGTTAGGGTTAGGGTTACGGTTAGGGTTCAGTTATGGTTAGGGTTAGGGTTAGAGTTAGTGTTAGTGTTAGGGTTAGGGTTCAGTTAGGATTAGGGTTAGGGTTAGGGTTAGGGTTATAGTTAGGGTTCACTTAGCTTTAGCATTAGGGTTAGGGTTAGGGTTACGGTTAGGCTTCAGTTATGTTTAGGGTTAGGGTTTGGGTTAGGGTTAGGGTTAGGGTTAGGGTTCATTTAGCGTTAGGATTATGGTTAGAGTTAGGGTTATGGTTAGGGTTCACTTAGCTTTAGCGTTAGGGTAAGGGTTAGGGTTACGGTTAGGGTTCAGTTATGGTTAGGGTTAGGGTTTGTGTTAGGGTTAGGGTTAGGGTTACGGTTATGGTTAGGGTTCAGTTAGGGTAAGGGTTAGGGTTAGGAGTTAGCGTTAGGGTTAGGGTTAGGGTTAGGGATAGGTTTAGGGTTAGGGTTAGGGTTACAGTTCAGTTAGGGTTAGGGTTAGGGTTAGGGTTAGGGTTAGGTTTAGGGTTCAGTTAGCATTAGGGTTATGGTTCAGTTAAGGTTAGTGTTAAGGTAAGGGTTAGGGTTAGGTTTAGGTTTAGGGTTCAGTTAGGGTTAGGGTTAGGGTTAGGGTTAGGGTTAGGATTAAGGATAGGGTTAGTGTTCACTTAGGGTTCGGGTTCGGGTTAGGGTTAGGGTTAGGTTTTGGGTTCAGTTAGCGTTAGGATTAGAGTTAGAGTTAGGGTTAGGGTTAGGGTTAGGGTTCACATAGCTTTAGTGTTAAGGTTAGGGTTATGGTTAGGGTTAGGGTTAGGGTTAGGTTTAGGTTTAGGGTTCAGTTAGGGTTAGGGTTAGGCTTAGGGTTAGTGTTAGTGTTAGGGTAAGGTTTAGGGTTCAGTTAGATTTAGGGTTAGCGTTAGTGTTAGGGTTAGGGTTAGGGTTAGGTTTCAGTTATGGCTAGGTTTAGGGTTAGAGTTATGGTTCAGTAAGGGACAGTGTTAGGGTTATGGTTAAGGTTAGGGTTAGGGTTAGGGTATAGTTAGGGTTAGGTTTAGTGTTAGAGTTAGGGTTAGGGTTAGTGTTCTATTACGTTTTGGGTTAGGGTTAGGGTTAGGGTAAGGGTTAGGGTTAGGGTAAGGTTTAGGGTTCATTTAGAGTTAGGGTTAGGTTTAGGGTTAGGGTTAGGGTTCAGTTACGGTTAGGGTTAGCGTTATGGTTAGGTTTAGGTTTAGGGTTCAGTTAGGGTTTGGGATAGGGTTAGGGTTAGGTTTAGGGTTCAGTTAGGGTTAGGGTTAGTGTTAGGTTTATGGTTCAGTTAGCATTAGGGTTATGGTTTTGTTACGGTTAGGGTTAAGGTTATGGTTAGGGTTACGGTTAGGGTTACGGTTCAGTTAGGTTTAGGTTTAGGTTTAGGGTTAGTGTTAGTGTTAGGGTTCTATTAGGGTTTGGGTTAGGGATAGGGTTAGGGTTAGGTTTAGTGTTCAGTTAGTGTTAGGTTTAGGGTTAGGGTTAGGGTAGGGTTCAGTTAGGGTTAGGTTTAGGGTTAGGGTTAGGGTTAGGGTTAGGGTTCTATTAGGGTTTGGCTTAGGGATAGGGTTAGGGTTAGTGTTAGGGTTAGTGTTCAGATAGGGATAGGGTTAGTTATAGTGTTAGGGTTAGGGTTCAGTTAGGGTAAGGTTTAGGGTTAGGATTAGGGTTAGGGATAGGGTTAGGGTTAGGGTTAGGGTTAGGGTTCAGTTAGGGTTAGAGTTAGTGTTAGGGTTAGGGTTAAGTTAGCGTTAGGAATAGGGTTAGGATTAGTGTTAGGTTTAGTGTTTCAGTTAGGTTTAGGGTTGAGTTAGGTTTAGGGTTAGGGTTAGGGTTAGGGTTAGTGTTAGGGTTAGGGTTCAGTTAGCGTTAGTGTTAGGGTCAGGGTTAGGGTTAGGATTAGGGTTCTGTTAGCGTTAGGGTTAGGGTTATGATTGGGTTGGAGTTAGGGTTGGGGTTAGGTTTAGGGTTAGGGTTATGGTTCAGTTTTGGTTAGGGTTAGGGTTAGGGTTAGGGTACTGTTAGGGATAGGATTAGGTTTAGGGTTAGGGTTATGGTAAGGGTTAGGGTTAGGTTTATGGTTCAGTTAGCTTTAGGGTTAGGGTTAGGGTTAGGGTTCTGTTAGGGTTACGGTTAGGGTTAGTGTTAGGGTTCAGTTAACTTTAGGATTAGGTTTAGAGTTAGGGTTAGGTTTAGGGTTCACTTATCTTTAGCGTTAGGGTTAGGGTTAGGGTTACGGTTAGGGTTCAGTTATGGTTAGGGTTTGGGTTTGGGTTAGTTTTAGGGTTAGGGTTCAGTTAGCATTAGGGTTATGGTTCAGTTAGGGTTAAGGTTAAGGTTAGGGTTAGGGTTAGGGTTAGGTTTAGGGTTCAATTAGGGTTAGGGTTAGGGTTAGGCTTAGGGTTAGGGTTATGTTTATGGTTAAGTTAGTTTTAGGTTTAGCGTTAGGGTTAGGGTTATGGTTAGGGTTAGGGTTCAGTTAGGGTTAGGGTTAGGGTTAGGTTTAGGGTTCAGTTAGCATTAGGGTTATGGTTCAGTTACTGTTAGGGTTAAGGTTAGGGTTAGGGTTAGGTTTATGGTTAGGGTTAAGTTAGGGTTAGGTTTATGGTTAGGGTTAGGGTACAGTTAGGGTTAGGTTTAGGGTTAGGGTTAGTTTTAGGTTTAGGGTTAGGGTTCTGTTAGGGTAAGGGTTAGGGTTAGGGTTAGGGTTAGGATTAAGGATAGGGTTAGTGTTCACTTAGGGTTCGGGTTCGGGTTAGGGTTAGGGTTAGGTTTTGGGTTCAGTTAGCGTTAGGATTAGAGTTAGAGTTAGGGTTAGGGTTAGGGTTAGGGTTCACATAGCTTTAGTGTTAAGGTTAGGGTTATGGTTAGGGTTAGGGTTAGGGTTCAGTTAGGTTTAGGGTTCAGTTAGCATTAGCGTTATGGTTCAGTTAAGGTTAGTGTTAAGGTTAGGGTTAGGGTTAGGTTTAGGTTTAGGGTTCAGTTAGGGTTAGGGTTAGGCTTAGGGTTAGTGTTAGTGTTAGGGTAAGGTTTAGGGTTCAGTTAGATTTAGGGTTAGCGTTAGTGTTAGGGTTAGGGTTAGGGTTAGGGTTCAGTTATGGCTAGGTTTAGGGTTAGAGTTATGGTTCAGTAAGGGACAGTGTTAGGGTTATGGTTAGCTTTAGGTTTAGGGTTAGGGTTAGGGTATAGTTAGGTTTAGGTTTAGTGTTTGGGTGAGGGTTAGGGTTAGTGTTCTATTACGGTTTGGGTTAGGGTTATGGTTAGGGTAAGGGTTAGTGTTAGGGTAAGTTTTAGGGTTCAGTTAGAGTTAGGGTTAGGTTTAGGGTTAGGGTTAGGGTTCAGTTACGGTTAGGGTTAGCGTTATGGTTCGGTTTAGGGTTAGGGTTCAGTTATGGTTAGGGTTAGGGTTAGAGTTAGGGTTAGGGTTCAGTTAGGGTTAGGGTTAGTGTTAGTTTTAGGGTTCAGTTAGCATTAGGGTTATGGTTTTGTTACGGTTAGGGTTAAGGTTAGGGTTAGGGTTAGTGTTCAGTTAGGGTTAGGTTTAGGGTTAGGTTTAGTGTTAGGGTTAGGGTTCTATTAGGGTTTGGTTAGGGATAGGGTTAGGGTTAGGGTTCAGTTAGGGTTAGGTTTAGGGTTAGGGTTAGTGTTAGGGTTAGGGTTCTATTAGGGTTTGGGTTCGGGATAGGGTTAGGGTTAGGTTTAGGGTTCAGATAGCGTTAGGTTTAGGGTTAGGGTTAGGGTTAGGGTTAGGGTTCAGCTCGGGTTAGCGTTACGGTTATGGTTAGGTTTAGGGTTAGGGTTCAGTTAGGGTTAGGATTAGGGTTAGGATTAGTGTTAGGTTTAGGGTTTGGGTTAGGTTTAGGGTTGAGTTATGTTTAGGGTTAGGGTTAGGGTTAGGGTTAGGGTTAGTTTTAGGGTTAGGGTTCAGTTAGCGTTAGTGTTAGGGTTAGGGTTAGGGTTAGGTTTAGGTTTCAGTTAGCGTTATGGTTATGGTTCAGATTGGGTTAGGGTTAGTTTTAGGGTTAGGGTTAGGGTTATGGTAAGGGTTAGGGTTAGGTTTATGGTTCAGTTATCGTTAGGGTTGGGGTTAGGGTTAGGGTTAGGGTTCTGTTAGGGTTAGGGTTAGGGTTAGGGTTCAGTTAGTGTTAGGGTTAGGGTTAGTGTTAGGTTTAGGGTTAGGGTTCTGTTAGGTTAAGGGTTAAGTTTAGGGTTAGGGTTAGGATTAGGGATAGGGTTAGGGTTAGGGTTAGGGTTAGGGTTAGAATTCAGTTAGCGTTAGCGTTAGGGTTAGGGTTTGGGTTAGGGTTAAGGTCAGTGTTAGGGTTCAGTTAGCTTTAGGGTTAGGGTTAGGTTAAGGGTTCAGTTAGAGTTAGGTTTAGCTTTAGGGTTAGGGTTAGGTTTAGGGTTAGGGTTATGGATAGGGTTCAGTTAGGGTTAGGGATCAGTGAGGGTTAGGGTTAGGGTTAGTGTTATGTTTATGGTTGAGTTAGCGTTAGGTTTAGGGTTAGGGTTAGGGTTAGGGTTATGATTAGCGTTAGGTTTCAGTTAGTGTTAGGGTTAGGGTTAGTGTAAGGTTTAGGGTTAGGGTTCTGTTAGGGTAAGGGATAGGAATAGGGTTAGGATTAGGGATAGGGTTAGTGTTCATTTAGGTTTAGGGTTAGGGTTAGGGTTAGGGTTAGGGTTCAGTTAGAGTTAGGATTAGGGTTAGATTTAGGGTTAGGGTTAGGGTTCACTTAGCTTTAGCATTAGGGTTAGGGTTAGGGTTACGGTTAGGGTTAAGTTATGGTTAGGGTTAGGGTAAGGTTTAGTGTTAGGGTTAGGGTTCAGTTAGGATTAGGGTTAGGGTTAGGGTTATAGTTAGGGTTCAGTTAGAGTTAGGGTTTGGGTTAGGGTTAAGGTTAGTGTTAGTGTTCAGTTATGGTTAGGGTTAGGGTTAGGAGTATGGCTGGGGATAGGTTTAGGGTTAGGGTTAGTGTTAGATATCACTTAGGGTTAGGGTCAGGGTTAGGGATATGGTTAGGTTTCAGTTAGGGTTAAGTTTAGTGTTAGGGTTAGGGTTAGTGTTAATGTTAGGGTTAGGTTTACGGTTCAGTTAGGTTTAGGGTTACCGTTAGAGTTAGGGTTACGGTTAGGGTTAGGATTCAGGTAGAGTTAAGGTTAGGGTTAAGGTAAGGGTTAGGTTTAGGGTTCAGTTAACATTAGGGTTATGGTTCAGTTAGGGTTAGGGTTCTGTTACTTTTACTGTTAGGGGTAGGGTTAGGGTTAGGGTTCAGTTAGGGTTAGGTTTACGGTTAGGGTTAGGGTTCAGTTTAGGTTAGGTTTAGCGTTATGGTTAGGTTTAGGGTTATGGTTCAGTTATGGTTAGGGTTAGGGTTAGGGTTCAGTTACGGTTAGGGTTAGGGGTAGGTTTAGGGTTCAGTTAGCATTAGGGTTATGGTTCAGTTACGGTTAGGTTTAAGGTTAGGGTTAGGGTTAGGGTTAGGGTTAGGGTTAGGGTTCATTTAGGGTTAGGGTTATGGTTAGGTTTAGGGTAAAGTTAGGGTTAGGTTTAGAGTTAGGGTTAGTGTTAGTGTAAGGTTTCTATTAGTGTTTGGGTTAGGGATAGTGTTAGGGTTAGTTTTCGGGTTCAGTTAGCATTAGGGTTAGGGATAGCGTTAGGGTTAGGGTTCAGTTAGGGTTAGGGTTACGGTTATGGTTAGTTTTAGTGTTAGGGTTAGTGTTCAGTTAGGGTAAGGGTTAGGGTTAGGATTAGGGTTAGGGATAGTGTTAGGGTTAGGGTTAGGGTTAGGTTTCAGTTAGGGTTAGGGTTAGGGTTAGGGTTAGGGTTAGGGTTAGGGTTAGGGTTAAGTTAGCGTTAGGATTAAGGTTAGGATTAGTGTTAGGTTTCAGGGTTTGGGTTAGGTTTAGTGTTGAGTTAGGTTTAGGGTAGGGTTAGGGTTAGGGTTAGGGTTAGCGTTAGGGTTAGGGTTCAGATTGGGTTAGGTTTAGGGTTAGGTTTAGGATTAGGGCTAGTGTTATTGTTCATTTAGGGTTAGGATTACGGTACTGTTAGGGTTAGGGTTAGGTTTAATGTTAGGTTTAGGATAAGGGGTATTGTTCAGTTAGGTTTAGGGTTTAGGTTAGGGTTAAGTTTAGGGTTAGGGTTCAGTTAGGTTTAGGGTTGGGGTTAGGGTTAGGGTTCAGTTAGTGTTAGGGTTAGGGTTAGTGTTAGGTTTAGGGTTAGGGTTCTGTAAGGGTAAGGGTTAGGGTTAGGGTTAGGGTTAGTATTTGGGATAGGGTTAGGGTTCAGTTAGGTTTAGGGTCAGGGTTACTGTTAGGGTTAGGGTTAGGGTTAGGGTTCAGTTAGGGTAAGGGTTAGGGTTAGGATTAGGGTTACGGATAGGGTTAGGATTAGGGTTAGGTTTAGAGTTCACTTAGGGTTAGGGTTAGGGTTAGGGTTAGGGTTAGGGCTAGGGTTAGGGTTCAGTTAGGGTTAGGTTTAGGGTTAGGGTTAGGGTTAGGGTTAGTGTTAGGTTTAGTGTTAGGTTTAGGGTTCAGTTAGTGTTAGGGTTTGGGTTAGAGTTAAGGTTAGTGTTAGGGTTCAGTTAGGGTTAGGGTTAGGGTTAGGGTTAGGTTTAGGGTTAGGGTTGTGTTAGGGTAAGGGGTAGGGTTAGGGTTATGTTTAGGATTAGGGATAGGGTTAGGGTTCAGTTAGGTTTAGGTTTAGGGTTAGGGTTAGGGTTAGGGTTAGGGATAGGGTTAGGGTTATGGTTAGGGTTAGGGCTAGGTTTAGGGTTCAGTTAGGGTTAGCTTTAGGGTTAGGGTTAGGGTTAGTGTTAGGGTTAGTTTTAGGTTTAGGGTTCAGTTAGGTTTAGGGTTAGCGTTACAGTTAGGGTTAGGATTAGGGTTAAGGTTCAGTTAGGGTTAGGGTTAGGGTTAGGGTTCTGTTAACATTAGGGTTATGGTTCAGTTAGGGTTAGGGTTAAGGTTAGGGTTACGGTTAGGGTTAGGGTACAGTTAGGCTTTGCGTTAGGGTTAGGGTTAGGGTTAGGGTTAGGGATCTATTAGGGTTTGGGTTAGGGTTAGTGTTAGGCTAGGTTTAGGGTTCAGTTATTGTTAGGGTTAGGGTTAGGGTTAGGGTTAGGGTTAGGTTTAGGGTTCAGTTATGGATATGGTTAGGGTTCAGTTAGGGTTAGGGTAACGGTTAGGGTTAGGTTTAGGGTTAGTGTTAGGGTTAGGGTTAGGGCAAGCGTTAGGGTTAGGGTTAGGGTTCAGATAGGGATAGGGTTAGTTTTAGTTTTAGGGTTAGGGTTCAGTTAGGGTAAGGGTTAGGGTTAGAGATAGGGTTAGGGTTAGGATTATTGTTAGGGTTAGGGTTTTGGTTAGGTTTAGGGTTCAGTTAGTGTTAGGGTTAGGGTTAGTGTTAGGTTTAGGGTTAGGGATCTGTTAGGGTAAGGTTTAGGTTTAGGGCTAGTTTTAGGATTAGGGATAGGGTTACGGTTAAGTTAGGGTTATGGTTACGGTTAGGGTTAGGGTTAGGGTTCAGTTAGCGATAGAATTAGGGTTAGAGTTAGGGTTAGGTTTAGGGTTCACTTAGTGTTATCGTTAGGGTTAGGGTTAGGGTTAGGGTTAGGGTTAGGATTAGGGTTAGAGTACAGTTATGGTTAGGGTTAGGGTTAGGCTTAGTGTTAGGGTTAAGGTTAGGGTTCAGTTAGGATTAGGGTTAGGGTTAGGTTTTAGTTAGGGTTAGGGTTAGGGTTAGGGTTAGGGTTAGGGTTAGGGTTAGGTTTCACTTAGCGTTAGCGTTAGGGTTAGGGTTAGGGTTAGGGTTAGGGTTAGGGTTCAGTTATGGTTAGGGTTAGGGTTAGGGTTAGTGTTAGGGTTAGGGTTAGAGTTATAGTTAGGGTTCAGTTAGTGTTAGCGTTTGGGTTAGAGTTAAGGTTAGTGTTAGGGTTCAGTTAGCGTTAGGGTTAGGGTTCAGATTGGGTTAGGGTTAGGGTTAGGTTTAGGATTAGGGTTAGGGTTATTGTTCATTTAGGGTTAGGATTAGTGTACTGTTAGGGAAGGGTTAGATTTAGTGTTAGGTTTAGCGTAAGGGTTATTGATCATTTAGGTTTAGGGTTTAGGTTAGGGTTAAGTTTAGGGTTAGGGTTAGGGTTAGTGTTAGTGTTAGGGTTAGGTTTAGGGTTCAGTTAGCATTAGAGTTATGGTTCAGTTAGGGTTAGGGTTAAGGTTAGGTTTATGGTTAGGGTTAGGGTTAGGGTTCTGTTAGGGTTAGGGTTAGGGTTAGGGTTAGGGTTAGGGTTAGGGTTAGGGTTCAGTTAGGGTTAGGGTTAGGGTTAGTTTTAGGTATAAGTTTAGGGTTCTGTTAGGGTAAGTGTTAGGGTTAGGGTTAGGGTTAGGGTTAGGGTTAGGATTAGGGATAGGGTTAGGGTACAGTTAGGGTTAGGGTTTGGGTTAGGGTTATGGTTAGGGTTTTTCTTAGGGTTAGGGTTCATTTAGCGTTAGTGTTAGGGTTAGGGTTAGGGTTAGGGTTAGGGTTAGGGTTAGGGTTAGGGTTATGATTAGGGTTCAGTTAGGGTAAGGGTTAGGGTTAGGACTAGGGTTAGGGATCGGGTTAGGGTTAGGGTTTGGGTTAGAGTTCACTTAGGGTTAGGGTTAGGGTTAGGGTTAGGGTTATTGTTCATTTAGGGTTAGGGTTTAGGTTAGAGTTAAGTTTAGGGTTAGGGATCAATTAGGGTTAGGGTTAGGGTTAGGGTTATGTTTATGGTTCAGTTAGCATTAGGGTTAGGGTTAGGGTTAGGGTTAGGGTTCTCTTAGGGTTAGGGTTATGGTTAGGGTTAGGGTTAAGTTAGTGTTAGGTTTATGGTTAGGGTTAGGGTTGTAGTTAGGGTTCAGTTAGGGTTAGGGTTTGGGTTAGGGTTAAGGTTAGTGTTAGGGTTCAGTTAGGGTTAGGGTTAGGGTTAGTGTTAGGTTTAGGGTTCAGTTAGCATTAGGTTTAACGTTATGGTTAGGGTTAGGTTTAGGGTTAGGGTTAGGGTTATGGTTAGGTTTCAGTTAGGGAAAGGTTTAGGGTTAGGAGTAGGGTTAGGGATAGGTTTAGGGTTAGGGTTAGAGATCACTTAGGGTTAGGGTTAGTGTTAGGGATATGGTTAGGGTGAGGGTTCAGTTAGGGTTTAGTTTAGTGTTAGTGTTAGGGTTAGTGTTAGTATTAGGGTTAGGTTTAGGGTTCATTTAGCATTAGAGTTATGGTTCAGTTAGGGTTAGGGTTAAGGGTAGGTTTAGGGTTAGGATTAGGGTTAGGGTTCTGTTAGGGATAGGGTTAGGGTTAGGGTTAGGGTTAGGGTTTAGTTAGGGTTAGGTTTAGGGTTAGCGTTAGGGTTCCGTAAGGGTCAGTGTTAGGGTTATGGTTAGTGTTAGGGTTAGGTTTAGGGATAGGGTTAGGGTTAGGGTTATTTTTCTATTAGGGTTTGAGTTAGGGTTAGGGTTAGGGTTAGGGTTAGGTTTAGGATTAGGTTAAGCGTTCAGTTAGGGTTAGGGTTAGGTTTAGGGTTAGGGTTAGGGTTCAGTTACGTTTAGGTTTAGCGTAATGGTTAGTTTTGGGGTTAGGGTTCAGTTATGCTTAGGGGTAGGGTTAGGATTAGTTTTAGGGTTAGGGTTAGGGATCAGTTATGGTTAGGGTTTGGGTTAGGGTTAGTGTTAGGGATAGGGTTCAGTTAGGAATTGGGTTAGGGTTAGGGTTAGTGTTAGGATTAGGGTTCAGATAGGCATAGGGTTAGTTTTAGTGTTAGGGTTAGGGTTCAGTTAGGCTAAGTGTTAGGGTTAGGATAAGGGTTAGGGATAGGGTTAGGGTTAGGGTTAGGGTTCAAATAGTGTTAGGGTTAGGGTTAGAGTTAGGGTTAGGTTTCAGTTGGGATTAGGGTTTGGGGTAGGTTTAGGGTTACTGTTAGGGTTTGGGTTAGGTTTAGGGTTCAGTTATTTTTAGGGTTAGGGTTAGGTTTAGGGTTAGGGTTAGGGTTAGGGTTAGGGTTAGGGTTCAGTTAGCGTTAGTGTTAGGGTTAGGGTTATGTTTAGGGTTATGGTTCAGTTATGGTTAGGGTTAGGGTTAGGGTTAGGGTACTGTTAAGGTTAGGGTTAGGGTTAGGGTTAGGGGTAGGGTTAGGGTTAGGTTAAGGGTTATTGTTCAGTTATGTTTAGGGTTTAGGTTAGAGTTAAGTTTAGGTTTAGGGTTCAATTAGGGTTAGGGTAAGGGTTAGGGTTAGGTTTATGGTTCAGTTAGCGTTATGGTTAGGGTTAGGTTTAGGGTTAGGGTTCAGTTATTGTTAGGGTTAGGGTTAGTGTTAGGTTTAGGGTTAGGGTACTGTTAGGTTCAGGGTTAGGGTTAGCGTTAGGGTTAGGATTAGGGATAGGGTTAGGGTTCAGTTATGTTTAGGGTTAGGGTTAGGGTTCAGTTATGATTAGGGTTAGGGTTAGGGTTAGGGTTAGGGTTATAGTTAGGTTTCAGTTAGGGTTAGGGTTTGGGTTAGGGTTAAGGTTAGGGTTAGGTTAATGGTTCAGTTAGAGTTAGGTTTAGATTTAAGGTTAGGCTTAGGGTTAGGGTTAGTGTTAGGGTTAGGGTTCAGTTAGGGTTAGGTTTAGTGTTAAGGTTAGGGTTAGTGTTAGGTTTAGGGTTAAAGTTTTGTTAGGTTAAAGGTTAGGGTTAGGGTTAGGATTAAGGATAGGTTTAGGGTTCAGTTAGGATTAGGGTTAGGGTTATGGTTAGTTTTAGGGTTAGGGTTTGGGTTCAGTTAGCGTTAGTGTTAGGGTTAGGGTTAGGGTTAGGTTTAGGGTTCAGTTAGCGTTAGGGTTAGGGTTCAGATTGGGTTAGGGTTAAGGTTATGTTTAGGGTTAGCATTAGGGTTCAGTTAGGGTTAGGGTTAGGGTACTGTTACGGTTAGTGTTATGTTTAGGGTTAGCGTTAGGGTTAGGGTAAGGGTTTTTGTTCAGTTAGGGTTAGAGTTTAGGTTAGGGTTAGGGATAGGGTTATGGTTAGTGTTCGGGTTAGGTTTCAGTTAGTGTTAGGGTAAGGGTTACGGTTAGGTTTATGGTTCAGTTAGCGTTAGGGTTAGGGTTCTGTTAGGGTTAGTGTTAGCGTTAGGTTTAGGGTTCAGTTAGTGTTAGGGTTAGGGTTATGTTATTGGTTAGGGTTCTGTTAGATTAAGGGTTAGGATTAGGGTTAGGGTTAGGATTAGGGATAGGGTTAGGGTTCAGTTATGGTTAGGGTTAGGGTTAGGGTTAGGGTTAGGGTTAAGGTTAGTGTTAGGGTTCAGTTAGGGTTAGGGTTAGGGTTAGGGTTAGGTTAAGGGTTCAGACAGAGTTAGGTTTAGCGTTAGGGTTAGGGTTAGTGTTAGGGTTAGGGTTATGGTAAGGGTTCAGTTAGGGTAATGGTTAGGGTTAGGATTAGGGTTAGGGATCGGGTTAGGTTTAGACTTCACTTTGGGTTAGTGTTAGTGTTAGGGTTATGGTTAGGGTTAGGGTTAGGGTTAGGGTTAGTGTTAGGGTTAGGGTTCAGTTTAGGGTTAGGTTTATTGTTAGGGTTAGGGTTATTGTAAAGGTTAGTGTTAGTGTTAGGTTTAGGGTTAAAGTTCTGTTAGGTTAAAGGTTAGGGTTAGGGTTAGGGATAGGGTTAGGGTTCAGTTAGGGTTAGGGTTAGGGTTATGGTTAGAGTTAGGGTTAGGGTTTGGGTTCAGTTAGCGTTAGTGTTAGGGTTAGGGTTAGGGTTAAGTTAAGGGTTCAGTTAGCGTTAGGGTTAGGGTTCAGATTGGGTTAGGGTTAGGGTTCGGTTTAGGGTTAGGGTTATGGTTCAGTTAGAGTTAGGGTTTAGGTTTGGGTTAGGGTTAGGGTTAGGGTTAGGTTTCGGGTTAGGGTTCAGTTAGTGTTAGGGTAAGGGTTAGGATTAGGTTTATGGTTCAGTTAGCGTTAGGGTTAGGGTTAGGGCTAGGGTTAGGGTTCTGTTAGGGTTAGGGTTAGCGTTATGTTTAGGGTTCAGTTAGTGTTAGGGTTAGGGTTAGGGTTATGTTTAGGGTTAGGGTTCTGTTAGGTTAAGGGTTAGGATTAGGGTTAGGGTTAAGGTTAGTGTTAAGGGTTCAGTTAGGGTTAGGTTTAGGGTTAGGGTTAGGGTTAGGGTTAGGTTAAGGGTTCAGATAGAGTTAGGTTTATCATTAGGGTTAGGGTTAGGGTTAGGGTTATGGTTAGGGTTCAGTTAGAGTAATGGTTAGGGTTAGGATTAGGGTTAGGGATCGGGTTAGGTTTAGACTTCACTTTGGGTTAGGGTTAGGGTTAGGGTTAGGGTTAGGGTTAGGGTTAGGGTTCAGTTAGGTTTAGGGTTAGCGTTAGGGTTAGGGTTAGGCTTAGGGTTAGGGTTAGGGTTAGGTTTAGGGTTCAGTTAGCATTAGGATTATGGTTCAGTTATGGTTAGGGTTAAGGTAGAGTTAGGGTTAGGGTTAGGGTTAGTGTTCAGTTAGCATTAGGGTTAGGGTTAGGGTTAGGGTACAGTTAGTGTTAGGTTTAGGGTTAGGGTTAGGTTTCGGGTTAGGGTTCTATTAGGGTTTGTGTTAGGGTTAGGGTAAGGGTTAGGTTTAGGGTTCAGTTAGCGTTAGGGTTAGGGTTAGGGTTAGGTTTAGGGTTAGGTTTAGGGTTAGCGTTAGGGTTCAGTTAGGGTTAGGGTTAGGGTTAGTGTTAGGGTTAGGGTTCAGTTAGGGTTAGGGTTAGGGTTAGGGTTAGGGTTAGGGTTAGTGTTAGGGTTAAGGTTCAGATAGCTTTAGTGTTAGGGTTGGGGTTAGGGTTAGGTTTAGGGTTCAGATAACGTTAGGGTTAGGGTTCAGATTGGGTTAGGGTTAGGGTTAGGGTTATGTTTAGGGTTAGGTTTATGGTTGAGTTGGGGTTAGGGTTAGGGTTAGGGTTAGGGTACTGTTAGGATTAGGGTTAGGTTTATGGTTAGGTTTAGGTTTAGGGTAAGGGTTATTGTTCAGTTAGGGTTAGCGTTTAAGTTAGGGTTAAGTTTAGGGTCAGGGTTCAGTTAGGGTTAAGGTAAGAGTTAGGGTTAGGTTTATGGTTCAGTGAGAGTTAGGGTTAGGGTTAGGCTTAGGGTTAGGGTTCAGTTAGTGTTAGGGTTAGGTTTAGTGTTAGGTTTAGGGTTAGGCTACTGTTACGTTAAGCGTTATGGTTAGGGTTAGGGTTAGGATTAGGGATAGGGTTAGGGTTCAGTTAGGTTTAGGGTTAGGGTTAGGGTTCAGTTAGGATTAGGGTTAGGGTTAGGATTATAGTTAGGGTTCAGTTAGGGTTAGGGTTTGGGTTAGGGTTCTGTTAGGGTTAGGGTTAGCGTTATGTTTAGGGTTCAGTTAGTGTTATGGTTAGGGTTAGGGTTATGTTTAGGGTTAGGGTTCTGTTAGGTTAAGGGTTAGGATTAGGGCTAGGGTTAAGGTTAGTGTTAGGGTTCAGTTAGAGTTAGGTTTAGGGTTACGGTTAGGGTTAGGGTTAGGTTAAGGGTTCAGATAGAGTTAGGTTTATCATTAGGGTTAGGGTTAGGGTTAGGGTTAGGGTTATGGTTAGGGTTCAGTTAGGGTAATGGTTAGGGTTAGGATTAGGGTTAGGGATCGGGTTAGGTTTAGACTTCACTTTGGGTTAGGGTTAGGGTTAGGGTTAGGGTTAGTGTTAGGGTTCAGTTAGGTTTAGGGTTAGCGTTAGGGTTAGGGTTAGGGTTAGGGTTAGGGTTCAGTTAGGGTTAGGCTTAGGGTTAGGGTTAGGGTTAGGTTTAGGGTTCAGTTAGCATTAGGATTATGGTTTAGTTATGGTTAGGGTTAAGGTAGTGTTAGGGTTAGGGTTAGGGTTAGGGTTCAGTTAGCATTAGGGTTAGGGTTAGGGTTAGGGTACAGTTAGTGTTAGGTTTAGGGTTAGGGTTAGGGTTCGGGTTAGGGTTCTATTAGGGTTTGTGTTAGGGTTAGGGTAAGGGTTAGGTTTAGGGTTCAGTTAGCGTTAGGGTTAGGGTTACGGTTAGGTTTAGGGTTAGGGTTAGGGTTAGCGTTAGGGTTCAGTTAGGGTTAGGGTTAGGGTTAGTGTTAGGGTTAGGGTTCAGTTAGGGTTAGGGTTAGGGTTAGGGTTAGGGTTAGGGTTAGGGTTAGGGTTAGGGTTAGTGTTAGGGTTAAGGTTAGGGTTAGGGTACTGTTAGGATTAGGGTTAGGTTTAGGGTTAGGTTTAGGGTTAGGGTAAGGGTTATTGTTCAGGTAGGGTTAGCGTTTAAGTTAGGGTTAAGTTTAGGGTTAGGTTTCAGTTAGGGTTAAGGTAAGAGTTAGGGTTAGGTTTATGGTTCAGTGAGAGTTAGGGTTAGGGTTAGGGTTAGGGTTCAGTTAGTGTTAGGGTTAGGGTTAGTGTTAGGTTTAGGGTTAGGCTACTGTTACGTTAAGGGTTAGGGTTAGGGTTAGGGTTAGGATTAGGTATAGGGTAAGGGTTCAGTTAGGTTTAGGTTTAGGGTTAGGGTTCAGTTAGGATTAGGGTTAGGGTTAGGATTATAGTTAGGGTTCAGTTAGGGTTAGGGTTTGGGTTAGGGTTAAGTTTAGGGTTAGGTTAATGGTTCAGTTAGAGTTAGGTTTATCGTTACGGTTAGGGTTAGGGTTATGGTTAGGGTTATTGTTAGGGTTCATTTAGGGTAAGTGTTAGGGTTACGGTTAGGGTTATGGTTAGGGTTCAGTTAGGGTAATGGTTAGGGTTAGGATTAGGGTTAGGGATCGGGTTAGGATTAGACTTCACTTTGGGTTAGTGTTAGGGTTAGGGTTAGGGTTAGGGTTAGGGTTCAGTTAAGGGTAGGGTTAGAGTTAGGGTTAGTGTTAGGTTTAGGGTTCAGTTAGCATTTGGATTATGGTTCAGTTATGGTTAGGGTTAAGGTAGAGTTAGGGTTAGGGTTAGGGTTCAGTTAGCATTAGGATTAGGGTTAGGGTTAGGGTACAGTTAGTGTTAGGTTTAGGGTTAGGTTTACGGTTCGGGTTAGGGTTCTATTAGGGTTTGTGTTAGGGTTAGGGTTAGGTTTAGGGTTCAGTTAGGTTTAGGGTTAGCGTTAGGGTTAGGGTTAGGGTTAGGGTTAGGGTTCAGTTAGGGTTAGGGTTAGGGTTAGGTTTAGGGTTCAGTTAGTTTTAGGGTTAGCGTTAGTGTTAGGGTTAGGGTTAGGGTTCAGTTAGGGTTAGCGTTAGTGTTAGGTTTAGGGTTAGGGTTAGTGTTCTAGTAGGGTTTGGGTTAGGGGTAGGGTTAGGTTAAGGTTTAGGGTTCAGTTAGCGTTAGGGTTAGGGTTAGGGTTAGGGTTAGGGTTAGGATTAGGGATAGGGTTAGGGTTCAGTTAGGGTTAGGGTATGGTTTAGGGTTAGGGTTAGGGTTATAGTTAGGGTTTAGTTAGGGTTAGGGTTTGGGTTAGGGTTAAGGTTAGTGTTAGGGTTCAGTTAGGGGTAGGGTTAGGGTTAGGGTTAGGTTAAGGGTTCAGTTAGAGTGAGGTTTAGCGTTAGGGTTATGTTTAGGGATAGGGTTCTGTTAGGGTTAGGGTTAGGGTTAGCGTTAGGGTTCAGTTAGTTTTAGGGTTAGGGTTAGTGTTAGGTTTAGTGTTAGCGTTCTGTTAGGTTAAGTGTTAGGGTTAAGGTTAGGGTTAGGATTAGGGATAGGGTTAGGGTTCAGTTAGTGTTAGGGTTAGGCTTAGGGTTAGGGTTAGGGTTCAGTTAGCGTTAGCATTAGGGTTAGGATTAGGGTTAGGTTTAGGGTTCAGTTATGGTTAGGGTTATTGTTAGTGTTAGGGTTAGGGTTAGGGTTCAGTTATGGTAAGTGTTAGGGTTAGGATTAGGGTTAGGGATAGGGTTAGGGTTAGGGTTAGGGTTCAATTAGGGTTAGTGTTAGGGTTAGGGTTAGGGTTCAGTTAGTGTTAGGGTTAGGGTTAGATTTAGGGTTAGTGTTAGGGTTTGCGTTATGTTTATGGTTCAGTTATGTTTAGTGTTAGGGTTAGGGTTAGGCTTAGGTTTAGGGTTCAGTTATGGTTAGGGTTAGGGTTATGTTTAGTGTTAGGGTTAGGGTTAGGGTTCAGTTTAGATTAGGGTTAGGGTTAGTGTTAGGTTTAGGGTTATAGTTTGGGTTCAGTTAGGGTTAGGGTTTGAGTTAGTATTAAGGTTACTGTTAGAGTTCATTTAGGGTTAGGGTTAGGGTTAGTGTTAGGGTTAGGTTAAGGGGTCAGTTAGAGTTGGTTTAGCGTTAGGTTTAGGGTTAGGGTTAGGGTTAGGGTTAGGGATCGGGTTAGGGTTAGGGTTAGGGTTATATTTCCCTTAGGGTTAGGGTTAGGGTTATGCTTAGGGTTAAGTTTAGGGTTAGGGTTCGGTTAGGGTTAGGTTTAGGGTTAGGGTTAGGGTTCGGGTTAGGGTTCTATTAGGGTTTGTGTTAGGGTTAGGGTTAGGTTTACGGTTCAGTTAGGTTTAGGGTTAGCGTTAGGGTTGGGGTTAGGGTTAGGGTTAGGGTTGAGTTAGGGCTAGGGTTAGGGTTAGGTTTAGGGTTAGGTTTAGGTTTCAGTTATTTTTAGGGTTAGCGTTAGTGTTAGGGTTAGGGTTAGGGTTCATTAGGGTTAGCGTTATGGTTAGGGTTAGGGTTAGGGTTAGTGTTAAAGTAGGGTTAGGGTTAGGGTTAGGGTTAGGGTTCCGTTAGGTTTAGTGTTAGTGTTAGGATTAGGGTACAGTTAGTGTTAGGTTTAGGGTTATGGTTAGTGTTCTAGCAGGGTTTGGGTTAAGGGTAGGGTTAGGTTAAGGTTTAGGGTTCAGTTAGCGTTAGGTTTAGGGTTAGGGTTAGGGTTAGGGTTAGGATTAGGGATAGGGTTAGGGTTCAGTTAGGGTTAGGGTATGGTTTAGGGTTAGGGTTAGGGTTATAGTTAGGGTTCAGTTAGGGTTAGGGATTGGGTTAGGGTTAAGGTTAGTGTTAGGGTTCAGTTAGGGTTAGGGTTAGGGTTAGGGTTAGGGTTAGGTTAAGGGTTCAGTTAGAGTGAGGTTTAGCGTTAGGGTTAGGTTTAGGGTTAGGGTTAGGGTTAGGGTTAGGGTTAGTGTTATGTTTAGTGTTAGGGTTCTGTTAGGTTAAGGGTTAGGGTTAGGATTAGGGTTAGGATTAGGGATAGGTTTAGGGTTCAGTTAGGATTAGGGTTAGGGTTATGGTTTGGGTTAGGGTTAGTTGTAGGGTTCAGTTAGCATTAGGTTTATGGTTCAGTTAGGGTTCGGGTTAAGGTAGAGTTAGGGTTAGATTTAGGGTTCAGTTAGGGTTAGGGTTAGGGTTAGGGTTAGGGTACAGTTAGTGTTAGGTTTAGGGTTAGGGTTAGGTTTAGGGTTCTATTAGGGTTTTGGTTAGGGTTAGGGATAGGTTTGGGTTTAGGGTTCAGTTAGCGTTAATGTTAGGTTTAGGGTTAGTTTTAGTGTTAGGGTTCATTTAGGGATAGGTTTAGGGTTAGGGTTCAGTTAGGGTTAGTGTTTACGGTTAGGGTTAGGTTTAGGGTTAGTGTTAGGTTTTGGGTTAGGTTTAGGGCTCAGTTAGTTTTAGGATTAGGACTAGGGTTAGGGTTAGGGGTCAGTTAGGGTTAGGGTTAGGGTTAGGATTAGTGTTAGGCTTAGTGTTAGGGTTAGGGTTCAGTTAGCGTTAGTGTTAGGGTTAGGGTTAGGGTTAGGATTAGGGTTCAGTTAGCGTTAGGGTTAGGGTTCAGATTGGGTTAGGGTTAGGGTTAGGGTTGGTTTAGGGTTATGGTTTTGGTTCACTTAGGGTTAGGTTTAGGGTTAGGGTACTCTTTGGCTTAGGGTTATGTTTAGGTTTAGGGTTAGGTTTAGGGTAAGGGTTATTGTTTAGTTAAGGTTAGGGTTTAGATTAGGGTTAAGTTTAGGGTTAGGGTTCAGTTAGGTTTAGGGTAACGCTTAGGGTTAGGTTTATGGTTCAGTTAGCGTTAGGGTTTGGGTTAGGTTTAGGGTTAGGGTTCTGTTAGGGTTAGGGTTAGGGTTAGCGTTAGGGTTCAGTTAGTGTTAGGGTTAGGGTTAGTGTTAGGTTTAGTGTTAGGGTTCTGTTAGGTTAAGTGTTAGGGTTAAGGTTAGGGTTAGGATTAGGGATAGGGTTAGGGTTCAGTTAGCGTTAGCATTAGGGTTAGGGTTAGGGTTAGGTTTAGGGTTCAGTTATGGTTAGGGTTAGGGTTAGTGTTAGGGTTAGGGTTTGGGTTCAGTTAGGGTAAGTGTTAGGGTTAGGATTAGGGTTAGGGATAGGGTTAGGGTTAGAGTTCAATTAGGGTTAGGGTTAGGGTTAGGGTTAGGGTTCAGTTAGTGTTAGGGTTAGGGTTAGATTTAGGGTTAGTGTTAGGGTTTGGGTTAGGTTTATGGTTCAGTTATGTTTAGTGTTAGGGTTAGGGTTAGGCTTAGGTTTAGGGTTCAGTTATGGTTAGGGTTAGTGTTATGTTTAGTGTTAGGGTTAGGGTTAGGGTTCAGTTAGGATTAGGGTTAGGGTTAGTGTTAGGTTTAGGGTTATAGTTAGGGTTCAGTTAGGGTTAGGTTTTGAGTTAGGATTAAGGTTACTGTTAGGGTTAAGTTAGGGTTAGGGTTAGGGTTAGGGTTAGGGTTAGGTTAAGGGGTCAGTTAGAGTTGGTTTAGCGTTAGGTTTAGGGTTAGGGTTAGGGTTAGGGTTAGGGATCGGGTTATGTTTAGGGTTAGGGTTAGATTTCCCGTAGGGTTATGGTTAGGGTTATGCTTAGGGTTAAGTTTAGGGTTAGGGTTCAGTTAGGGTTAGGTTTAGGGTTAGGGTTAGGGTTAGTGTTAGGGTTAGGGTTATGTTTAGGGTTCAGTTAAGTTTAGAGTTTGCGTTAGGGTTAGGGTTAGGGTTAGGGTTAGGGTTAGGATTAAGTTAGGGTTAGGGTTCAGTTAGATTAGGGTTATGGTTCAGTTAGGGTTAGGGTTAAGGTTAGGTTTAGGGTTAGGGTTAGGGTTAGGGATCAGATAGGGATAGGGTTAGTTTTAGTGTTAGGGTTAGGGTTAGGTTTAGGGTTAGGGTTCAGTTAGGGTAAGGGTAAGGGTTAGGATTAGGGTTAGGGATAGGGTTAGGGTTAGGTTTAGGGTTCAATTAGGGTTAGGGTTAGGGTTATAGTTAGGGTTAGGGTTCAGTTAGTGTTAGGGTTAGGGTTAGGTTTAGGGTTAGTGTTAGGGTTTGGGTTAGGTTTATGGTTCAGTTAAGTTTAGTGTTAGGGTTAGGGTTAGGCTTAGGTTTAGGGTTCAGTTATGGTTAGGGTTAGGGTTATGTTTAGTGTTAGGGTTAGGGTTAGGGTTCAGTTAGGATTAGGGTTAGGGTTAGAGTTAGGTTTAGGGTTATAGTTAGGGTTCAGTTAGGGTTAGGGTTTGAGATAGGTTTAAGGTTACTGTTAGGGTTCAGTTAGGGTTAGGGTTAGGGTTAGGGTTAGGGTTATGTTAAGGGTTCAGTTAGAGTTGGTTTAGCGTTAGGGTTAGGGTTAGGGTTATGGTTAGGGTTCAATTAGAGTAAGTGTTAGGGTTAGGATTAGGCTTAGGGATCGGGTAAGTGTTAGGGTTAGGATTAGATTTCCCTTAGGGTTAGAGTTAGGGTTATGGTTAGGGTTAGGGTTCAGTTAGGGTTAGGTTTAGGGTTAGGGTTAGTTTTAGTGTTAATGTTAGGGTTAGGTTTAGGGTTCAGTTAGGTTTAGAGTTAGCGTTAGGGTTAGGGTTAGTGTTAGGGTTAGGGTTCAATTAGGGTTAGGGTTAGGGTTAGGGTTATTGTTAGGTTTAGGGTTCAGATAGATTAGGGTTATTGTTCAGTTAGGGTTAGGGTTAAGGTTAGGGTTAGGGTTAGGGTTAGGGTTAGGTTTACGGAAGAGTTAGTGTTAGGTTTAGGGTTAGGGTTATGTTTAGGGTTAAGGTTAGGGTTCAGTTAGGGTTAGGGTTAGCGTTAGGTTTAGGGTTCTATTAGGGTCTGGGTTAGGGTTAAGGTTACGGTTAGGGTTAGGGTTCAGATAGGGATAGGGTTAGTTTTAGTGTTAGGGTTAGGGTTAGGGTTTGGTTTAGGGTTCAGTTAGGGTATAGGTTAGTTTTAGGATTAGGGTTAGCGATAGGGTTAGGGTTAGGGTTACATTAGGGTTAGGGTTAGGGTTAGGGTTAGGGTTAGACTTCGGTTTATGTTTCAGTTATGGTTAGGGTTAGGGTTATGGTTAGTGTTAGGGTTAGGGTTAGGGTTCAGTTAGGATTAGGGTTAGGGTTAGGATTAGGGTGATAGTTAGGATTCAGTTAGGGTTAGGGTTAGGTTATGGTTTAAGTTAGAGTTAGGTTTAGGTTTAGGGTTAGGGTTAGGGTTAGGGTTATGGTTAGGGTTCAGTAAGGGTAAGGGTTAGGGTTAGGATTAGGGTTAGGGATAGGTTTAGGGTTAGGGTTAGGGTTAGAGTTCACTTAGGGTTAGGGTTAGGGTACGGCTTAGGGTTAGGATTAGGGATAGGTTTAGGGTTCATTTAGGGTAAGGGTTAGGGTTAGGGTTAGGTTTAGGTTTAGGGTTCAGTTAGCGTTAGCATTAGGGTTAAGGTTAGGGTTAGGTTTAGGTTTCAGTTATGGTTAGGGTTAGGGTTAGGTTTAGTGTTAGGGTTAGGGTTAGGTTTCAATTCGGATTAGGGTTAGGGTTAGGGTTAGGTTTAGGGTATAGTTAGGGTTCAGTTAGGGTTAGGGTTTGAGTTATGGTTAAGGTTACTGTTAGGGTTCAGTTAGGGTTAGGGTTAGGGTTAGGGTTAATGTTAGGTTAAGGGTTCAGTTAGAGTTGGTTTAGCGTTAGGGTTAGGTTTAGGATTAGGGTTATGGTTTGGGTTCAGTTAGAGTAAGTGTTAGGGTTAGCATTAGGGTTAGGGATCTGTTTAGCGTTAGGGTTAGGGTTAGATTTACCTTAGGGTTAAGGTTAGGGTTATGATTAGGGTTAGGGTTAGGGTTAGGGTTCAGTTAGGGTTAGGTTTAGGGTTAGGGTTAGGGTTAGTGTTAGGGTTAGGGTTAGGTTTAGGGTTCAGTTATGTTTAGAGGTAGCGCTAGGTTAGGGTTTGGGTTAGGGTGAGGGTTGAGTTAGGGTTAGGGTTAGGGTTAGGGTTATGGTTAGGTTTAGGGTTCAGTTAAATTAGGGTTATGGTTCAGTTAGGGTTAGGGTTAAGGTTAGGCTTAGGGTTAGGGTTAGGTTTAGGGTTCAGTTAGGGTTAGGGTTAGGGTTAGGGTTAGGGTTCTATTAGGGTCTGGGTTAGGGTTAGGGTTACGGTTAGGTTTAGGGTTCAGTTAGCGTTAGGGTTAGGGTTAGGGTTAGGGTTAGGGTTAGGGTTAGGGTTAGTGTTACGGTTAGGGTTAGGTTTAGGGTTAGGGTTAGGGTTAGGGTTAGGTTTCAGATAGGGATAGGGTTAGTTTTAATGTGAGGGTTAGGGTTAGGGTTAGGGTTAGGGTTCAGTTAGGGTAAGGGTTAGGGTTAGGATTAGGGTTAGGGATAGGGTTAGGGTAGGGGTTAGGGTTCAATTAGGGATAGGGTTAGGGTTAGAGTTAGGGTTAGGGTTCAGTTAGGGTTAGGGTTAGGGTTAGGGTTAGGGTTAGTGTTAGGGTTAGGGTTCAGTTAGAATTAGGGTTAGGGTTAGGGTTAGGGTTATAGTTAGGGTTCAGTTAGGGTTAGGGTTAGGGTAAAGGGTCAGTTAGAGTTAGGTTTAGCTTTAGGGTTAGGGTTAGGGTTAGTGTTAGGGTTATGGTTAGGGTTCAGTTAGGGTAAGGGTTAGGGTTAGGATTAGAGTTAGGGATCGGGTTAGGGTTATGGTTAGGGTTAGGGTTCAGTTAGGGTTAGGTTTAGGGTTAGGGTTAGGTTTAGTGTTAAGGTTAGGGTTAGGTTTAGGGTTCAGTTAGGTTTAGAGTTAGCGTTACGGTTAGGGTTAGGGTTAGGGTTCAATTAGGGTTAGGGTTAGGGTTAGGCTTAGGTATAGGGTTCAGTTAGCATTAGGGTTAGGGTTATGGTAACGGTTAGGGTTACGGTAGAGTTAGTGTTAGATTTAGGGTTAGGGTTAGGGTTATGGTTCAGTTAGGGTTAGGGTAAGGTTTAGGGTTATGGAAGAGTTAGTGTTAGGTTTAGGGTTAGGGTTAGGTTTAGGGTTAGGCTAAGGGTTCAGTTAGGGTTAGTGTTAGGGTTAGGATTAGGGTTCTATTAGGGTCTGGTTTAGGGTTAGGGTTACGGTTAGGTTTAGGGTTCAGTTAGCGTTAGGGTTAGGGTTATGGTAACGGTTAGGGTTACGGTAGAGTTAGTGTTAGATTTAGGGTTAGGGTTAGAGTTATGGTTCAGTTAGGGTTAGGGTTAAGTTTAGGGTTTGGGTTAGGGTTATGGTTAGGGTTCAGTTAGGGTTAGGGTAAGGGTTAGGGTTACAGTAGAGTTTGGGTTAGGGTTAGGGTTAGGGTTAGGGTTAGGGTTAGGGTTTTGGTTCAGTTAGGATTAGGGTTAGGGTTAGGGTTAGGGTTATGGTTAGGGTTCAGTAAGGGTAAGGGTTAGGGTTAGGATTAGGGTTAGGGGTCGGGTTAGGGTTAGGGTTAGGGTTAGATTTCACTTAGGGTTAGGGTTAGGGTTTGGGTTAGCGTTAGGCTAAGGGTTCAGTTAGGGTTAGGTTTAGGGTTAGGGTTAGGGTTAGTGTTAGGGTTAGGGTTAGGGTTAGTGTTAGTTTTAGGATTAGGGTTCTGTTAGGTTAAGGGTTAGGGTTAGGGATAGGGTTAGGATTAGGTATAGGGTTAGGGTTCAGTTAGGATTAGGGTTAGGGTTAGGTTTAGGTTTAGGGTACATTTTGCTTTACGTTAGGGTTCGGGTTAGGGTTAGGGTTCAGTTATGGTTAGGGTTGGGGTTAGGGTTATGGTTAGGGTTCAGTTAGGGTAAGGGTTATGGTTAGGAGCAGGGTTAGGGATCGGGTTAGGGTTAGGGTTAGCGTTAGAGTTCACTTAGAGTTAGGGTTAGGGTTAGGGTTAGGGTTAGGTTTAGGGTTCAGTTAGGGTTATGTTTAGGGTTAGGGTTAGGGTTAGTGTTAGGGTTAGGGTTAGGTTTAGGATTCAGTTAGGTTTAGGGTTAGCGTTAGGGTTAGTGTTAGGGTTAGGGTTAGATTTAGGGTTCAGTTAGGGTTAGGGTTAGGGTTATGGTTAGGGTAGAGTTAGTGTTAGGTTTAGGGTTAGGGTTAGGGTTAGGGTTAGGGTTAGGGTTAGGGTTAGGGTTAGGGTTAGGGTTCAGTTAGGGTTAGTGTTAGGGTTCTGTTAGGGTTAGGGTTAGGGTTATGTATAGGGTTCAGTTCGGGTTAGGGTTAGGGTTAGGGTTAGGGTTAGGGTTCAGTTAGCGTTAGCGTTAGAGTTAGGGTTCGGGTTAGGTTTAAGATTAGGGTTAGGGTTAGGGTTAGGGTTAGGGTTAGTGTTACGTTTAGGGTTAGGGTTATGGTTAGGGTTCAGTTAGGGTTAGGGTTAGGGTTAGGGTTAGGGTTAGGGTTAGGGTTATAGTTAGGGTGCATTAAGGGTTAGGGTTAGGGTGATGGTTAGGGTTTGATTAAGGGTTCAGTTAGAGTTAGGTTTAGCGTTAGGGTTAGGGTTAGTGTTAGGGTTAGGGTTAGGGTTAGGGTAAGAGTTCACTTAGGGTTAAGGTTAGGGTTAGGGTTAGGGTTAGGGTTAGGGTTCAGTTAGGGTTAGTTTTAGGGTTAGGGTTAGGGATAGTGTTAGGGTTAGGGTTAGTGTTAGGTTTAGGGTTAGGGTTCTGTTAGGTTAAGGGTTAGGGTTAGGGTTAGGGTTAGGATTAGGGATAGGGTTAGGGTTCAGTTAGGCTTAGAGTTAGGGTTAGGTTTAGGGTTCAGTTAGCGTTATCGTTAGGGTTAGTGTTAGGATTAGGGTTAGGGTTAGGGTTAGGGTTCAGTTAGGTTTAGGGTTCAGTTAGGTTTAGGGCTAGGGTTACGTTTAGGGTTAGGTTTAGTGTTAGGGTTAGTGTTCAGTTAGCGTTTGTGTTAGGGTTAGGGTTAGAGTTAGGTTTAGGGTTCAGTTAGAGTTAGGGTTTGGGTTAGTGTTAGGGTTAGGGTTCAGTATTGGTTAGGCTTATGGTTAGTGTTATGGTACAGTTAGGGTTAGGGTTAGGGTTAGGGTTAGGGTTAGGATAAGGGTTATTGTTCAGTTAGGGTTAGGGTTTAGCTTAGGTTTAAGTTTAGGGTTAGGGATCAGTTAGGGTTATGGTTAGGGTTAGGGTTAGGTTTATGGTTCAGTTAGCGTTAGGGTTAGGTTTAGGGTTAGGGTTAGGTTTCTGTTAGGGTTAGGGTTATGGTTAGGGTTCAGTTCGGGTTAGGGTTAGGGTTAGGGTTAGGGTTCAGTTAGCGTTAGCGTTAGAGTTAGGGTTAGGGTTAGGTTTAGGATTAGGTTTAGGGTTAGGGTTAGGTTTAGGGTTAGTGTTAGTTTTAGGGTTAGGGTTAGGGTTAGGGTTCAGTTATGGTTAGGGTTAGGGTTAGGGTTAGTGTTAGGGTTAGGGTTAGGGTTCAGTTAGGATTAGGGTTAGGGTTAGGGTTAGGGTTATAGTTAGGGTTCAGTAAGGGTTAGGGTTAGGGTGATGGTTAGGGTTAGGTTAAGGGTTCAGTTAGATTTAGGTTTAGCGTTAGGGTTAGGGTTAGTGTTAGGGTTAGGGTTATGGTTAGGGTTCAGTTAGGGTAAGGGTTAGGGTTAGGATTGGGGTTAGGGATCGGGATAGGGTTAGGGTTAGGGTAAGAGTTCACTTAGGGTTAGGGTTAGGGTTAGGGTTAGGCTTAGGGTTAGGGTTCAGTTAGGGTTAGGTTTAGGGTTAGGGTTAGGGATAGTGTTAGGGTTAGGGTTAGTGTTAGGTTTAGGGTTAGGGTTCTGTTAGGTTAAGGGTTAGGATTAGGGTTAGGGTTAGGATTAGGGATAGGGTTAGGGTTCAGTTAGGGTTAGGGTTAGGGTTAGTGTTAGGTTTAGGATTAGGGTTCTGTTAGGTTAAGGGTTAGGGTTAGGGTTAGGGTTTGGATTAGGGATAGGGTTAGGGTTCAGTTAGGTTTAGGGTTAGGGTTAGTGTGAGGTTTAGGGTTAGGGTTCAGTTAGGCTTAGAGGTAGGGTTAAGTTTAGGGTTCAGTTAGCGTTAGGGTTAGGGTTAGGGTTAGCTTTAGGGTTAGGGTTAGGGTTAGGGTTCAGTTAGGTTTAGGGTTAAGTTAGGTTTAGGGTTATGGTTAGGTTTAGGGTTAGGGTTAGTGTTAGGTTTAGTGTTCAGTAAGCGTTAGTGTTAGGGTTAGAGTTAGGTTTATGGTTCAGTTAGCGTTAGGGTTAGGTTTAGGGTTAGGGTTAGGTTTCTGTTAGGGTTAGGGTTATGGTTAGGGTTCAGTTCGGGTTAGGGTTAGGGTTAGGGTTAGGGTTAGGGTTCAGTTAGCGTTAGCGTTAGAGTTAGGGTTAGGGTTAGGTTTAGGATTAGGTTTAGGGTTAGGGTTAGGTTTAGGGTTAGTGTTAGTTTTAGGGTTAGGGTTAGGGTTAGGGTTCAGTTATGGTTAGGGTTAGGGTTAGGGTTAGTGTTAGGGTTAGGGTTAGGGTTCAGTTAGGATTAGGGTTAGGGTTAGGGTTAGGGTTATAGTTAGGGTTCAGTAAGGGTTAGGGTTAGGGTGATGGTTAGGGTTAGGTTAAGGGTTCAGTTAGATTTAGGTTTAGCGTTAGGGTTAGGGTTAGTGTTAGGGTTAGGGTTATGGTTAGGGTTCAGTTAGGGTAAGGGTTAGGGTTAGGATTAGGGTTAGGGATCGGGATAGGGTTAGGGTTAGGGTAAGAGTTCACTTAGGGTTAGGGTTAGGGTTAGGGTTAGGCTTAGGGTTAGGGTTCAGTTAGGGTTAGGTTTAGGGTTAGGGTTAGGGATAGTGTTAGGGTTAGGTTTAGTGTTAGGTTTAGGGTTAGGGTTCTGTTAGGTTAAGGGTTAGGATTAGGGTTAGGGTTAGGATTAGGGATAGGGTTAGGGTTCAGTTAGGGTTAGGGTTAGGGTTAGTGTTAGGTTTAGGATTAGGGTTCTGTTAGGTTAAGGGTTAGGGTTAGGGTTAGGGTTTGGATTAGGGATAGGGTTAGGGTTCAGTTAGGTTTAGGGTTAGGGTTAGTGTGAGGTTTAAGGTTAGGGTTCAGTTAGGCTTAGAGGTAGGGTTAAGTTTAGGGTTCAGTTAGCGTTAGGGTTAGGGTTAGGGTTAGCTTTAGGGTTAGGGTTAGGGTTAGGGTTCAGTTATGTTTAGGGTTAAGTTAGGTTTAGGGTTATGGTTAGGTTTAGGGTTAGGGTTAGTGTTAGGTTTAGTGTTCAGTAAGCGTTAGTGTTAGGGTTAGAGTTAGGTTTAGGGTTCAGTTAGAGTTAGGGTTAGGGTTAGGTTTAGGGTTCTGTTAGGGTTAGTATTAGGGTTCAGTTAGTGTTAGGGTTAGGGTTAGTGTAAGGTTTAGGGTTAGGGTTCTGTTAGGTTAAAGGTTAGGGTTAGGGTGTAGGGTAAGGATTAGGGATAGGGTTAGGGTTCAGTTAGGCTTATAGTTAGGGTTAGGGTTAGGGTTCAGTTAGCGTTAGCGTTAGGGTTAGGGTTAGGTTTAGATTAGGGTTAGGGTTAAGGTTCAGATAGGATTAGGGTTAGGGTTAGGGTTAGGGTTAGGGTTCTGTTAGGGTTAGGGTTAGGGTTCAGTTAGGGTAAGGGTTAGGGTTAGGATTAGGGATAGGGATAGGGTTAGGGTTAGGGTTAGGGTTAGGGTTCAGTTAGGGTTAGGCTTAGTGTTAGGTTTAGGTTTAGTGTTAGGGTTTGGGTTAGGTTTATGGTTCAGTTAGGTTTAGGGTTTGGGTTAGGGTTAGGGTTAGGCTTAGGGTTACGGTTCAGTTATGGTTAGGGTTAGGGTTATGGTTAGTGTTATGTTTAGGGTTAGGGTTCAGTTAGGATTAGTGTTAGGGTTAGGGTTAGGGTTATAGTTAGGGTTCAGTTACAGTTAGGGTTAGGTTAAGGGGTCAGTTAGAGTTAGGTTTAGCTTTAGGGTTAGGGTTAGGGTAAGTGTTAGGGTTATGGTTAGGGTTCAGTTAGGGTAAGGGTTAGGGTTAGGATTAGGGTTAGGGATCGGGTTTGGGTTAGGGTTAGGGTTAGAGTTCACTTAGGGTTAGGGTTAGGGTTATGGGTTAGGGATAGTGTTAGGTTTAGGGTTCAGTTAGGGTTATGTTTAGGGTTAGGGTTAGGGTTATTGTTAGGGTTAGGGATAGGGTTAGGGTTAGGGTTCAGTTAGGGTTAGGGTTAGGTTTAGGGTAAGGTTTAGGGTTAGGGTTCAGTTAACGTTAGTGTTAGAGTTAGGGTTAGGGTTAGGTTTAGGATTAGGTTTAGGGTTAGAGTTAGGGTTAGGGTTAGTGTTAGGTTTAGGGTTAGGTTTAGGGTTAGGGTTCAGTTAGGACTAGGGTTAGGGTTACGGTTAGGGTTAGGGTTATATTTAGGGTTCATTAAGGATTAGGGTTAGGGTGATGGTTAGGGTTAGGTTAAGGGTTCAGTTAGAGGTAGGTTTAGCGTTAGGGTTAGAGTTAGTGTTAGGGTTAGGGTTATGGTTAGGGTTCAGTTAGGGTAAGGGTTAGGGTTCAGTTAGGGTTAGGGTTAGGGTTAATGTTAGGTGTAGGGTTAGGGTTCTGTTAGGTTAAGGGTTAGAGTTAGGGTTAGGGTTATGATTAGGGATAGGGTTAGGGTTCAGTTAGGCTTAGAGTTAGGGTTAGGTTTAGGGTTCAGTTAGCGTTAGCGTTAGGGTTAGTGTTAGGTTTAGGGTTAGGGTTAGGATTTGGGTTCAGTTAGGTTTAGGGTTCAGTTAGGTTTAGGTCTAGGGTTAGGGTTAGGGTTAGGTTTAGCGTTAGGGTTAGTGTTAGGTTTAGGGTTAGGGTTAGGGTTAGGGTTAGGTTTAGGGTTAGTGTTAGTTTTAGGGTTAGGGTTAGGGTTAGGATTAGGGTTAGGGTTAGGGTTAGGGTTATAGTTAGGGTTCAGTAAGGGTTAGGGTTAGGGTGATGGTTAGGGTTAGGTTAAGGGTTCAGTTAGATTTAGGTTTAGCGTTAGGGTTAGGGTTAGTGTTAGGGTTAGGGTTATGGTTAGGGTTCAGTTAGGGTAAGGGTTAGGGTTAGGATTAGGTTTAGGGATCGGGTTAGGGTTAGGGTTAGGGTAAGAGTTCACTTAGGGGTTAGGGTTAGGGTTAGGGTTAGGCTTAGGGTTAGGGTTCAGTTAGGGTTAGGTTTAGGGTTAGGGTTAGGGATAGTGTTAGGGTTAGGGTTAGTGTTAGGTTTAGGGTTAGGGTTCTGTTAGGTTAAGGGTTAGGATTAGGGTTAGGGTTAGGATTAGGGATAGGGTTAGGGTTCAGTTAGGGTTAGGGTTAGGGTTAGTGTTAGGTTTAGGATTAGGGTTCTGTTAGGTTAAGGGTTAGGGTTAGGGTTAGGGTTTGGATTAGGGATAGGGTTAGGGTTCAGTTAGGTTTAGGGTTAGGGTTAGTGTGAGGTTTAGGGTTAGGGTTCAGTTAGGCTTAGAGGTAGGGTTAAGTTTAGGGTTCAGTTAGCGTTAGTGTTAGGGTTAGGGTTAGCTTTAGGTTTAGGGTTAGGGTTAGGGTTCAGTTAGGTTTAGGGTTAAGTTAGGTTTAGGGTTATGGTTAGGTTTAGGGTTAGGGTTAGTGTTAGGTTTAGTGTTCAGTAAGCGTTAGTGTTAGGGTTAGGGTTATGGTTAGGGTTCAGTTAGGGTAAGGGTTAGGGTTCAGTTAGGGTTAGGGTTAGGGTTAATGTTAGGTGTAGGGTTAGGGTTCTTTTAGGTTAAGGGTTAGAGTTAGGGTTAGGGTTATGATTAGGGATAGGGTTAGGGTTCAGTTAGGCTTAGAGTTAGGGTTAGGTTTAGGGTTCAGTTAGCGTTAGCGTTAGGGTTAGTGTTAGGTTTAGGGTTAGGGTTAGGATTTGGGTTCAGTTAGGTTTAGTGTTCAGTTAGGTTTAGGTCTAGGGTTAGGGTTAGGGTTAGGTTTAGCGTTAGGGTTAGTGTTAGGTTTAGGGTTAGGGTTAGGGTTAGGGTTCAGTTAGGTTTAGGTTTCTGTTAGGTTAAGGTTTAGGGTTAGGGTTAGGGTTAGGATTAGGGATAGGGTTAGGTTTAGGGTTCAGTTAGAGTTAGGGTTAGTGTTAGGGTTAGGGTTAGGTTTCAATTCGGATTAGGGTTAGGGTTAGGGTTAGGTTTAGGGTATAGTTAGGGTTCAGTTAGGGTTAGGGTTTGAGTTATGGTTAAGGTTACTGTTAGGGTTCAGTTAGGGTTAGGGTTAGGGTTAGGGTTAATGTTAGGTTAAGGGTTCAGTTAGAGTTGGTTTAGTGTTAGGGTTAGGTTTAGGATTAGGGTTATGGTTTGGGTTCAGTTAGAGTAAGTGTTAGGGTTAGCATTAGGGTTAGGGATCTGTTTAGCGTTAGGGTTAGGGTTAGATTTACCTTAGGGTTAAGGTTAGGGTTATGATTAGGGTTAGGGTTAGGGTTAGGGTTCAGTTAGGGTTAGGTTTAGGGTTAGGGTTAGGGTTAGTGTTAGGGTTAGGGTTAGGTTTAGGGTTCAGTTATGTTTAGAGGTAGCGCTAGGTTAGGGTTAGGGTTAGGGTGAGGGTTGAGTTAGGGTTAGGGTTAGGGTTAGGGTTATGGTTAGGTTTAGGGTTCAGTTAAATTAGGGTTATGGTTCAGTTAGGGTTAGGGTTAAGGTTAGGCTTAGGGTTAGGCTTAGGGTTAGGGTTCAGTTAGGGTTAGGGTTAGGGTTAGGGTTAGGGTTCTATTAGGGTCTGGGTTAGGGTTAGGGTTACGGTTAGGTTTAGGGTTCAGTTAGCGTTAGGGTTAGGGTTAGGGTTAGGGTTAGGGTTAGGGTTAGGGTTAGTGTTACGGTTAGGGTTAGGTTTAGGGTTAGGGTTAGGGTTAGGGTTAGGTTTCAGATAGGGATAGGGTTAGTTTTAATGTGAGGTTTAGGGTTAGGGTTAGGGTTAGGGTTCAGTTAGGGTAAGGGTTAGGGTTAGGATTAGGGTTAGGGATAGGGTTAGGGTAGGGGTTAGGGTTCAATTAGGGATAGGGTTAGGGTTAGAGTTAGGGTTAGGGTTCAGTTAGGGTTAGGGTTAGGGTTAGGGTTAGGGTTAGTGTTAGGGTTAGGGTTCAGTTAGAATTAGGGTTAGGGTTAGGGTTAGGGTTATAGTTAGGGTTCAGTTAGGGTTAGGGTTAGGGTAAAGGGTCAGTTAGAGTTAGGTTTAGCTTTAGGGTTAGGGTTAGGGTTAGTGTTAGGGTTATGGTTAGGGTTCAGTTAGGGTAAGGGTTAGGGTTAGGATTAGAGTTAGGGATCGGGTTAGGGTTATGGTTAGGGTTAGGGTTCAGTTAGGGTTAGGTTTAGGGTTAGGGTTAGGTTTAGTGTTAAGGTTAGGGTTAGGTTTAGGGTTCAGTTAGGTTTAGAGTTAGCGTTACGGTTAGGGTTAGGGTTAGGGTTCAATTAGGGTTAGGGTTAGGGTTAGGCTTAGGTATAGGGTTCAGTTAGCATTAGGGTTAGGGTTATGGTAACGGTTAGGGTTACGGTAGAGTTAGTGTTAGATTTAGGGTTAGGGTTAGGGTTATGGTTCAGTTAGGGTTAGGGTAAGGGTTAGGGTTATGGAAGAGTTAGTGTTAGGTTTAGGGTTAGGGTTAGGTTTAGGGTTAGGCTAAGGGTTCAGTTAGGGTTAGTGTTAGGGTTAGGATTAGGGTTCTATTAGGGTCTGGTTTAGGGTTAGGGTTACGGTTAGGTTTAGGGTTCAGTTAGCGTTAGGGTTAGGGTTATGGTAACGGTTAGGGTTACGGTAGAGTTAGTGTTAGATTTAGGGTTAGGGTTAGAGTTATGGTTCAGTTAGGGTTAGGGTTAAGTTTAGGGTTTGGGTTAGGGTTATGGTTAGGGTTCAGTTAGGGTTAGGGTAAGGGTTAGGGTTACAGTAGAGTTTGGGTTAGGGTTAGGGTTAGGGTTAGGGTTAGGGTTAGGGTTAGGGTTTTGGTTCAGTTAGGATTAGGGTTAGGGTTAGGGTTAGGGTTATGGTTAGGGTTCAGTAAGGGTAAGGGTTAGGGTTAGGATTAGGGTTAGGGGTCGGGTTAGGGTTAGGGTTAGGGTTAGATTTCACTTAGGGTTAGGGTTAGGGTTTGGGTTAGCGTTAGGCTAAGGGTTCAGTTAGGGTTAGGTTTAGGGTTAGGGTTAGGGTTAGTGTTAGGGTTAGGGTTAGGGTTAGTGTTAGTTTTAGGATTAGGGTTCTGTTAGGTTAAGGGTTAGGGTTAGGGATAGGGTTAGGATTAGGTATAGGGTTAGGGTTCAGTTAGGATTAGGGTTAGGGTTAGGTTTAGGTTTAGGGTACATTTTGCTTTACGTTAGGGTTAGGGTTAGGGTTAGGGTTCAGTTATGGTTAGGGTTGGGGTTAGGGTTATGGTTAGGGTTCAGTTAGGGTAAGGGTTATGGTTAGGAGCAGGGTTAGGGATCGGGTTAGGGTTAGGGTTAGCGTTAGAGTTCACTTAGAGTTAGGGTTAGGGTTAGGGTTAGGGTTAGGTTTAGGGTTCAGTTAGGGTTATGTTTAGGGTTAGGGTTAGGGTTAGTGTTAGGGTTAGGGTTAGGTTTAGGATTCAGTTAGGTTTAGGGTTAGCGTTAGGGTTAATGTTAGGTTTAGGGTTAGATTTAGGGTTCAGTTAGGGTTAGGGTTAGGGTTATGGTTAGGGTAGAGTTAGTGTTAGGTTTAGGGTTAGGGTTAGGGTTAGGGTTAGGGTTAGGGTTAGGATAAGGGTTATTGTTCAGTTAGGGTTAGGGTTTAGCTTAGGTTTAAGTTTAGGGTTAGGGATCAGTTAGGGTTATGGTTAGGGTTAGGGTTAGGTTTATGGTTCAGTTAGCGTTAGGGTTAGGTTTAGGGTTAGGGTTAGGTTTCTGTTAGGGTTAGGGTTATGGTTAGGGTTCAGTTCGGGTTAGGGTTAGGGTTAGGGTTAGGGTTAGGGTTCAGTTAGCGTTAGCGTTAGAGTTAGGGTTAGGGTTAGGTTTAGGATTAGGTTTAGGGTTAGGGTTAGGTTTAGGGTTAGTGTTAGTTTTAGGGTTAGGGTTAGGGTTAGGGTTCAGTTATGGTTAGGGTTAGGGTTAGGGTTAGTGTTAGGGTTAGGGTTAGGGTTCAGTTAGGATTAGGGTTAGGGTTAGGGTTAGGGTTATAGTTAGGGTTCAGTAAGGGTTAGGGTTAGGGTGATGGTTAGGGTTAGGTTAAGGGTTCAGTTAGATTTAGGTTTAGCGTTAGGGTTAGGGTTAGTGTTAGGGTTAGGGTTATGGTTAGGGTTCAGTTAGGGTAAGGGTTAGGGTTAGGATTAGGGTTAGGGATCGGGATAGGGTTAGGGTTAGGGTAAGAGTTCACTTAGGGTTAGGGTTAGGGTTAGGGTTAGGCTTAGGGTTAGGGTTCAGTTAGGGTTAGGTTTAGGGTTAGGGTTAGGGATAGTGTTAGGGTTAGGGTTAGTGTTAGGTTTAGGGTTAGGGTTCTGTTAGGTTAAGGGTTAGGATTAGGGTTAGGGTTAGGATTAGGGATAGGGTTAGGGTTCAGTTAGGGTTAGGGTTAGGGTTAGTGTTAGGTTTAGGATTAGGGTTCTGTTAGGTTAAGGGTTAGGGTTAGGGTTAGGGTTTGGATTAGGGATAGGGTTAGGGTTCAGTTAGGTTTAGGGTTAGGGTTAGTGTGAGGTTTAGGGTTAGGGTTCAGTTAGGCTTAGAGGTAGGGTTAAGTTTAGGGTTCAGTTAGCGTTAGGGTTAGGGTTAGGGTTATCTTTAGGGTTAGGGTTAGGGTTAGGGTTCAGTTAGGTTTAGGGTTAAGTTAGGTTTAGGGTTATGGTTAGGTTTAGGGTTAGGGTTAGTGTTAGGTTTAGTGTTCAGTAAGCGTTAGTGTTAGGGTTAGAGTTAGGTTTAGGGTTCAGTTAGAGTTAGGGTTAGGGTTAGGTTTAGGGTTCTGTTAGGGTTAGTATTAGGGTTCAGTTAGTGTTAGGGTTAGGGTTAGTGTAAGGTTTAGGGTTAGGGTTCTGTTAGGTTAAAGGTTAGGGTTAGGGTGTAGGGTAAGGATTAGGGATAGGGTTAGGTTTCAGTTAGGCTTATAGTTAGGGTTAGGGTTAGGGTTCAGTTAGCGTTAGCGTTAGGGTTAGGGTTAGGTTTAGGATTAGGGTTAGGGTTAAGGTTCAGATAGGATTAGGGTTAGGGTTAGGGTTAGGGTTAGGGTTCTGTTAGGGTTAGGGTTAGGGTTCAGTTAGGGTTAGGGTTAGGGTTAGGATTAGGGATAGGGATAGGGTTAGGGTTAGGGTTAGGGTTAGGGTTCAGTTAGGGTTAGGCTTAGTGTTAGGTTTAGGTTTAGTGTTAGGGTTTGGGTTAGGTTTATGGTTCAGTTAGGTTTAGGGTTTGGGTTAGGGTTAGGGTTAGGCTTAGGGTTACGGTTCAGTTATGGTTAGGGTTAGGGTTATGGTTAGTGTTAGGTTTAGGGTTAGGGTTCAGTTAGGATTAGTGTTAGGGTTAGGGTTAGGGTTATAGTTAGGGTTCAGTTACAGTTAGGGTTAGGTTAAGGGGTCAGTTAGAGTTAGGTTTAGCTTTAGGGTTAGGGTTAGGGTAAGTGTTAGGGTTATGGTTAGGGTTCAGTTAGGGTAAGGGTTAGGGTTAGGATTAGGGTTAGGGATCGGGTTTGGGTTAGGGTTAGGGTTAGAGTTCACTTAGGGTTAGGGTTAGGGTTATGGGTTAGGGATAGTGTTAGGTTTAGGGTTCAGTTAGGGTTATGTTTAGGGTTAGGGTTAGGGTTATTGTTAGGGTTAGGGATAGGGTTAGGGTTAGGGTTCAGTTAGGGTTAGGGTTAGGTTTAGGGTAAGGTTTAGGGTTAGGGTTCAGTTAACGTTAGTGTTAGAGTTAGGGTTAGGGTTAGGTTTAGGATTAGGTTTAGGGTTAGAGTTAGGGTTAGGGTTAGTGTTAGGTTTAGGGTTAGGGTTAGGGTTAGGGTTCAGTTAGGACTAGGGTTAGGGTTACGGTTAGGGTTAGGGTTATATTTAGGGTTCATTAAGGATTAGGGTTAGGGTGATGGTTAGGGTTAGGTTAAGGGTTCAGTTAGAGGTAGGTTTAGCGTTAGGGTTAGAGTTAGTGTTAGGGTTAGGGTTATGGTTAGGGTTCAGTTAGGGTAAGGGTTAGGGTTCAGTTAGGGTTAGGGTTAGGGTTAATGTTAGGTGTAGGGTTAGGGTTCTGTTAGGTTAAGGGTTAGAGTTAGGGTTAGGGTTATGATTAGGGATAGGGTTAGGGTTCAGTTAGGCTTAGAGTTAGGGTTAGGTTTAGGGTTCAGTTAGCGTTAGCGTTAGGGTTAGTGTTAGGTTTAGGGTTAGGGTTAGGATTTGGGTTCAGTTAGGTTTAGGGTTCAGTTAGGTTTAGGTCTAGGGTTAGGGTTAGGGTTAGGTTTAGCGTTAGGGTTAGTGTTAGGTTTAGGGTTAGGGTTAGGGTTAGGGTTAGGTTTAGGGTTAGTGTTAGTTTTAGGGTTAGGGTTAGGGTTAGGGTTCAGTTATGGTTAGGGTTAGGGTTAGGGTTAGTGTTAGGGTTAGGGTTAGGGTTCAGTTAGGATTAGGGTTAGGGTTAGGGTTAGGGTTAGGTTTAGGATTAGGTTTAGGGTTAGGGTTAGGTTTAGGGTTAGTGTTAGTTTTAGGGTTAGGGTTAGGGTTAGGGTTCAGTTATGGTTAGGGTTAGGGTTAGGGTTAGTGTTAGGGTTAGGGTTAGGGTTCAGTTAGGATTAGGGTTAGGGTTAGGGTTAGGGTTATAGTTAGGGTTCAGTAAGGGTTAGGGTTAGGGTGATGGTTAGGGTTAGGTTAAGGGTTCAGTTAGATTTAGGTTTAGCGTTAGGGTTAGGGTTAGTGTTAGGGTTAGGGTTATGGTTAGGGTTCAGTTAGGGTAAGGGTTAGGGTTAGGATTAGGTTTAGGGATCGGGTTAGGGTTAGGGTTAGGGTAAGAGTTCACTTAGGGTTAGGGTTAGGGTTAGGGTTAGGCTTAGGGTTAGGGTTCAGTTAGGGTTAGGTTTAGGGTTAGGGTTAGGGATAGTGTTAGGGTTAGGGTTAGTGTTAGGTTTAGGGTTAGGGTTCTGTTAGGTTAAGGGTTAGGATTAGGGTTAGGGTTAGGATTAGGGATAGGGTTAGGGTTCAGTTAGGGTTAGGGTTAGGGTTAGTGTTAGGTTTAGGATTAGGGTTCTGTTAGGTTAAGGGTTAGGGTTAGGGTTAGGGTTTGGATTAGGGATAGGGTTAGGGTTCAGTTAGGTTTAGGGTTAGGGTTAGTGTGAGGTTTAGGGTTAGGGTTCAGTTAGGCTTAGAGGTAGGGTTAAGTTTAGGGTTCAGTTAGCGTTAGTGTTAGGGTTAGGGTTAGCTTTAGGGTTAGGGTTAGGGTTAGGGTTCAGTTAGGATTAGGGTTAAGTTAGGTTTAGGGTTATGGTTAGGTTTAGGGTTAGGGTTAGTGTTAGGTTTAGTGTTCAGTAAGCGTTAGTGTTAGGGTTAGGGTTATGGTTAGGGTTCAGTTAGGGTAAGGGTTAGGGTTCAGTTAGGGTTAGGGTTAGGGTTAATGTTAGGTGTAGGGTTAGGGTTCTGTTAGGTTAAGGGTTAGAGTTAGGGTTAGGGTTATGATTAGGGATAGGGTTAGGGTTCAGTTAGGCTTAGAGTTAGGGTTAGGTTTAGGGTTCAGTTAGCGTTAGCGTTAGGGTTAGTGTTAGGTTTAGGGTTAGGGTTAGGATTTGGGTTCAGTTAGGTTTAGGGTTCAGTTAGGTTTAGGTCTAGGGTTAGGGTTAGGGTTAGGTTTAGCGTTAGGGTTAGTGTTAGGTTTAGGGTTAGGGTTAGGGTTAGGGTTCAGTTAGGTTTAGGTTTCTGTTAGGTTAAGGTTTAGGGTTAGGGTTAGGGTTAGGATTAGGGATAGGGTTAGGTTTAGGGTTCAGTTAGAGTTAGGGTTAGTGTTAGGGTTAGGGTTAGGTTTCAATTCGGATTAGGGTTAGGGTTTGGGTTAGGTTTAGGGTATAGTTAGGGTTCAGTTAGGGTTAGGGTTTGAGTTATGGTTAAGGTTACTGTTAGGGTTCAGTTAGGGTTAGGGTTAGGGTTAGGGTTAATGTTAGGTTAAGGGTTCAGTTAGAGTTGGTTTAGCGTTAGGGTTAGGTTTAGGATTAGGGTTATGGTTTGGGTTCAGTTAGAGTAAGTGTTAGGGTTAGCATTAGGGTTAGGGATCTGTTTAGCGTTAGGGTTAGGGTTAGATTTACCTTAGGGTTAAGGTTAGGGTTATGATTAGGGTTAGGGTTAGGGTTAGGGTTCAGTTAGGGTTAGGTTTAGGGTTAGGGTTAGGGTTAGTGTTAGGGTTAGGGTTAGGTTTAGGGTTCAGTTATGTTTAGAGGTAGCGCTAGGTTAGGGTTAGGGTTAGGGTGAGGGTTGAGTTAGGGTTAGGGTTAGGGTTAGGGTTATGGTTAGGTTTAGGGTTCAGTTAAATTAGGGTTATGGTTCAGTTAGGGTTAGGGTTAAGGTTAGGCTTAGGGTTAGGGTTAGGTTTAGGGTTCAGTTAGGGTTAGGGTTAGGGTTAGGGTTAGGGTTCTATTAGGGTCTGGGTTAGGGTTAGGGTTACGGTTAGGTTTAGGGTTCAGTTAGCGTTAGGGTTAGGGTTAGGGTTAGGGTTAGGGTTAGGGTTAGTGTTACGGTTAGGGTTAGGTTTAGGGTTAGGGTTAGGGTTAGGTTTCAGATAGGGATAGGGTTAGTTTTAATGTGAGGGTTAGGGTTAGGGTTAGGGTTAGGGTTCAGTTAGGGTAAGGGTTAGGGTTAGGATTAGGGTTAGGGATAGGGTTAGGGTAGGGGTTAGGGTTCAATTAGGGATAGGGTTAGGGTTAGAGTTAGGGTTAGGGTTCAGTTAGGGTTAGGGTTAGGGTTAGGGTTAGGGTTAGTGTTAGGGTTAGGGTTCAGTTAGAATTAGGGTTAGGGTTAGGGTTAGGGTTATAGTTAGGGTTCAGTTAGGGTTAGGGTTAGGGTAAAGGGTCAGTTAGAGTTAGGTTTAGCTTTAGGGTTAGGGTTAGGGTTAGTGTTAGGGTTATGGTTAGGGTTCAGTTAGGGTAAGGGTTAGGGTTAGGATTAGGGTTAGGGATCGGGTTTGGGTTAGGGTTAGGGTTAGAGTTCACTTAGGGTTAGGGTTAGGGTTATGGGTTAGGGATAGTGTTAGGTTTAGGGTTCAGTTAGGGTTATGTTTAGGGTTAGGGTTAGGGTTATTGTTAGGGTTAGGGATAGGGTTAGGGTTAGGGTTCAGTTAGGGTTAGGGTTAGGTTTAGGGTAAGGTTTAGGGTTAGGGTTCAGTTAACGTTAGTGTTAGAGTTAGGGTTAGGGTTAGGTTTAGGATTAGGTTTAGGGTTAGAGTTAGGGTTAGGGTTAGTGTTAGGTTTAGGGTTAGGGTTAGGGTTAGGGTTCAGTTAGGACTAGGGTTAGGGTTACGGTTAGGGTTAGGGTTATATTTAGGGTTCATTAAGGATTAGGGTTAGGGTGATGGTTAGGGTTAGGTTAAGGGTTCAGTTAGAGGTAGGTTTAGCGTTAGGGTTAGAGTTAGTGTTAGGGTTAGGGTTATGGTTAGGGTTCAGTTAGGGTAAGGGTTAGGGTTCAGTTAGGGTTAGGGTTATGGTTAATGTTAGGTGTAGGGTTAGGGTTCTGTTAGGTTAAGGGTTAGAGTTAGGGTTAGGGTTATGATTAGGGATAGGGTTAGGGTTCAGTTAGGCTTAGAGTTAGGGTTAGGTTTAGGGTTCAGTTAGCGTTAGCGTTAGGGTTAGTGTTAGGTTTAGGGTTAGGGTTAGGATTTGGGTTCAGTTAGGTTTAGGGTTCAGTTAGGTTTAGGTCTAGGGTTAGGGTTAGGGTTAGGTTTAGCGTTAGGGTTAGTGTTAGGTTTAGGGTTAGGGTTAGGGTTAGGGTTAGGTTTAGGGTTAGTGTTAGTTTTAGGGTTAGGGTTAGGGTTAGGGTTCAGTTATGGTTAGGGTTAGGGTTAGGGTTAGTGTTAGGGTTAGGGTTAGGGTTCAGTTAGGATTAGGGTTAGGGTTAGGGTTAGGGTTAGGTTTAGGATTAGGTTTAGGGTTAGGGTTAGGTTTAGGGTTAGTGTTAGTTTTAGGGTTAGGGTTAGGGTTAGGGTTCAGTTATGGTTAGGGTTAGGGTTAGGGTTAGTGTTAGGGTTAGGGTTAGGGTTCAGTTAGGATTAGGGTTAGGGTTAGGGTTAGGGTTATAGTTAGGGTTCAGTAAGGGTTAGGGTTAGGGTGATGGTTAGGGTTAGGTTAAGGGTTCAGTTAGATTTAGGTTTAGCGTTAGGGTTAGGGTTAGTGTTAGGGTTAGGGTTATGGTTAGGGTTCAGTTAGGGTAAGGGTTAGGGTTAGGATTAGGGTTAGGGATCGGGTTAGGGTTAGGTTTAGGGTAAGAGTTCACTTAGGGTTAGGGTTAGGGTTAGGGTTAGGCTTAGGGTTAGGGTTCAGTTAGGGTTAGGTTTAGGGTTAGGGTTAGGGATAGTGTTAGGGTTAGGGTTAGTGTTAGGTTTAGGGTTAGGGTTCTGTTAGGTTAAGGGTTAGGATTAGGGTTAGGGTTAGGATTAGGGATAGGGTTAGGGTTCAGTTAGGGTTAGGGTTAGGGTTAGTGTTAGGTTTAGGATTAGGGTTCTGTTAGGTTAAGGGTTAGGGTTAGGGTTAGGGTTTGGATTAGGGATAGGGTTAGGGTTCAGTTAGGTTTAGGGATAGGGTTAGTGTGAGGTTTAGGGTTAGGGTTCAGTTAGACTTAGAGGTAGGGTTAAGTTTAGGGTTCAGTTAGCGTTAGGGTTAGGGTTAGGGTTAGCTTTAGGGTTAGGGTTAGGGTTAGGGTTCAGTTAGGTTTAGGGTTAAGTTAGGTTTAGGGTTATGGTTAGGTTTAGGGTTAGGGTTAGTGTTAGGTTTAGTGTTCAGTAAGCGTTAGTGTTAGGGTTAGAGTTAGGTTTAGGGTTCAGTTAGAGTTAGGGTTAGGGTTAGGTTTAGGGTTCTGTTAGGGTTAGTATTAGGGTTCAGTTAGTGTTAGGGTTAGGGTTAGTGTAAGGTTTAGGGTTAGGGTTCTGTTAGGTTAAAGGTTAGGGTTAGGGTTAGGGTAAGGATTAGGGATAGGGTTAGGGTTCAGTTAGGCTTATAGTTAGGGTTAGGGTTAGGGTTCAGTTAGCGTTAGCGTTAGGGTTAGGGTTAGGTTTAGGATTAGGGTTAGGGTTAAGGTTCAGATAGGATTAGGGTTAGGGTTAGGGTTAGGGTTAGGGTTCTGTTAGGGTTAGGGTTAGGGTTCAGTTAGGGTAAGGGTTAGGGTTAGGATTAGGGATAGGGATAGGGTTAGGGTTAGGGTTAGGGTTCAGTTAGGGTTAGGCTTAGTGTTAGGTTTAGGTTTAGTGTTAGGGTTTGGGTTAGGTTTATGGTTCAGTTAGGTTTAGGGTTTGGGTTAGGGTTAGGGTTAGGCTTAGGGTTACGGTTCAGTTATGGTTAGGGTTAGGGTTATGGTTAGTGTTAGGTTTAGGGTTAGGGTTCAGTTAGGATTAGTGTTAGGGTTAGGGTTAGGGTTATAGTTAGGGTTCAGTTACAGTTAGGGTTAGGTTAAGGGGTCAGTTAGAGTTAGGTTTAGCTTTAGGGTTAGGGTTAGGGTAAGTGTTAGGGTTATGGTTAGGGTTCAGTTAGGGTAAGGGTTAGGGTTAGGATTAGGGTTAGGGATCGGGTTTGGGTTAGGGTTAGGGTTAGAGTTCACTTAGGGTTAGGGTTAGGGTTATGGGTTAGGGATAGTGTTAGGTTTAGGGTTCAGTTAGGGTTATGTTTAGGGTTAGGGTTAGGGTTATTGTTAGGGTTAGGGTTAGTGTTAGGTTTAGGTTTAGGTTTCTGTTAGGTTAAGGGTTAGGGTTAGGGTTAGTGTTAGGATTAGGGATAGGGTTAGGGTTAGGGTTCAGTTAGGGTTAGGGTTAGGTTTAGGGTAAGGTTTAGGGTTAGGGTTCAGTTAACGTTAGTGTTAGAGTTAGGGTTAGGGTTAGGTTTAGGATTAGGTTTAGGGTTAGAGTTAGGGTTAGGGTTAGTGTTAGGTTTAGGGTTAGGGTTAGGGTTAGGGTTCAGTTAGGACTAGGGTTAGGGTTACGGTTAGGGTTAGGGTTATATTTAGGGTTCATTAAGGATTAGGGTTAGGGTGATGGTTAGGGTTAGGTTAAGGGTTCAGTTAGAGGTAGGTTTAGCGTTAGGGTTAGAGTTAGTGTTAGGGTTAGGGTTATGGTTAGGGTTCAGTTAGGGTAAGGGTTAGGGTTCAGTTAGGGTTAGGGTTAGGGTTAATGTTAGGTGTAGGGTTAGGGTTCTGTTAGGTTAAGGGTTAGAGTTAGGGTTAGGGTTATGATTAGGGATAGGGTTAGGTTTCAGTTAGGCTTAGAGTTAGGGTTAGGTTTAGGGTTCAGTTAGCGTTAGCGTTAGGGTTAGTGTTAGGTTTAGGGTTAGGGTTAGGATTTGGGTTCAGTTAGGTTTAGGGTTCAGTTAGGTTTAGGTCTAGGGTTAGGGTTAGGGTTAGGTTTAGCGTTAGGGTTAGTGTTAGGTTTAGGGTTAGGGTTAGGGTTAGGGTTAGGTTTAGGGTTAGTGTTAGTTTTAGGGTTAGGGTTAGGGTTAGGGTTCAGTTATGGTTAGGGTTAGGGTTAGGGTTAGTGTTAGGGTTAGGGTTAGGGTTCAGTTAGGATTAGGGTTAGGGTTAGGGTTAGGGTTAGGTTTAGGATTAGGTTTAGGGTTAGGGTTAGGTTTAGGGTTAGTGTTAGTTTTAGGGTTAGGGTTAGGGTTAGGGTTCAGTTATGGTTAGGGTTAGGGTTAGGGTTAGTGTTAGGGTTAGGGTTAGGGTTCAGTTAGGATTAGGGTTAGGGTTAGGGTTAGGGTTATAGTTAGGGTTCAGTAAGGGTTAGGGTTAGGGTGATGGTTAGGGTTAGGTTAAGGGTTCAGTTAGATTTAGGTTTAGCGTTAGGGTTAGGGTTAGTGTTAGGGTTAGGGTTATGGTTAGGGTTCAGTTAGGGTAAGGGTTAGGGTTAGGATTAGGTTTAGGGATCGGGTTAGGGTTAGGGTTAGGGTAAGAGTTCACTTAGGGTTAGGGTTAGGGTTAGGGTTAGGCTTAGGGTTAGGGTTCAGTTAGGGTTAGGTTTAGGGTTAGGGTTAGGGATAGTGTTAGGGTTAGGGTTAGTGTTAGGTTTAGGGTTAGGGTTCTGTTAGGTTAAGGGTTAGGATTAGGGTTAGGGTTAGGATTAGGGATAGGGTTAGGGTTCAGTTAGGGTTAGGGTTAGGGTTAGTGTTAGGTTTAGGATTAGGGTTCTGTTAGGTTAAGGGTTAGGGTTAGGGTTAGGGTTTGGATTAGGGATAGGGTTAGGGTTCAGTTAGGTTTAGGGTTAGGGTTAGTGTGAGGTTTAGGGTTAGGGTTCAGTTAGGCTTAGAGGTAGGGTTAAGTTTAGGGTTCAGTTAGCGTTAGGGTTAGGGTTAGGGTTAGCTTTAGGGTTAGGGTTAGGGTTAGGGTTCAGTTAGGTTTAGGGTTAAGTTAGGTTTAGGGTTATGGTTAGGTTTAGGGTTAGGGTTAGTGTTAGGTTTAGTGTTCAGTAAGCGTTAGTGTTAGGGTTAGGGTTATGGTTAGGGTTCAGTTAGGGTAAGGGTTAGGGTTCAGTTAGGGTTAGGGTTAGGGTTAATGTTAGGTGTAGGGTTAGGGTTCTGTTAGGTTAAGGGTTAGAGTTAGGGTTAGGGTTATGATTAGGGATAGGGTTAGGGTTCAGTTAGGCTTAGAGTTAGGGTTAGGTTTAGGGTTCAGTTAGCGTTAGCGTTAGGGTTAGTGTTAGGTTTAGGGTTAGGGTTAGGATTTGGGTTCAGTTAGGTTTAGGGTTCAGTTAGGTTTAGGTCTAGGGTTAGGGTTAGGGTTAGGTTTAGCGTTAGGGTTAGTGTTAGGTTTAGGTTTAGGGTTAGGGTTAGGGTTCAGTTAGGTTTAGGTTTCTGTTAGGTTAAGGTTTAGGGTTAGGGTTAGGGTTAGGATTAGGGATAGGGTTAGGTTTAGGGTTCAGTTAGAGTTAGGGTTAGGGTTAGGGTTAGGGTTAGGGTTCAGTATTGGTTAGGCTTAGGGTTAGTGTTATGTTACAGTTAGGGTTAGGGTTAGGGTTAAGGGTTAGGGTGTAGAGTAAGGGTTATTGTTCAGGTAGGGTTAGGGTTTAGCTTAGGGTTAAGTTTAGTGTTAGGGATAGGGTTAGGGTTAGGGTTAGGGTTAGGGTTAGGTTTATGGTTCAGTTAGCGTTAGGGTTAGGTTTAGGGTTAGGGTTAGGGTTCTGTTAGGGTTAGGGTTTGGGTTATGGTTAGGGTTCAGTTCGGGTTAGGGTTAGGGTTAGGGTTAGGGTTAGGTTTCAGTTAGCTTTAGCGTTAGAGTTAGGGTTAGGGTTAGGTTTAAGATTAGGGTTAGGGTTAGGGTTAGGGTTAGGGTTAGGGTTAGTGTTAGGTTTAGGGTTAGGGTTAGGGTTAGGGTTCAGTTATGGTTAGGGTTAGGGCTAGGGTTAGTGTTAGAGTTAGGGTTAGGGTTCAGTTAGGATTAGGGTTAGGGTTAGGGTTAGGGTTATAGTTAGGTTTCAGTAAGGGTTAGGGTTAGGGTGATGGTTAGGGTTAGGTAAAGGGTTCAGTTAGAGTTAGGTTTAGCGTTAGGGTTAGGGTTATTGTTAGGGTTAGGTTTATGGTTAGGGTTCAGTTAGGGTAAGGGTTAGGGTTAGGATTAGGGTTAGGGATCGGGTTAGGGTTAGGGTTAGGGTAAGAGTTCACTTAGGGTTAGGGTTAGGGTTAGGGTTAGGATTAGGCTTAGGGTTAGGGTTCAGTTAGGGTTAGGTTTAGGGTTAGGGTTAGGGATAGTGTTAGGGTTAGGGTTAGTGTTAGGTATAGGGTTAGGGTTCTGTTAGGTTAAGGGTTAGGGTTAGGGTTAGGGTTAGGATTAGGGAAAGGGTTAGGGTTCAGTTAGGGTTAGTGTTAGGGTTAGTGTTAGGTTTAGGGTTAGGGTTCTGTTAGGTTAAGGGTTAGAGTTAGGGTTAGGGTTAGGATTAGGGATAGGGTTAGGGTTCATTTAGGTTCAGGGTTAGGGTTAGGGTTAGGTTTAGGGTTAGGGTTCAGTTAGGCTTAGAGGTAGGGTTAGGTTTAGGGTCCAGTTAGCGTTAGCGTTAGGGTTAGGGTTAGTTTTAGGGTTAGGGTTAGGGTTAGGGTTCAGTTAGGTTTAGGGTTCAGTTAGGTTTAGGGTTAGGGTTAGGGTTAGTGTTAGGTTTAGGGTTCAGTTAGTGTTAGGGTTAGGGTTAGGGTTATGGTTAGGGTTAGGGTTCTGTAAGGTTAAAGGTTAGGGTTAGGGTTAGGGTTATGATTAGGGATAGGGTTAGGGTTCAGTTAGGCTTATAGTTAGGGTTAGGGTTAGGGTTCAGTTAGCGTTAGCGTTAGGGTTAGGGTTAGGTTTAGGATTAGGGTTAGGGTTAAGGTTCAGATAGGATTAGGGTTAGTGTTAGGGTTAGGGTTCTGTTAGGGTTAGGGTTAGGGTTCAGTTAGGGTAAGGGTTAGGGTTAGAGTTAGGGTTAGGGTTCAGTTAGGGTTAGGGTTAGGGTTAGGGTTAGGTTTAGGTTTAGTGTTAGGGTTTGGGTTAGGTTTATGGTTCAGATAGGTTTAGGGTTTGGGTTAGGGTTAGGGTTAGGCTTAGGTTTAGAGTTCAGTTATGGTTAGGGTTAGGGTTATGGTTAGTGTTAGGTTTAGGGTTAGGGTTCAGTTAGGATTAGGTTTAGGGTTAGGGTTAGGGTTATAGTTAGGGTTCAGTTACGGTTAGGGTTAGGTTAAGGGGTCAGTTAGAGTTAGGTTTAACTTTAGGGTTAGGGTTAGTGTTAGGGTTATGGTTAGGGTTCAGTTAGGGTAAGGGTTAGGGTTAGGATTAGGGTTAGGGATCGGATTAGGGTTAGGGTTAGGGTTAGAGTTCACTTAGGGTTAGGGTTAGGGTTAGGGTTAGGGATAGGGTTACGGTTAGGGTTCAGTTAGGGTTATGTTTAGGGTTAGGGTTAGGGTTATTGTTAGGGTTAGGGTTAGTGTTAGGTTTAGGTTTAGGTTTCTGTTAGGTTAAGGGTTAGGGTTAGGGTTAGGGTTAGGATTAGGGATAGGGTTAGGGTTAGGGTTCAGTTAGGGTTAGGGTTAGGGTTAGGGTTAGGGTTAGGGTTCAGGATTGGTTAGGCTTAGCGTTAGTGTTATGGTACAGTTAGGGTTAGGGTTGGGGTAGGGTTAGGGTTAGGGTAAAGGTTATTGTTCAGTTAGGGTTAGGGTTTAGCTTAGGGTTAAGTTTAGGGTTAGGGATCAGTTAGGGTTAGGGTTAGGGTTAGGGTTAGGTTTATGGTTCAGTTAGCGTTAGGTTAGGTTTAGGGTTAGGGTAAGGGTTCTGTTAGGGTTAGGGTTAGGGTTATGTTTAGGGTTCAGTTCGGGTTAGGGTTAGGGTTAGGGTTAGGGTTAGGGTTCAGTTACGGTTAGGGTTAGGGTTAGGGTTAGTGTTAGGGTTAGGGTTAGGGTTCAGTTAGGATTAGGTTTAGGGTTAGGGTTAGGGTTAGGGTTATAGTTAGGGTTCAGTAAGTGTTAGTGTTAGGGTGATGGTTAGTGTTAGGTTAAGGGTTCAGTTAGAGTTAGGTTTAGCGTTAGGGTTAGGGTTAGTGTTAGTGTTAGGGTTATGGTTAGGGTTCAGTTAGGGTAAGGGTTAGGTTTACGATTAGGGTTAGGGTTAGGGTTAGGGTTAGGGTTAGGGTTAGGGTAAGAGTTCACTTAGGGTTAGGGTTAGGGTTAAGGTTAGGCTTAGGCTTAGGGTTAGGGTTCAGTTAGGGTTAGGGTTCTGTTAGGTTAAGGGTTAGGGTTAGGGTTAGGGTTAGGATTAGGGATAGGGTTAGGGTTCAGTTAGGCTTAGAGTTAGGGTTAGGTTTAGGGTTCAGTTAGCGTTAGCGTTAGATGAGTGTTAGGTTTAGAGTTAGGGTTAGGGTTAGGGTTCAGTTAGGTTTAGGGTTCAGTTAGGTTTCGGGCTAGGGTTAGGGTTAGGGTTAGGTTTAGTGTTAGGGTTAGTGTTCAGTTAGCGTTAGTGTTAGGGTTAGGGTTAGAGTTAGGTTTAGGGTTCAGTCAGAGTTAGGTTTAAAATTAGGTTTAGGGTTAGGGTTCAGTATTGGTTAGGCTTAGGGTTAGTGTTATGGTACAGTTAGGGGTAGGGTTAGGGTTAGGGTTAGCGTTAGGGTAAGGGATATTGTTCAGTTAAGGTTAGGGTTTAGCTTAGGGTTAAGTTTAGGGTTAGGGATCAGTTAGGGTTAGTGTTAGGATTAGGGTTAGGTTTATGGTTCAGTTAGCGTTAGAGTTATGTTTAGGTTTAGGGTTAGGGTTCTGTTAGGGTTAGGGTTAGGGTTATGGTTAGGGTTCAGTTCGGGTTAGGGATAGGGTTAGGGTTAGGGTTAGGGTTCAGTTAGCGTTAGCGTTAGACTTAGGGTTAGGGTTATGTTTAGGATTAGGGTTAGGGTTAGGGTTAGGTTTAGTGTTAGGTTTATTGTTAGGGTTAGGGTTAGGGTTCAGTTATGGTTGGGGTTAGGGTTAGGGTTAGTGTTAGGGTTAGGGTTAGGGTTCAGTTAGGATTAGGGTTAGGGTTAGGGTTAGGGTTAGGGTTATAGTTAGGGTTCAGTAAGGGTTAGGGTTAGGGTGATGGTTAGGGTTAGGTTAAGGGTTCAGTTAGAGTTAGGTTTAGCGTTAGGGTTAGGGTTAGTGTTAGGGTTAGGGTTATGGTTATGGTCCAGTTAGGGTCAGGGTTAGGGTTAGGATTAGGGTTAGGGATCGGGTTAGGGTTAGGGTTAGGGTAAGAGTTCACTTAGGGTTAGGGTTAGGGTTAGGGTTAGGCTTAGGCTTAGGGTTAGGGTTCAGTTAGGGTTAGGTTTAGGGTTAGGGTTAGGGATAGTGTTAGGGTTAGGGTTAGTGTTAGGTTTAGGGTTAGGGTTCTGTTAGGTTAAGGGTTAGGGTTAGGGTTAGGGATAGGATTAGGGATAGGGTTAGGGTTCAGTTAGGGTTAGGGTTAGGGTTAGTGTTAGGTTTATGGTTAGGGTTCAGTTAGGCTTAGAGGTAGGGTTACGTTTAGGGTTCACTTAGCGTTAGCGTTAGGGTTAGGGTTAGGTTTAGGGTTAGGGTTAGGGTTCAGTTAGGTTTAGGGTTCAGTTAGGTTTAGGGTTAGGTTTAGGGTTAGGGTTAGGGTTAGTGTTAGGGTTATTGTTCAGTAAGCGTTAGTGTTAGGGTTAGGGTTAGAGTTAGGTTTAGGGTTCAGTTAGAGTTAGGGTTAGTGTTAGGGTTAGGGTTCTGTTAGGGTTATGTTTAGGGTTCAGTTAGTGTTAGGGTTAGGGTTAGTGTTAGGTTTAGGGTTAGGGTTCTGTTAGGTTAAAGGTTAGGGTTAGGGTTAGGGTTAGGATTAGGGATAGGGTTAGGGTTCAGTTAGGCTTATAGTTAGGTTTAGGGTTAGGGTTCAGTTAGCGTTAGCGTTAGGGTTAGGGTTAGGTTTAGGATTAGGGTTAGGGTTAAGGTTCAGATAGGATTAGGTTTAGGGTTAGGGTTAGGGTTAGGGTTCTGTTAGGGTTAGGGTTAAGGTTCAGTTAGGGTAAGGGTTAGGGTTAGGATTAGGGTTAGGGATCGGGTTAGGGTTAGGGTTAGGGTTCAATTAGGGTTAGGGTTAGGGTTAGAGTTAGGGTTAGGGTTCAGTTAGGGTTAGGGTTAGGGTTAGGTTTAGGTTTAGTGTTAGGCTTTGGGTTAGGTTATGGTTCAGTCAGGTTTAGGGTTTGCGTTAGGGTTAGGCTTAGGCTTAGGTTTAGGGTTCAGTTATGGTTAGGGTTAGGGTTATGGTTAGTGTTAGGGTTAGGGTTAGGGTTCAGTTAGGATTAGGGTTAGAGTTAGGGTTAGGGTTATAGTTAGGGTTCAGTTATGGTTAGTGTTAGGTTAAGGGGTCAGTTAGAGTTAGGTTTAGCTTTAGTGTTAGGGTTAGGGTTAGTGTTAGGGTTAGGGTTAGGGTTCAGTTATGGTAAGTGTTAGGGTTAGGATTAGGGTTAGGGATCGGGTTTGGGTTAGGGTTAGGGTTAGAGTTCACTTAGGGTTACGGTTAGGGTTAGGGTTAGGGATAGGGTTAGGGTTAGGGTTCAGTTAGGGTTATGTTTAGGGTTAGGGTTAGGATTATTGTTAGGGTTAGGGTTAGTGTTAGGTTTAGGTTTAGGTTTCTGTTAGGTTAAGGGTTAGGGTTAGTGTTAGGGTTAGGATTAGGGATAGGGTTAGGGTTAGGGTTCAGTTAGGGATAGGGTTAGGGTTAGGGTTAGGGTAAGAGTTCACTTAGGGTTAGGTTTAGGGTTAGGGTTAGGGTTAGGCTTAGGGTTAGGGTTCAGTTAGGGTTAGGTTTAGGGTTAGGGTTAGGGTTAGGGTTAGGGTTAGGGTTAGGGTTAGGGTTAGGGTTAGGGTTAGGGTTAGGGATAGTGTTAGTGTTAGGGTTAGTGTTAGGTTTAGGGTTAGGTTTCTGTTAGGTTAAGGGTTAGGGTTAGGGTTAGGGTTAGGATTAGGGATAGGGTTAGGTTTCAGTTAGGGTTAGGGTTAGGGTTAGTGTTAGGTTTAGGGTTAGGGTTCTGTTAGGTTTAGGTTTAGGGTTCAGTTATTGTTAGGGTTAGGGTTAGTGTTAGGTTTAGGGTTAGGGTTCAGTTAGCCTTAGAGGTAGGGTTAGGTTTCGGGTTCAGTTAGCGTTAGCGTTAGGGTTAGGGTTAGGTTTAGTGTTAGGGTTAGGGTTAGGGTTCAGTTAGGTTTAGGGTTCAGTTAGGTTTAGGGTTAGGTTTAGGGTTAGGGTTAGGGTTAGTGTTAGGCTTAGTGTTCAGTAAGCGTTAGTGTTAGGGTTAGGGTTAGAGTTAGGTTTAGGGTTCAGTTAGAGTTAGCGTTAGGGTTAGGGTTAGGGTTCTGTTAGGGTTAGGTTTAGGGTTCAGTTAGTGTTAGGGTTAGGGTTAGTGTTAGGTTTAGGGTTAGGGTTCTTTTAGGTTAAAGTTTAGGGTTAGGGTTAGGGTTAGGATTAGGGATAGGGTTAGGGTTCAGTTAGGCTTATAGTTAGGGTTAGGTTTAGGGTTCAGTTAGCGTTAGCGTTAGGGTTAGGGTTAGGTTTAGGATTAGGGTTAGGTTTAGGGTTAGCGTTCTGTTAGGGTTAGGGTTAGGGTTCAGTTTGGGTAAGGGTTAGGGTTACGATTAGGGTTAGGGATCGGGTTAGGGTTAGGGTTAGGGTTCAATTAGGGTTAGGGTTAGAGTTAGGGTTAGGGTTTGGGTACAGTTAGTGTTAGGTTTAGGGTTAGGGTTAGGGTTAGGGTTAGGGTTCTATTAAGGTTTGTGTTAGGGTTAGGGTTAGGGTTAGGGTTCAATTAGCGTTAGGGTTTGGGTTAGGGTTAGGGTTAGGGTGAGGGTTAGGGTTAGGGTTCAGTTAGGAATAGGGTTAGGGTTAGGGTTCAGTTTGGGTTAGTGTTAAGGTTAGGGTTAGGTTTAGGTTTAGGGTTAGGGTTAGGGTTAGGGTTAGGGTTCATATAGTTATAGGGTTAGTTTTAGTGTTAGGGTTAGGGTTCAGTTAGGGTAAGGGTTAGGGTTAGGATTAGGGTTAGGGATAGTGTTAGGGTTAGGGTTAGGGTTAGGGTTCAGTTAGGGTTAGGGTTATGGTTAGGGTTAGGGTACAGTTAGGGTTAGGTTTAGGGTCAGGGTTAGTGTTAGGGTTAGAGTTCTATTAGGGTTTGGGTTAGGGATAGGGTTAGGGTTAGGTTAAGGGTTCAGTTAGCGTTAGGGTTAGGGTTAGGGTTAGGGTTAGGGTTAGTGTTCAGTTAGGGATAGTGTTAGGGTTAGGTTTCAGTTAGGGTTAGGGTTACGGTTAGGGTTAGGTTAAGGGTTAGGGTTAGGGTTAGGGTTAGGGTTCAGATACGGATAGGGTTAGTTGTAGTGTTAGGGTTCAGTTAGGGTAACGGTTAGTGTTAGGATTAATGTTAGGGATAGGGTTAGGGTTAGGGTTAGGGTTAGGGTTAGGGTTCAGCTAAGGTAAGGGTTAGGGTTAGGGTTAGGGTTAGGGTTAGGGTTCAGATAGGTTTAGGATTAGGGTTAAGGTTAGGGATAGGATTATTGTTAGGGTTAGGGTTCAGTTAGCGTTAGTGTTAGGGTTAGGGTTAGGGTTAGGTTTAGGGTTCAGTTAGCGTTAGGGTTAGGGTTCAGATTGGGTTAGGGTTAGGGTTAGGGTTAGGTTTAGGGTTAGGGTTATGTTTAGGGTAAGGCTTATTGTTCAGTTATGGTTAGGGTTTAGGTTAGGGTTAAGTTTAGGGTTAGGGTTCAGTTAGGGTTAGGGTTAGGGTTAGGGTTAGGGTTAGGGTAAGGGTTATTGTTCAGTTAGGGTTAGGGTTTAGCTTAGGGTTAATTTTAGGGTTAGGGATCAGTTAGGGTTAGGGTTAGGGTTAGGGTTAGGTTTATGGTTCAGTTAGCGTTAGGGTTATGTTTAGGGTTAGGGTTAGGGTTCTTATAGGGTTAGGGTTAGGGTTATGTTTAGGGTTCAGTTCGCGTTAGGGTTAGGGTTATGGTTAGGGTTAGGGTTAGGGTTCAGTTAGCGTTAGCGTTAGAGTTAGGGTTAGGGTTAGGTTTAGGATTAGGGTTAGGGTTAGGGTTAGGGTTAGTGTTAGTGTTAGGTTTAGGGTTAGGGTTAGGGTTAGGGTTCAGTTAGGATTAGGGTTAGGGTTAGGGTTAGGGTTAGGGTTATAGTTAGGGTTCATTAAGGGTTAGAGTTAGGGTGATGGTTAGGGTTAGGTTAAGGGTTCAGTTAGGTTAGGTTTAGCGTTAGGGTTAGGGTTAGTGTTAGGGTTAGGGTTATGGTTAGGGTTCAGTTAGGGTAAGGGTTAGAGTTAGGATTAGGTTTAGGGATCGGGTTAGGTTTAGGGTTAGGGTAAGAGTTCACTTAGGGTTAGGGTTAGGGTTAGGGTTAGGGTTAGGGTTCTGTTTGGTTAAGGGTTAGGGTTAGGGTTAGGGTTAGAATTAGGGATAGGGTTAGGGTTCAGTTAGGGTTAGGGTTAGGGTTAATGTTACGTTTAGGGTTAGGGTTCTGTTAGGTTAAGGGTTAGGGTTCAGTTAGGCTTAGAGTTAGGGTTAGGTTTAGGGTTCAGTTAGCGTTAGCGTTAGGTTTAGTGTTAGGTTTAGGGTTAGGGTTAGGGTTAGGGTTCAGTTAGGTTTAGGGTTCAGTTAGGGTTAGGGCTAGGGTTATGGTTAGGTTTAGGGTTAGTGTTAGGGTTATAGTTCAGTTAGAGTTAGGGTTAGGGTTAGAGTTAGGTTTAGGGTTCAGTTAGAGATAGGGTTAGGGTTAGGGTTAGTGTTAGGGTTCTGTTAGGGTTAGGTTTAGGGTTCAGAAATTGTTAGGGTTAGGGTTAGTGTTAGGTTTATGGTTAGGGTTCTATTAGGCTTAGAGTTAGGGTTAGGGTTAGGGTTCAGTTAGCGTTAGCTTTAGGGTTAGGGTTAGGTTTAGGGTTAGGGTTAGGGTTCAGTTAGGATTAGGGTTAGGGTTAGGGTTAGGGATAGGGTTATAGTTAGGGTACAGTTAGGGTTAGAGTTTGGGTTAGGTTTAGGGTTAGGTAAAGGGTTCAGTTAGAGTTAGGTTTAGCGTTACGGTTAGGGTTAGGGTTAGGGTTATGGTTAGGGTTTAGTTAGGGTAAGGGTTAGGGTTAGGATTAGGGTTAGGGATCGGGTTAGGGTTAGGGTTAGGGTTAGAGTTCACTTAGGGTTAGGGTTAGGGTTAGGGTTAGGGTTAGGGTTCAGTTAGGGTTAGGTTTAGGGTTAGGTTTAGGGTTAGTGTTAGGGTTAGGGTTAGTGTTAATTTTAGGGTTAGGGTTCTGTTAGGTTAAGGGTTAGGGTTAGGTTTAGGGTTAGGATTAGGGATAGGGTTAGGGTTCAGTTAGGATTAGGGTTAGGGTTATGTTTAGGGTTAGGGTACATTTAGCGTTAGCGTTAGGGTTAGGGTTAGGGTTAGGGTTCAGTTATGGTTAGGGTTGGGGTTAGGGTTATGGTTAGGGTTCAGTTAGGGTAAGGGTTATGGTTAGGAGTAGGGTTAGGGATCGGGTTAGGGTTAGGGTTAGCGTTAGAGTTCACTTAGGGTAAGGGTTAGGGTTAGGGTTAGGGTTAGGTTTAGGGTTCAGTTAGGGTTATGTTTAGGGTTAGGTTTAGGGTTAGTGTTAGGGTTAGGGTTAGGTTTAGGATTCAGTTAGGTTTAGGGTTAGGGTTATGTTTAGGGTTAGGGTACATTTAGCGTTAGCGTTAGGGTTAGGGTTAGGGTTAGGGTTCAGTTATGGTTAGGGTTGGGATTAGGGTTATGGTTAGGGTTCAGTTAGGGTAAGGGTTATGGTTAGGAGTAGGGTTAGGGATCGGGTTAGGGTTAGGGTTAGCGTTAGAGTTCACTTAGGGTAAGGGTTAGGGTTAGGGTTAGGGTTAGGTTTAGGGTTCAATTAGGGTTAGGGTTAGGGTTATAGTTAGGGTTAGGGTTCAGTTAGGGTTAGGGTTAGGGTTAGGTTTAGGGTTAGTGTTAGGGTTTGGGTTAGGTTTATGTTTCAGTTAAGTTTAGTGTTAGGGTTAGGGTTAGGCTTAGGTTTAGGGTTCAGTTATGGTTAGGGTTAGGGTTATGTTTAGTGTTAGGGTTAGGGATAGGGTTCAGTTAGGATTAGGGTTAGTGTTAGGTTTAGGGTTATAGTTAGGGTTCAGTTAGGGTTAGGGTTTGAGATAGGGTTAAGGTTACTCTTAGGGTTCAGTTAGGGTTAGGGTTAGGGTTAGGGTTAGGTTAAGGGTTCAGTTAGAGTTGGTTTAGCGTTAGGGTTAGGGTTAGGGTTAGGGTTATGGTTAGGGTTCAATTAGGGTAAGTGTTAGGGTTAGGATTAGGGTTAGTGTTCAGTTAGGGTTAGGTTTAGGGATAGGGTTAGTTTTAGTGTTAAGGTTAGGGTTAGGCTTAGGGTTCAGTTAGGTTTAGAGTTAGCGTTAGGGTTAGGGTTAGGGTTAGGGTTAGGGTTCAATTAGGGTTAGGGTTAGGGTTAGGGTTATGGTTAGGTTTAGGGTTCAGATAGATTAGGGTTATTGTTCAGTTAGGGTTAGAGTTAATGTTAGGGTTAGGGTTAGGGTTATGGTTAGGGTTCAGTTATGGTTAGGGTAAGGGTTAGGTTTACGGAAGAGTTAGTGTTAGGTTTAGGGTTAGGGTTAGGTTTAGGGTTAGGTTTAGGGTTCAGTTAGGGTTAGGGTTAGGGTTAGGTTTAGGGTTCAGTTAGGGTTAGGGTTAGGGTTAGGTTTAGGGCTCTATTAGGGTCTGGGTTAAGGTTAAGGTTACGGTTAGGGTTAGGGTTCAGATAGGGATAGGGTTAGTTTTAGTGTTAGGGTTAGGGTTAGGGTTTGGTTTAGGGTTCAGTTAGGGTATAGGTTAGGGTTAGGATTAGGGTTAGCGATAGGGTTAGGGTTAGGGTTCAATTAGGGTTAGGGTTATGGTTAGAGTTAGGGTTAGGGTTCAGTTAGGGTTATGTTTAGGGTTAGGTTTAGGGTTAGTGTTAGGGTTAGGGTTAGGTTTAGGATTCAGTTAGGTTTAGGGTTAGCGTTAGGGTTAGTGTTAGGGTTAGGGTTAGATTTAGGGTTCAGTTAGGGTTAGGGTTAGGGTTAGGATTAGGGTTAGGGATCGGGTTAGGGTTAGGGTTAGGGTTAGAGTTCACTTAGGGTTAGGGTTAGGGTTAGGGTTAGGGTTAGGGTTAGGGTTCAGTTAGGGTTAGGTTTAGGGTTAGGTTTAGGGTTAGTGTTAGGGTTAGGGTTAGTGTTAGTTTTAGGGTTAGGGTTCTGTTTATGTTAAGGGTTAGTGTTAGGGTTAGGGTTAGGATTAGGGATAGGGTTAGGGTTCAATTAGGATTAGGGTTAGGGTTAGGTTTAGGGTTAGGGTACATTTAGCGTTAGCGTTAGGGTTAGGGTTAGGGTTAGGGTTCAGTTATGGTTAGGGTTGGGGTTAGGGTTATGGTTAGGATTCAGTTAGGGTAAGGGTTATGGTTAGGAGTAGGGTTAGGGATCGGGTTAGGGTTAGGGTTAGCGTAAGAGTTCACTTAGAGTTAGGGTTAGGGTTAGGGTTAGGGTTAGGTTTAGGGTTCAGTTAGGGTTATGTTTAGGGTTAGGTTTAGGGTTAGTGTTAGGGTTAGGGTTAGGTTTAGGATTCAGTTAGGTTTAGGGTTAGCATTAGGGTTAGTGTTAGGGTTAGGGTTAGATTTAGGGTTCAGTTAGGGTTAGGGTTAGGGTTAGGGTTAGGTTAGAGTTAGTGTTAGGTTTAGGGTCAGGGTTAGGGTTAGGTTTAGGGTTCTATTAGGGTTTTGGTTAGGGTTAGGGATAGGGTTAGGTTTAGGGTTCAGTTAGCGTTAGGGTTAGGGTTAGGGTTAGTTTTAGGGTTAGGGTTCATTTAGGGAGAGGTTTAGGGTTAGGGTTCAGTTAGGGATAGTGTTTACGGTTAGGGTTAGGTTTAGGGTTAGTGTAAGGGTTTGGGTTAGGTTTAGGGTTCAGTTAGGTTTAGGATTAGGGCTAGGGTTAGGGTTAGGGGTCAGTTAGGGTTAGGGTTAGGGTTAGGATTAGTGTTAGGGTTAGGGTTTGTGTTAGGATTAGGGTTCAGTTAGGTTTAGGGTTAGGGTTAGGGTTAGGGTTAGGGTTAGTGTTAGGGTTAGGGTTCAGTTAGCGTTAGTGTTAGGGTTAGGGTTAGGGTTAGGTTTAGGTTTATGGTTATGGTTCACTTAGGTTTAGGGCTAGGGTTAGGGTTAGGGTACTGTTAGGCTTAGGGTTAGGTTTAGGTTTAGGGTTAGGTTTAGGGTAAGGGTTATTGTTTAGTTAAGGTTAGGGTTTAGATTAGGGTTAAGTTTAGGGTTAGGGTTCAGTTAGGGATAGGGTAACGGTTAGGGTTAGGTTTATGGTTCAGTTAGCGTTAAGGTTTGCGTTAGGTTTAGGGTTAGGGTTCTGTTAGGGTTAGGGTTAGGGTTAGCGTTAGGGTTCAGTTAGTGTTAGGGTTAGGGTTAGTGTTAGGTTTAGTGTTAGGGTTCTGTTAGGTTAAGGGTTAGGTTTAAGGTTAGGGTTAGGATTAGGGATAGGGTTAGGGTTCAGTTAGTGTTAGGGTTAGGGTTAGAGTTAGGGTTAGGGTTCAGTTAGCGTTAGCATTAGGGTTAGGGTTAGTGTTCAGTTAGGGTAAGTGTTAGGGTTAGGATTAGGGTTAGGGATAGGGTTAGGGTTAGGGTTATGGTTCAATTAGGGTTAGGGTTAGGGTTATAGTTAGGGTTAGGGTTCAGTTAGGGTTAGGGTTAGGGTTAGGTTTAGGGTTAGTGTTAGGGTTTGGGTTAGGTTTATGTTTCAGTTAAGTTTAGTGTTAGGGTTAGGGTTAGGCTTAGGTTTAGGGTTCAGTTATGGTTAGGGTTAGGGTTATGTTTAGTGTTAGGGTTAGGGATAGGGTTCAGTTAGGATTAGGGTTAGTGTTAGGTTTAGGGTTATAGTTAGGGTTCAATTAGGGTTAGGGTTTGAGATAGGGTTAAGGTTACTCTTAGGGTTCAGTTATGGTTAGGGTTAGGGTTAGGGTTAGGTTAAGGGTTCAGTTAGAGTTGGTTTAGCGTTAGGGTTAGGGTTAGGGTTAGGGTTATGGTTAGGGTTCAATTAGGGTAAGTGTTAGGGTTAGGATTAGGGTTAGTGTTCAGTTAGGGTTAGGTTTAGGGATAGGGTTAGTTTTAGTGTTAAGGTTAGGGTTAGGCTTAGGGTTCAGTTAGGTTTAGAGTTAGCGTTAGGGTTAGGGTTAGGGTTAGGGTTAGGGTTAGGGTTCAATTAGGGTTAGGGTTAGGGTTAGGGTTATGGTTAGGTTTAGGGTTCAGATAGATTAGGGTTATTGTTCAGTTAGGGTTAGAGTTAATGTTAGGGTTAGGGTTAGGGTTATGGTTAGGGTTCAGTTAGGGTTAGGGTAAGGGTTAGGTTTACGGAAGAGTTAGTGTTAGGTTTAGGGTTAGGGTTAGGTTTAGGGTTAGGTTTAGGGTTCAGTTAGGGTTAGGGTTAGGGTTAGGTTTAGGGTTCAGTTAGGGTTAGGGTTAGGGTTAGGTTTAGGGCTCTATTAGGGTCTGGGTTAAGGTTAAGGTTACGGTTAGGGTTAGGGTTCAGATAGGGATAGGGTTAGTTTTAGTGTTAGGGTTAGGGTTAGGGTTTGGTTTAGGGTTCAGTTAGGGTATAGGTTAGGGTTAGGATTAGGGTTAGCGATAGGGTTAGGGTTAGGGTTCAATTAGGGTTAGGGTTATGGTTAGAGTTAGGGTTAGGGTTCAGTTAGGGTTAGGGTTAGGGTTAGGGTTAGGGTTAGAATTAGGTTTATGTTTCAGTTATGGTTAGGGTTAGGGTTATGGTTAGTGTTAGGGTTAGGGTTAGGGTTCAGTTAGGATTAGGGTTAGGGTAAGGATTAGGGTTATTGTTAGGGTTCAGTTAGGGTTAGGGTTAGGTTAAGGTTTCAGTTAGAGTTAGGTTTAGCTTTAGGGTTACGGTTAGGGTTAGGGTTATGGTTAGGGTTCAGTGAGGGTAAGGGTTAGGGTTAGGATTAGCGTTAGGGATAGGTTTAGGGTTAGGGTTAGGTTTAGAGTTCACTTAGGGTTAGGGTTAGGGTAAGGGTTAGGGTTAGGATTAGGGATAGGGTTAGGGTTCAGTTAGGGTAAGGGTTAGGGTTAGGGTTAGGGTTAGGTTTAGGGTTCAGTTAGCGTTAGCATTAGGGTTAAGGTTAGGGTTAGGTTTAGGGTTCAGTTATGGTTAGGGTTAGGGTAAGGGTTAGTGTTAGGGTTAGGGTTAGGTTTCAATTAGGATTATGGTTAGGGTTAGGGTAAGGTTTAGGGTTATAGTTAGGGTTCAGTTAGGGTTAGGTTTTGAGTTAGGGTTAAGGTTACTGTTAGGGTTCAGTTAGTGTTAAGGTTAGGGTTAGTGTTAGGGTTAGGTTAAAGGTTCAGTTAGAGTTGGTTTAGCGTTAGGGTTAGGTTTAGGATTAGGGTTATGGTTTGGGTTCAGTTAGAGGAAGTGTTTGGGTTAGCATTAGGGTTAGGGATCGGGTTAGGGTTAGGGTTAGGGTTAGATTTACCTTAGGGTTAAGGTTATGGTTATGATTAGGGTTAGGGTTAGGGTTAGGGTTCAGTTAGGGTTAGGTTTAGGGTTAGGGTTAGGGTTAGGGTTAGTGTTAGGGTTATGGTTAGGGTTCAGTTAGGGTAAGGGTTAGGGTTAGGATTAGGGTTAGGGATCGGATTAGGGTTAGGGTTAGGGTTAGAGTTCACTTAGGGTTAGGGTTAGGGTTAGGGTTAGGGTTAGGGATAGGGTTAGGTTTAGGGTTCAGTTAGGGTTATGTTTAGGGTTAGGGTTAGGGTTATTGTTAGGGTTAGGGTTAGTGTTAGGTTTAGGTTTAGGTTTCTGTTAGGTTAAGGGATAGGGTTAGGGTTAGGGTTAGGATTAGGGATAGGGTTAGGGTTAGGGTTCAGTTAGGGTTAGGGTTAGGGTTAGGGTTAGGGTTAGGGTTCAGTATTGGTTAGGCTTAGGGTTAGTGTTATGGTACAGTTAGGGTTAGGGTTAGGGTTAGGGTTAGGGTTAGGGTTAGGGTTAGGCTTACGGTTAGGGTTCAGTTAGGGTTAGGTTTCTGTTAGGTTAAGGGTTAGCGTTAGGGTTAGGGTTAGGATTAGGGATAGGGTTAGGTTTCAGTTAGGGTTAGGGTTAGGGTTAGTGTTAGGTTTAGGGTTAGGGTTCTGTTAGGTTAAGGGTTAGGGTTAGGGTTAGGGTTACGATTAGGGATAGGGTTAGGGTTCAGTTAGGGTTAGGGTTAGGTTTATTGTTAGGTTTAGGGTTAGGGTTCAGTTAGGCTTAGAGGTAGGGTAAGGTTTAGGGTTCAGTTAGCGTTAGCGTTAGGGTTAGGGTTAGGTTTAGGGTTAGGGTTAGGGTTAGGGTTCAGTTAGGTTTAGGGTTCAGTTAGGTTTAGGGTTAGGGTTAGGGTTAGGGTTAGGGTTAGTGTTAGGGTTAGTGTTCAGTAAGCGTTAGTGTTAGGGTTAGGGTTTGAGTTAGGTTTAGGGTT
>JAKCOZ010000061.1:1015000-1060000 GCA_022605955.1 Rallus limicola
ATTAGGGTTATGGTTCAGATAGGGTTAGGGTTAAGGTTAGGGTTAGGGTTAGGGTTAGGTTTAGGGTTCAGTTAGGGTTAGGGTTAGGGTTAGGGTACAGTTAGGGTTAGGTTTAGGATTAGGTTTATTGTTAGGTTTAGGGGTAGGGTTCTATTACGTTTTGGGTTAGGGTTAGAGTTAGGGTTAGGTTTAGGGTTCAGTTTGCATTAGTGTTAGTGTTAGGGATAGGGTTAGGGTTAGGGTTAGGGTTCAGTTAGGGATAGGGTTAGAGTTAGTGTTCAGTTAGGGTTAGTGTTACGGTTAGGATTAGGTTTAGGGTTAGAGTTAGGATTAGGGTTATTGTTAGGGTAAGGTTCAGATAGGGTAGGGTTAGTTTTAGTGTTAGGGTTAGGGTTCAGTTAGGGTAAGGGTTAGGGTTAGGATTAGGGTTAGGGATGGGGTTAGGGTTAGGGTTTGGTTTCAATTAGGGTTAGGGTTAGGGTTAGAGTTAGGGTTAGGGTTCAGTAAGGGTTAGGGTAATGGTTAGGGTTAGGGTACAGTTAGGGTTAGGTTTAGGGTCAGGCTTAGTATTAGGGTTAGGGTTCTATTAGGGTTTGGTTTAGGTTTAGGGTTAGGGTTATGGTTAGGGTTCAGTTAGGGTAAGGGTTAGGGTTAGGATTAGGGTTAGGGATCGAGTTAGGGTTAGGGTAAGTGTTAGAGTTCACTTAGGGTTAGGGTTAGGGTTAAGGTTATGTTTAGGGTTATAGTTAGTGTTAGTGTTAGGGTTAGGGTTAGGTTTAGGTTTCAGTTAGGTTTAGGGTTAGAGTTAGGGTAAGGGTTAGAGTTAGGGTTCAGTTATGGTTAGCGTTAGAGTTAGGGTTAGGTTTCAGTTAGCATTAGGGTTATGGTTCAGTTAGGGTTAGGGTTAAGTTTAGGGTTAGGTTTAGGTTTAGGGTTAGGGTTAAGTTAGGTTTAGGGTTAGGGATAGGGTTAGGGTTCAGTTAGGGTTAGGTTTAGGGTTAGGGTTAGGGTTAGGGTTCAGTTAGCGTTAGCGTTAGGGTTAGGGTTAGGGTTAGGGTTAGTGTTAGGCTTAGGGTTAGGGTTCAGTTACGATTAGGGTTAGGGTTAGGGTTAGTGTTAGGGTTAGGGTTATAGTTAGGGTTCAGTTAGGGTTAGCGTTTTGGTTAGGGTTAAGGTTAGTGTCAGGGTTCAGTTAGGGTTAGGGTAAGGGTTAATGTTAGGTTTAGGTTAAGGGTTAAGTTAGAGTTAGGTTTAGCGTTAGGGTTAGGGTTAGGGTTAGGGTTATGGTTAGGGTTCATTGAGGGTCAAGTTTAGGTTTAGGATTAGGGTTATAGTTCGGATTAGCGTTAGGGTTAGTTTTAGAGTTCACTTAGGGTTAGGGTTAGGGTTAGGGTTAGGGTTAAGTTCAGTTAGGGATAGGGTTAGAGTTAGGGTTCAGTTAGGGTTAGTGTTACGGTTAGGGTTCATATAGGTATAGGGCTAGTTTTAGTGTTAGGGTTCATTTGGGGTAAGGATTAGGGTTAGGATTAGGGTAAGGAATGGGGTTAGGGTTAGGGTTAGGATTCAATTAGGGTTAGGGTTAGGGTTAGAGTTAGGGTTAGGGTTCAGTTAGTGTTAGGGTTATAGTTAGGGTTAGGGTAGAGTTAGGGTTAGTTTTAGGGTCAGGGTTAGTGTTAGGCTTAGGGTTCTATTATTGTTTGGTTTAGGTTTAGGGTTAGGGTTATGGTTAGGGTTCAATTAGCGTAAGGTTTAGGTTTAGGATTAGGGTTAGGGATTGGGTTAGGGTTAGGGTTAGAGTTAGAGTTCACTTCGGGTTAGGGTTAGGGTTAGGGTTAGGGTAATTTTAGAGTTAGGGTTAGTGTTAGGGTTAGGGTTAGGTTTAGGGTTCAGTTAGGTTTAGGGTTAGAGTTAGGGTTAGGGTTAGGGTTAGAGTTAGGTTTCAGTTATGGTTAGGGTTAGGGTTAGGGTTAGGGTTAGGTTTAGGGTTCAGTTAGCATTAGGTTTATGGTTTAGTTAGGGTTAGGGTTAAGGTTAGGATTAGGGTTAGGTTTAGGGTTAGGGTTGAGTTAGGTTTAGGGTTAGGGTTAGTGTTAGGGTACAGTTAGTGTTAGGTTTAGGGTTAGGTTTAGGGTTATGTTTAGGGTTAGGGTTCTATTATGTTTTGGGTTACGGTTAGGGTTAGGGTTAGGATTAGGGATCAGTTAGCGTTAGGGTTAGGGTTAGGGTTAGGGTCAGTGTTAGGGTTAGTGTTAGGGTTCAGTTAGGTATAGGGTTAGGGTTAGGGTTCAATTAGGGTTAGTGTTACCATTAAGGTTAGGTTTAGGTTTAGAGTTAGGTTTAGGATTAGGGTTAGGGATAGGGTTCGGGTTAGGGTAAGGGTTCAATTAGGGTTAGGGTTAGGGTTAGAGTTAGGGTTAGGTTTCAGTTAGTGTTAGGGTTATGGTAAGAGTTAGGGTACAGTTTGGGTTAGGTTTAGGGTCAGGGTTAGTGTTAGGGTTAGGGTTCTATTAGGGCTTGGTTTAGGGATAGGGTTAGCGTTAGGTTTAGGGTTCAGTTAGCGTTAGGTTTAGGGTTAGGGTTAGGGTTAGGGTTAGGGTTCAGTTAGGGATAGGGTTAGGTTTAGGGTTCATTTAGGGTTAGGGTTACGGTTAGGGTTATGTTTAGGGTTAGGGTTAGGGTTAGGGTTAGGGTTCAGATAGGGATAGGGTTAGTTTTAGTGTTAGGGTTAGGGTTCAGTTAGGGTAAGGTTTAGGGTTAGGGTTAGTGTTAGGGATAAGGTTCTATTAGGGTTTGGGTTAGGGTTAGGGTTTGGGTTAGCTTTAGGGTTCAGTTATCGTTAGGGTTAGGGTTAGGATTAGGATTAGTGATAGGGTTAGGGTTAGGGTTAGGGTTCAATTAGGGTTAGAGTTAGGGTTAGAGTTAGGGTTAGGGTTCAGTTAGGGTTAGGGTTAGGGTTAGGTTTAATGTAAGTATTCAGTTAGGGTTAGGGTTAGGATTAGTGTTAGGTTTAGGGTTTGGGTTAGGTTTAGGGTTCAGTTAGGTTTAGGGTTAGGGTTCAGATTGGGTTAGGGTTAGGGTTAGGTTTAGGTTTAGGGTTAGGGTTATAGTTCAGTTTGGGTTAGAGTTAGGTTTAGGGTTAGGGTACTGTTAGGGTTAGGGTTAGGTTTAGGGTTGGGGTTAGGGTTAGGGTAAGGGTTATTTTTCAGTTAGGGTTAGGGTTTAGGTTAGGGTTAAGTTTAGGGTTAGGCTTCAGTTAGGGTTAGCATAAGGGTTAGTGTTAATTTATGGTTCAGTTAGTGTTAGGGTTAGGGTTAGGTTTAGGGTTAGGGTTCTGTTAGGGTTAGGGTTAGGGTTAGGGTTAGGGTTAAGTTAGTGTTATGGTTAGGAATAGTGTTAGGTTTAGGGTTAGGGTACTGTTAGGTTAAGGGTTAGGGTTAGGGTTAGGGTTAGGATTAGGTATAGGGTTAGGGTTCAGTTAGGGTTAGGGTTAGGGTTAGGGATAGTGTTTGGGTTCAGTTAGCGTTAGCGTTAGGGTTAGGGTTAGGGTTAGGTTTAGGGTTCAGTTAGGATTAGGGTTAGGGTTAGGTTAAGGGTTCAGTTAGAGTTAGGTTTAGCGTTAGGGTTTGGGTTAGGGTTAGGGTTTATGTTAGGGTTATGGTTAGGGTTCAGTCAGGGTAAGGGTTAGGGTTAGGATTAGGGTTAGGGATCGGTTAAGGGTTATGGTTAGGGTTAGAGTTCCCTTAGGGTTAGGGTTAGGGTTAGGGTTATGGTTAGGGTTTGGGTTAGGGTTAGGGTTAGGGTTCACAATAGCGTTAGCTTTAGTGTTAGGGCTACGGTTAGGGTTAGGGTTCAGTTATGGTTAGGGTAAGGGTTAGAGTTAGTGATAGTGTAAGGGTTAGGGTTCAGTTAGGATTAGGGTTAGGGTTAGGGTTAGGGTTAGGGTTAGGGTTAGGGTTATAGTTAGGGTTCTGTTAGGGTAAGCGTTTGGGTTAGGTTTAAGGTTAGTGTTAGGGTTCAGTTAGGGGTAGGGTTAGGGTTAGCTTTAAGGTTAGGTTTAGGGTTCAGTTAGCGTTAGGTTTAGCGTTAAGTTTAGGGTTTAGGGTTAGGGTCAGTGTTAGGGTTAGGGTTATGATTAGTGTTCAGTTAGGAAAGGTTTAGGGTTAGGAGTTAGGGTTAGGGTTAGGGATAGGTTTAGGTTTAGGTTTATGGTTAGAGTTCACTTAGGGTTAGGGTTAGGGTCAGGGTTAGGGTTAGGGTTAGGGTTAGGGTTAGGGATAGGGTTCAGTTAGGGTTAGGGTTAGAGTAAGGTTTAAGGTTAGGGTTACTGTTAGGGTTCAGTTAGGGTTAGGGTTAGGGTTAGGGATAGGGTTAGGTTTAGGTTTCAGTTAGCATTAGGGTTATGGTTCAGTTAGGGTTAGGGTTAAGGTTAGGGTTAGGGTTAGGGTTAGGTTTAGGGTTAGGGTTCAGTTAGGGTTAGGGTTAGGGTTAGGTTTAGGGTTCAGTTAGCATTAGGGTTATGGTTCAGTTACGGTTAGGGTTAAGGTTAGTGTTAGGGTAAGGGTTAGGTTTAAGTTTCAGTTAGTGTTAGGTTTAGGGTTAGGGTTAGTGTTAGTGTTAGGGTTCTATTAGGGTTTGAGTTAGGGATAGGGTTAGGGTTAGGTTTAGGGTTCAGTTAGCGTTAGGGTTAGGGTTAGGGTTAGGGTTAGGGTTAGGGTTCAGTTAGGTATAGGGTTAGGGTTAGGATTCAGATAGGGTTAGGGTTACTTTTAGCGTTAGGGTTAGGGTTCAGTTAGGGTAAGTGTTAGGGTTAGGATTAGGTTTAGGGATAGGTTTAGGGTTAGGGTTAGGGTTAGGGTTCAGTTAGGGTTAGGGTTAGGGTTAGGGTTAGGGTTAGGGTTAGGGTTAGGGTTAGGGTAAGGGTTAGTGTTAGGGTTAGGGTTCAGTTAGCGTTAGTGTTAGTGTTAGGTTTAGGGTTAGGTTTAGGGTTCAGTTAGCGTTAGGGTTAGGGTTCAGTTTGGGTTAGGGTTAGGGATAGGGTTTGGGTTAGGTTTAGGGTTCCGTTAGCGTTAGGGTTAGGGTTAGGGTTAGGGTTAGGGTTAGGTTTAGGGTTCAGTTAGCATTAGGGTTATGGTTCAGTTACGGTTAGGGTTAAGGTTAGTGTTAGGGTAAGGGTTAGGTTTAAGTTTCAGTTAGTGTTAGGTTTAGGGTTAGGGTTAGTGTTAGTGTTAGGGTTCTATTAGGGTTTGAGTTAGGGATAGGGTTAGGGTTAGGTTTAGGGTTCAGTTAGCGTTAGGGTTAGGGTTAGGGTTAGGGTTAGGGTTAGGGTTCAGTTAGGTATAGGGTTAGGGTTAGGATTCAGATAGGGTTAGGGGTAGTTTTAGCGTTAGGGTTAGGGTTCAGTTAGGGTAAGTGTTAGGGTTAGGATTAGGTTTAGGGATAGGTTTAGGGTTAGGGTTAGGGTTAGGGTTCAGTTAGGGTTAGGGTTAGGGTTAGGGTTAGGGTTAGGGTTAGGGTTAGGGTTAGGGTAAGGGTTAGTGTTAGGGTTAGGGTTCAGTTAGCGTTAGTGTTAGTGTTAGGTTTAGGGTTAGGTTTAGGGTTCAGTTAGCGTTAGGGTTAGGGTTCAGTTTGGGTTAGGGTTAGGGATAGGGTTTGGGTTAGGTTTAGGGTTCCGTTAGCGTTAGGGTTAGGGTTAGGGTTAGGGTTAGGGTTAGGGTTAAGGTTCAGTTAGGTATAGGGTTAGTTTTAGGATTCAGATAGTGTTAGGGTTAGTTTTAGTGTTAGGGTTAGGGTTCAGTTAGGGTAAGTGTTAGGGTTAGGATTAGGTTTAGGGATAGGTTTAGGGTTAGGGTTAGGGTTAGGGTTCAGTAAGGGTTAGGGTTAGGGTTAGAGTTAGGGTTAGGTTTAGGGTTAGGGTAAGGGTTAGTGTTAGGGTTAGTGTTCAGTTAGCGTTAGTGTTAGTGTTAGGTTTAGGGTTAGGTTTAGGGTTCAGTTAGCGTTAGGGTTAGGGTTCAGTTTGGTTTAGGGTTAGGGTTAGGGTTAGGGTTAGGTTTAGGGTTAGGGTTATGGTTCAGTTAGTGTTAGGATTATGGTTAGTGTTAGGGTACTGTTAGGGTTAGGGTTAGGTTTAGGGTTAGGGTTAGGGTTAGAGTAAGGGTTATTGTTCAGTTAGGGTTAGGGTTTATGTTAGGGTTAATTTAGGGTAAGGATTCAGTTAGGGTTAGCGTAAGGGTTAGGGTTAAGTTTATGGTTCACTTAGCGTTAGGGTTAGGGTTAGGGATAGGGTTAGGGTTCTGTTAGTGTTAGGGTTAGGGTTAGGGTTAGGGTTAGGGTTCAGTTAGTGTTATGGTTAGGGTTAGTGTTAGGTTTAGGGTTAGGGTTCTGTTAGGTTGAGGGTTAGGGTTAGGGTTAGGGTTAGGATTAGGGATAGGCTTTGGGTGCAGTTAGGGTTAGGGTTAGGGTTAGGGTTAGGTTTCAGTTAGGGTTAGTGTTAGGTTTAGGGTTAGGGTTAGGGTTAGGTTTAGGGTTATGGTTCAGTTATTTTTAGGGTTAGGGTTAGGGTTAAGGTACTGTTAGGGTTAGGGTTAGTGTTAGGGTTAGGGTTAGGTTTAGGTTTCAGTAACGTTTAGGGTTATCGTTAGGGTTAGGGTTGGGTTAGGTTTAAGGTTCAGTTAGGGTTAGGGTTAGGGTTATGGTTAGGGTTAAGTTTAGGGTTCAGTTAGCATTTGGGTTATGTTTTAGTTAGGGTTAGGGTTAAGGTTAGTGTTAGGGTTAGGGTTAGGGTACAGTTAGGTTAGGTTTATGGTTAGGGTTAGGGTTAGGGTTAGGGTTAGGTTTAGTGTTCAGTTAGCGTTAGGGTTAGGGTTAGGGTTAGGGTTAGGGTTAGGTTTAGGGTTCATTTAGGGATAGGGTTAGGGTTAGGATTCAGTTAGCGTTAGTGTTAGGGTTAGTGTTAGGGTTAGGTTTAGGGTTCAGTTAGCGTTAGGGTTCATATTGGGTTAGGGTTAGGGTTAGGGTGAGGTTTAGGGTTAGGGTTATGGTTCAGTTATTTTTAGGGTTAGGGTTAGGGTTAGGGTACTGTTAGGGTTAGGGTTAGTCTTAGGGTTAGGGTAAGGGTTATTGTTCAGTAAGGGTTAGGGTTTAAGTTAGGGTTAAGATTAGGTTTAGGGATCAGTTAGGTTTAGTGTTACGATTAGGGTTAGGTATATGGTTCAGATAGCCTTAGGGTTTGGGTTAGGGTTATGGTTCTCTTAGGGTTAGTGTTAGGGTTAGGGTTCAGTTAGTGTTAGGGTTAGGGTTAGTGTTATGTTTAGGGTTAGGGTTTGTGTTAGTGTTAGGGTTCATTTAGCGTTAGTGTTAAGGTTAGGGTTAGGGTTAGGGTTATGAATAGGGTTCAGTTAGGGTAAGGGTTAGGGTTAGGATTAGGGATAGGGATCGGGTTAGGGTTAGGGTTAGGGTTAGAGTTCACTTAGGGTTATGGTTAGGGTTAGGCTTAGGGTTAGGGTTCAGTTAGGGTTAGGTTTAGGGTTAGGTTTAGGGTTAGTGTTAGGGTTCAGTTAGGTTTAGGGTTCAGTTAGGTTTAGGGTTAGCGTTAGGGTTAGGGTTAGGGTTAGGGTTAGGGTTAGTGTTCAGTTAGGTTTAGGGTTAGCGTTAGGGTTAGGGTTAGGTTTAGGGTTAGGGTTAGTGTTCAGTTAGCATTAGGGTTATTGTTCAGTTAGGGTTAGCGTTAAGGTTAGGTTTAGGGTTAGGGTTAGGTTTAGTTTTAGTGTTAGGGTAAGGGTTCAGTTAGGGTAAGTTTTAGGGTTAGGATTAGGGTTAGGGATAGGGTTAGGGTTATGGTTAGGGTTCATTTACGGTTAGGGTTATGGTTAGAGTTAGGGTTAGGGTTCAGTTAGGGTTAGGGTAAGGGTTAGGTTTAGGGTTAGTGTTAGGGTTTGGGTTAGGTTTAGGTTTCATTTATGTTTAGGGTTTGGGTTAGGGTTAGGGTTACGGTTAGGGTTAGTGTAATTATAGGGTTAGCGTTAGGGTTAGGGTTTGGGTAAGGGTTATTATTTTGTTAGGGTAAGGGTTTAGGTTAGGGTTAAGTTTAGGGTTAGGGATCAGTTAGGATTAGGTTTAGGGTTAGGGTTAGAGTTAGGGTTATAGTTAGGGTTCACTTAGGGTTAGGTTTGGGTTAGGGTTAAGGTTAGTGTTAGTGTTCAGTTAGGATTAGGGTTAGGGTTAGGGTTAGGGTTAGGTTAAGGTTTCAGTTAGATTTAGGTTTATTGTTAGGGTTAGGGTTAGGGTTAGGGTTATTTATAGAGTTCATTTAGGCTAAGGGTTAGGGTTAGGATTAGGGTTAGGGATCGGGTTAGGTTTAGGGTTAGGTTTAGAGTTCACTTAGGGTTAGGGTTAGGGTTAGGGTTAGGGTTAGGGTTAATGTTAGGGTTCAGTTAGGTTTATGTTTAGGTTTTGGGTTAGTGTTAGGTTTAGGGTTATGGTTCTGTTAGGTCAAGGGTTAGGGTTAGGGTTAGGGTTAGGGTTAGGGTTAGGTTTAGGGATAGGGTTAGGTTTCAGTTACGGTTAGGGTTAGGGTTAGGTTTAGGGTTAGGGTTCAGTTAGCGTTAGCGTTAGGGTTAGGGTTAGTGTTATGGTTTAGGTATGGTTAGGGTTAGGGTTAGGGTTAGTAATAAGGTTAGGGTTAGGGTTCAGTTAGGATTAGGGTTAGGGTTAAGGTTAGGGTTAGGGTTATAGTTAGGGTTCAGTTAGGGTTAGGGTTTGGGTTAGGGTTAAATTAGTTTTAGGGTTCAGTTAGGGTTAGGGTTAGTGTTAGGTTTAGGGTTAGCGTTCAGTTAGGGTTATTGTTACGGTTAGGGTTAGGTTTAGGGTTTGGGTTAGGGTTACGTTTAGGGTTAGGTTTAGGGTTCAGATAGGGATAGAGTTAGTTTTAGTGTTAGGGTTAGGGTTCAGTTAGGGTAAGTGTTACGGTTAGGATAAGGGTTAGGGATAGGGTTAGGGTTAGGGTTCAATTTGGGTTAGGGTTAGGGTTAGAGTTAGGTTGAGGGATCGGGTTATGCTTAGGGGTAGTGTTAGAGTTCACTTAGTGTTAGGGTTAGGGTTAGGGTTAGGGTTAGGGTTAGGGTTCATTTAGGGTTAGGTTTAGGGTTAGGGTTAGGGTTAGTGTTAGGGTTAGGGTTAGGTTTAGGGTGCAGTTACGTTTAGGGTTAGCGTTATGGTTAGGGTTAGGGTTAGGGTTCATTTAGTGTTAGTGTTAGGGTTATGTTTAGGGTTCAGTTAGTGTTAAGTTTAGGGTTAGGGTTAGGGTAAGGGTTAGGTTTAGGGTTCAGTTAGTATTAGGATTTGGGTTAGGGTTCGGGTTAGGGTTAGGGTTCAGTTAGGGATAGGGTTAGGGTTAGTGTTCAGTTAGGGTTATGGTTACGGTTAGGGTTAGGTTTAGGGTTCGGTTTAGGGTTAGGGTTCAGAAAGGGATAGGGTTAGTTTTAGTGTTAGGGTTAGGGTTCAGTTAGGGTAAGGGTTAGGGTTAGGATGAGAGTTAGGGATAGGTTTAGGGTTTGGGTTCAATTAGGTTTAGGGATAGGTTTAGAGTAAGTTTTAGTGTAAGGGTTAGAGTTCAGTTAGGGTTACCTTTAGGGTTAGGGTTAGGGTTAGGGTTCAGTTAGCGTTAGGTTTCAGATTGGGTTAGGGTTAGTGTTAGGGTTAGGGTTAGGGTACTGTTAGGTTTTGGGTTAGGTTTAGGGGTAGGTTCACGGTAAGGGTTATTGTTCAGTTAGGGTTAGGGTTAGGGTTATGGTTAGGTTTATGTTTCAGTTAGCGATAGTGTTAGGGTTAGGGTTAGGATTAGTGTTAGGTTTAGGGTTAGGGTTAGGGTTTGTGTTCAGTTAGTGTTAGGGTTAGGGTTAGTGTTAGGTTTAGGGTTAGGGTTCTGTTAGGTTAAGGGTTAGGGTTAGGGTTAGGGTTCAGGTATGGTTAGTGTTAGGTTTAGGGTTATTGTTAGGGTTAGTGTTAGGGTTCAGTTAGGATTAGGGTTAGGGTTAGGGTTAGGGTTAGGGTTAGGGTTAGGGTTATAGTTAGGGTTCAGTTAGGGTTAGGGATTGGGTTAGGGTTAAGGTTAGTGTTAGGGTTCAGTTAGGGTTAGGGTTAGGGTTAGGGTTAGGGTTAGGGTTCAGTTAGGGATAGGGGTATGGTTAGGGTTCAGTTAGGGTTAGTATTACTGCTAGGGTTAGGTTTAGGGTTAGGGTTAGTGTTAGGGTTAGGGTTAGCGTTCAGATAGGGATAGGGTTAGTTTTAGTGTTAGGGTTAGGGTTCAGTTAGGGTAAGGATTAGGGTTCGGATTAGGGATAGGGATAGGGTTATTGTTAGAGTTAGGGTACAGTTAGGGTTATGTTTAGGGTCAGGGTTAGTGTTAGGGTTAGGGTTCTATTAGGGTTTGGGTTAGGGATAGTGTTAGGGTTAGGTTAGGGGTTCAGTTATCGTTAGGGTTAGGGTTAGGTTTAGGGTTAGGGTTAGGGTTAGGGTTAGGGTTAGGGTTAGGGTTACGGTTCAGTTAGCGTTAGGTTTCAGATTGTGTTAGGGTTAGTGTTAGGGTTAGGGTTAGGGATCAGTTAGGGTTAGGTTTAGGGTTAGGGTTAGGATTAGGTTTATGTTTCAGTTAGCGATAGTTTTAGGGTTAGGGTTAGGGTTAGGGTTCTGTTAGGGTTAGGGTTAGGGTTAGGTTTAGGGTTCAGTTAGTGATAGGGTTAGGGTTAGTGTTAGGTTTAGGGTTAGGGTTCTGTTAGGTTAAGGGTTAGGGTTAGGGTTAGGGTTACGGTTATGGTTCAGTTAGCGTTAGCGTTAGGGTTAGGGTTCGGGTTAGGGTTCAGTTATGGTTAGGGTTAGGGTTAGGGTTAGTGTTAGGGTTAGGGTTAGGGTTCAGTTAGTATTAGGATTAGGATTATGGTTAGGGTTTTGGTTAGGTATATGGTTAGGGTTCAGTTAAGGTAAGGGTTAGGGTTAGCATTAGAGTTAGGGATCGGGTTAGGTTTAGTGTAGGGTTAGATTTCACTTAGGGTTAGGGTTAGGGTTAGGGTTAGGGTTAGGGTTAGGTTTAGGGTTAGGGTTCAGTTAGGGTTAGGTTTAGGGTTAGGGTTAGCGTTAGTGTTAGGGTTAGGGTTATGTTTAGGGTTCAGTTAGGTTTAGGGTTAGCGTTAGGTTTAGGGTTAGGGTTGGTGTTAGTGTTCAGTTAGCGTTAGCGTTAGGGTTAGGGTTAGGTTTAGGGTTCAGGTATGGTTAGGGTTAGGGTTAGGGTTAGTGTTAGGGTTAGTGTTAGGGTTCAGTTAGGATTAGGGTTAGGGTTAGTGTTAGGGTTGAGATAGGGATAGGGTTAGTTTTAGTGTTAGGGATAGGGTTCAGTTAGGTTAAGGTTTAGGGTTAGCATTAGGGTTAGGTATAGGGATAGGGTTAGGGTTAGGGTTCAATTAGGTTTAGGTTTAGGGTTAGAGTTAGGGTTAGGGTTCAGTTAGTGTTAGGGTTATGGTTAGGGTTAGGGTACAGTTAGGGTTATGTTTAGGGTCAGCGTTAGTGTTAGTGTTAGGGTTCTATTAGGGTTTGGGTTAGGGATAGTGTTAGGGTTAGGTTAGGGATTCAGTTATCGTTAGGGTTAGGGTTAGGTTTAGGGTTAGTGTTAGGGTTCAGTTAGGGATAGGGTTAGGGTTAGGACTCAGTTAGGGTTAGGGTTACGGTTAGGGTTAGGTTTAGGTTTAGGGTTAGGGTTAGGGTTAGGGTTCAGATAGAGATAGTGTTAGGTTTAGTGTTAGGGTTAGGGTTCTGTTAGGGCTAGGGTTAGTGTTAGGTTTAGGGTTAGGGATCTGTTAGGTTAATGGATAGGGTTAGGGTTAAAGTTAGGACTAGGGATAGGGTTCAGTTAGCGTTAGCGTTAGGGTTAGGGTTAGGGTTAGGGTTCAGGTACGGTTAGGGTTAGAGTTAGGGGTAGTGTTAGGGTTAGGGTTAGGGTTAAGATAGGATTAGGGTTAGGGTTATAGTTAGGGTTAGAGTTATAGTTAGGGTTCAGTTAGGGTTAGGGTTTGGGTTAGGGTTAAGGTTAGTGTTAGGGTTCAGTTAGGGTTAGGGTTAGGGTTAGGGTTAGGGTTATGGTTAGGGTTAGGGTTCAGTTAGGGATAGGGTTAGGGTTAGGGTTCACTTAGGGTTAGTGTTACGGTTAGGGTTAGGTTTAGGGTTAGGGTTGGTTAAAGTTAAGGTTAGGGTTAGGGTTCAGATAGGGATAGGGTTAGTTTTAGTGATAGGTTTAGGGTTCAGTTAGGGGAAGAGTTAGTGTTAGGGTTAGGGTTAGTGTTCACTTAGCGTTAGGGTTAGGGTTAGGGTTAGGGTTAGGTTTAGGGATAGGGTTAGGGTTCAGTTACGGTTAGGGTTAGGGTTAGGGTTAGGGTTAGGGTTCAGTTAGCGTTAGCGTTAGGGTTAGGGTTAGGGTTAGGGTTCAGGTATGGTTAGGGTTAGGGTTAGGGTTAGTAATAAGGTTAGGGTTAGGGTTCAGTTAGGATTAGGGTTAGGGTTAAGGTTAGGGTTAGGGTTATAGTTAGGGTTCAGTTAGGGTTAGGGTTTGGGTTAGGGTTAAATTAGTTTTAGGGTTCAGTTAGGGTTAGGGTTAGTGTTGGGGTTAGGGTTAGCGTTCAGTTAGGGTTATTGTTACGGTTAGGGTTAGGTTTATGGTTTTTGTTAGGGTTAGGGTTAGGGTTAGGGTTAGGGTTCAGATAGGGATAGGGTTAGTTTTAGTGTTAGGGTTAGGGTTCAGTTAGGGTAAGTGTTACGGTTAGGATAAGGGTTAGGGATAGGGTTAGGGTTAGGGTTAGGGTTCAATTTGGGTTAGGGTTAGGGTTAGAGTTAGGTTTAGGGATCGGGTTATGCTTAGGGGTAGGTTTAGAGTTCACTTAGGGTTAGGGTTAGGGTTAGGGTTAGGGTTAGGGTTCAGTTAGGGTTAGGTTTAGGTTTAGGGTTAGGTTTAGTGTTAGGATTAGGGTTAGGTTTAGGGTGCAGTTACGTTTAGGGTTAGCGTTATGGTTAGGGTTAGGATTAGGGTTCATTTAGTGTTATGGTTAGGGTTATGTTTAGGGTTCAGTTAGTGTTAAGTTTAGGGTTAGGGTTAGGGTAAGGTTTAGGTTTAGGGTTCAGTTAGCATTAGGATTAGGGTTAGGGGTCGGGTTAGGGTTAGGGTTCAGTTAGGGATAGGGTTAGGGTTAGGGTTCAGTTAGGGTTATGGTTACGGTTAGGGTTAGGTTTAGGGTTCGGGTTAGGGTTAGGGTTCAGATAGGGATAGGGTTAGTTTTAGTGTTAGGGTTAGGGTTCAGTTAGGGTAAGGGTTAGGGTTAGGATGAGGGTTAGGGATAGGTTTAGGGTTTGGGTTCAATTAGGGTTAGGGATAGGTTTAGAGTAAGGTTTAGAGTAAGGGTTAGAGTTCAGTTAGGGTTACCTTTAGGGTTAGGGTTAGGGTTAGGGTTCAGTTAGCGTTAGGTTTCAGATTGGGTTAGGGTTAGTGTTAGGGTTAGGGTTAGGGTACTGTTAGGTTTAGGGTTAGGTTTAGGGGTAGGTTCACAGTAAGGGTTATTGTTCAGTTAGGGTTAGGGTTTAGGTTAGGGTTAAGTTTAGGGTTAGGGATCAGTTAGGGTTAGGGTTAGGGTTAGGGTTAGGGTTAGGTTTATGTTTCAGTTAGCGATAGTGTTAGGGTTAGGGTTAGGGTTAGTGTTAGGGTTAGGGTTAGGGTTAGGGTTAGGGTTAGGGTTCAATTAGCGTTAGCGTTAGGGTTAGGGTTAGGGTTAGGGTTCAGGTATGGTTAGTGTTAGGGTTAGGGTTAGTGTTAGGGTTAGTGTTAGGGTTCAGTTAGGATTAGGGTTAGGGTTAAGGTTAGTGTTAGGGTTCATTAGGGTTAGGGTTAGGGTTAGGGTTTGGGTTAGGGTTAGGGTTCAGTTAGGGATAGGGGTAGGGTTAGGGTTCAGTTAGGGTTAGTATTACTGCTAGGGTTAGGTTTAGGGTTAGTGTTAGGGTTAGGGTTAGGGTTAGGGTTCAGATAGGGATAGGGTTAGTTTTAGTGTTAGGGTTAGGGTTCAGTTAGGGTAAGGGTTAGGGTTAGGATTATGGTTAGGGATAGGGATAGGGTTAGGGTTAGGGTTCAGTTAGGGTTAGGGTTATGGTTAGATTTAGTGTACAGATAGGGTTATGTTTAGGGTCAGGGTTAGTGTTAGGGTTAGGGTTCTATTAGGTTTTGGGTTAGGGATAGTGTTAGGGTTAGGTTAGGGGTTCAGTTATCGTTAGGGTTAGGGTTAGGTTTAGGGTTAGGGTTAGGGTTAGGGTTAGGGTAAGGGTTAGGGTTAGGGTTCAGTTAGCGTTAGGTTTCAGATTGTGTTAGGGTTAGTGTTAGGGTTAGGGTTAGGGTACTGTTAGGGTTATGGTTAGGTTTAGGGTTAGGTTCAGGGTAAGGTTTATTGTTCAGTTAGGGTTAGGGTTTAGGTTAGGGTTAAGTTTAGGGTTAGGGATCAGTTAGGGTTAGGGTTAGGGTTAGGGTTAGGATTAGGTTTATGTTTCAGTTAGCGATAGTTTTAGGGTTAGGGTTAGGGTTAGCGTTCTTTTAGGGTTAGGGTTAGGGTTAGGTTTAGGGTTCAGTTAGTGTTAGGGTTAGGGTTAGTGTTAGGTTTAGGGTTAGGGTTCTGTTAGGTTAAGGGTTAGGGTTAGGGTTAGGGTTACGGTTAGGGTTCAGTTAGCGTTAGCGTTAGGGTTAGGGTTAGGGTTAGGGTTCAGTTATGGTTAGGGTTAGGGTTAGTGTTAGGGTTAGGGTTAGAGTTCAGTTATTATTTTGGTTAGGGTTATGGTTAGGGTTATGGTTAGGGTTATGGTTACGGTTCAGTTAGGGTAAGGGTTAGGGTTAGAATTAGGTTTAGGGATCGGGTTAGGTTTAGTGTAGGGTTAGATTTCACTTAGGGTTAGGGTTAGGGTTAGGGTTAGGGTTAGGGTTAGGTTTAGGGTTAGGGTTCAGTTAGGGTTAGGTTTAGGGTTAGGGTTAGCGTTAGTGTTAGGGTTAGGGTTATGTTTAGAGTTCAGTTAGGTTTAGGGTTAGCGTTAGGTTTAGGGTTAGGGTTAGTGTTAGTGTTCAGTTAGCGTTAGCGTTAGGGTTAGGGTTAGGGTTCAGGTATGGTTAGGGTTAGGGTTAGGGTTAGTGTTAGGGTTAGTGTTAGGGTTCAGTTAGGATTAGGGTTAGGGTTAGGGTTAGGGTTAGGGTTAGGGTTATATTTAGGGTTCAGTTAGGGTTAGCGATTGGGTTAGGGTTAAGGTTAGTGTTAGGGTTCAGTTAGGGTTAGGGTTAGGGTTAGGGTTGAGATAGGGATAGGGTTAGTTTTAGTGTTAGGGATAGGGTTCAGTTAGGGTAAGGGTTAGGGTTAGCATTAGGGTTAGGTATAGGGATAGGGTTAGGGTTAGGGTTCAATTAGGGTTATGTTTAGGGTTAGAGTTAGGGTTAGGGTTCAGTTAGTGTTAGGGTTATGGTTAGGGTTAGGGTACAGTTAGGGTTATGTTTAGGGTCAGGGTTAGGGTTAGGGTTAGGGTTCTATTAGGGTTTGGTTTAGGGATAGTGTTAGGGTTAGGTTAGGGGTTCAGTTATCGTTAGGGTTAGTGTTAGGTTTAGGGTTAGTGTTAGGGTTCAGTTAGGGATAGGGTTAGGGTTAGGACTCAGTTAGGGTTAGGGTTACGGTTAGGGTTAGGTTTAGGTTTAGTGTTAGGGTTAGGGTTAGGGTTCAGATAGGGATAGTGTTAGGTTTAGTGTTAGGGTTAGTGTTCTGTTAGGGCTAGGGTTAGTGTTAGGTTTAGTATTAGGGATCTGTTAGGTTAATGGATAGGGTTAGGGTTAGGGTTAGGGTTAGGGTTAGGACTAGGGATAGGGTTCAGTTAGCGTTAGCGTTAGGGTTAGGGTTAGGGTTAGGGTTCAGGTACGGTTAGGGTTAGGGTTAGGGGTATTGTTAGGGTTAGGGTTAGGGTTAAGATAGGATTAGGGTTAGGGTTATAGTTAGGGTTAGGGTTATAGTTAGGGTTCAGTTAGGGTTAGGGTTAGGGTTAGGGTTAGGGTTATGGTTAGGGTTAGGGTTCAGTAAGGCATATGGTTAGGGTTAGGGTTCACTTAGGGTTAGTGTTACGGTTAGGGTTAGGTTTAGGGTTAGGGTTGGTTAGGGTTAAGGTTAGGGTTAGGGTTCAGATAGGGATAGGGTTAATTTTAGTGTTAGGGTTAGGGTTCAGTTAGGGGAAGGGTTAGGGTTAGGGTTAGTGTTCAGTTAGCGTTAGTGTTAGGGTTAGGGTTAGGGTTAGGTTTAGGGTTCAGTTAGCGTTAGGGTTAGGGTTCAGATTGGGTTAGGGTTAGGTTTAGGGTTAGGTTTAGGGTTAGGGTTATGGTTCAGTTAGGGTTAGGGTTAGGGTAAGGGTTAGGGTACTGTTAGGGTTAGGGTTAGGTTTAGGGTTAGGGTTAGGTTTAGGGTAATGGTTATTGTTCAGTTAGGGTTAGGGTTTAGGTTAGGGTTTAAGCTTAGGTTTAGGGTTCAGTTAGGGTTAGGGTAAGGTTTAGGGTTAGGTTTATGGTTCAGTTAGCGTTAGGTTTAGGGTTAGGGTTAGGGTTAGGGTTCTGTTAGGGTTAGGGTTGGGGTTAGGTTTCAGTTAGGGTTAGGGTTAGGATTAGGGATAGGGTTAGAGTTCAGTTTGGGTTAGGGTTAGGGTTAGGGTTAGGGTTAGGGTTCAGTTATGGTTAGTGTTAGGGTTAGGGTTAGTGTTAGGGTTAGGGTTAGGGTTCAGTTAGGATTAGGGTTAGGGTTAGGGTTAGGGTTATAGTTAGGGTTCACTTAGAGTTAGGGTTTGGGTTAGGGTTAAGGTTAGTGTTAGGGTTCAGTTAGGATCAGGGTTAGGGTTAGGGTTAGGGTTAGGTTAAGGGTTCCGTTAGAGTTAGGTTTATCCTTAGGGTTAGGGTTAGTGTTAGGGTTATTTATAGAGTTCAGTTAGGGTAAGGTTTAGGGTTAGGATTAGGGTTAGGGATCGGGTTAGGTTTAGGGTTAGGGTTATAGTTCACTTAGGGTTAGGGTTAGGGTTAGGGTTAAGTTTAGGGTTCAGTTAGGTTTATGTTTAGGGTTAGGGTTAGTGTTGGGTTTAGGGTTATGGTTCTGTTAGTTTAAGGTTTAGGGTTAGGGTTAGGGTTAGGGTTAGGGTTAGGTTTAGGGTTCAGTTAGCGTTAGCGTTAGGGTTAGGGTTAGGGTTAGTGTTAGTGTTCAGTTAGCGTTAGCGTTAGGGTTAGGGTTAGGGTTAGGGTTCAGGTATGGTTAGGGTTAGGGTTAGGGTTAGTGTTAGGGTTAGTGTTAGGGTTCAGTTAGGATTAGGGTTAGGGTTAGGGTTAGGGTTAGGGTTAGGGTTATATTTAGGGTTCAGTTAGGGTTAGCGATTGGGTTAGGGTTAAGGTTAGTGTTAGGGTTCAGTTAGGGTTAGGGTTAGGGTTAGGGTTGAGATAGGGATAGGGTTAGTTTTAGTGTTAGGGATAGGGTTCAGTTAGGGTAAGGGTTAGGGTTAGCATTAGGGTTAGGTATAGGGATAGGGTTAGGGTTAGGGTTCAATTAGGGTTATGTTTAGGGTTAGAGTTAGGGTTAGGGTTCAGTTAGTGTTAGGGTTATGGTTAGGGTTAGGGTACAGTTAGGGTTATGTTTAGGGTCAGGGTTAGGGTTAGGGTTAGGGTTCTATTAGGGTTTGGTTTAGGGATAGTGTTAGGGTTAGGTTAGGGGTTCAGTTATCGTTAGGGTTAGTTTTAGGTTTAGGGTTAGTGTTAGGGTTCAGTTAGGGATAGGGTTAGGGTTAGGACTCAGTTAGGGTTAGGGTTACGGTTAGGGTTAGGTTTAGGTTTAGTGTTAGGGTTAGGGTTAGGGTTCAGATAGGGATAGTGTTAGGTTTAGTGTTAGGGTTAGTGTTCTGTTAGGGCTAGGGTTAGTGTTAGGTTTAGTATTAGGGATCTGTTAGGTTAATGGATAGGGTTAGGGTTAGGGTTAGGGTTAGGGTTCAGGTACGGTTAGGGTTAGGGTTAGGGGTATTGTTAGGGTTAGGGTTAGGGTTAAGATAGGATTAGGGTTAGGGTTATAGTTAGGGTTAGGGTTATAGTTAGGGTTCAGTTAGGGTTAGGGTTAGGGTTAGGGTTAGGGTTATGGTTAGGGTTAGGGTTCAGTAAGGCATATGGTTAGGGTTAGGGTTCACTTAGGGTTAGTGTTACGGTTAGGGTTAGGTTTAGGGTTAGGGTTGGTTAGGGTTAAGGTTAGGGTTAGGGTTCAGATAGGGATAGGGTTAATTTTAGTGTTAGGGTTAGGGTTCAGTTAGGGGAAGGGTTAGGGTTAGGGTTAGTGTTCAGTTAGCGTTAGTGTTAGGGTTAGGGTTAGGGTTAGGTTTAGGGTTCAGTTAGCGTTAGGGTTAGGGTTCAGATTGGGTTAGGGTTAGGTTTAGGGTTAGGTTTAGGGTTAGGGTTATGGTTCAGTTAGGGTTAGGGTTAGGGTAAGGGTTAGGGTACTGTTAGGGTTAGGGTTAGGTTTAGGGTTAGGGTTAGGTTTAGGGTAATGGTTATTGTTCAGTTAGGGTTAGGGTTTAGGTTAGGGTTTAAGCTTAGGTTTAGGGTTCAGTTAGGGTTAGGGTAAGGTTTAGGGTTAGGTTTATGGTTCAGTTAGCGTTAGGTTTAGGGTTAGGGTTAGGGTTAGGGTTCTGTTAGGGTTAGGGTTGGGGTTAGGTTTCAGTTAGGGTTAGGGTTAGGATTAGGGATAGGGTTAGAGTTCAGTTTGGGTTAGGGTTAGGGTTAGGGTTAGGGTTAGGGTTCAGTTATGGTTAGTGTTAGGGTTAGGGTTAGTGTTAGGGTTAGGGTTAGGGTTCAGTTAGGATTAGGGTTAGGGTTAGGGTTAGGGTTATAGTTAGGGTTCACTTAGAGTTAGGGTTTGGGTTAGGGTTAAGGTTAGTGTTAGGGTTCAGTTAGGATCAGGGTTAGGGTTAGGGTTAGGGTTAGGTTAAGGGTTCCGTTAGAGTTAGGTTTATCCTTAGGGTTAGGGTTAGTGTTAGGGTTATTTATAGAGTTCAGTTAGGGTAAGGTTTAGGGTTAGGATTAGGGTTAGGGATCGGGTTAGGTTTAGGGTTAGGGTTATAGTTCACTTAGGGTTAGGGTTAGGGTTAGGGTTAAGTTTAGGGTTCAGTTAGGTTTATGTTTAGGGTTAGGGTTAGTGTTGGGTTTAGGGTTATGGTTCTGTTAGTTTAAGGGTTAGGGTTAGGGTTAGGGTTAGGGTTAGGTTTAGGGTTCAGTTAGCGTTAGCGTTAGGGTTAGGGTTAGGGTTAGGGTTCAGGTATGGTTAGGGTTAGAGTTAGGGTTAGTATTAGGGTTAGGGTTAGGGTTCAGTTAGGATTAGGGTTAGGGTTAAGGTTAGGGTTAGGGTTATAGTTAGGGTTCAGTTAGGGTTAGGGTTTTGGTTAGGGTTAAGGTTAGTGTTAGGTTTCAGTTAGGGTTAGGGTTAGGGATAGGGTTAGGGTTAGGGTTAGCGTTCAGCTAGGGTTATTGTTACGGTTAGGGTTAGGTTTAGGGCTTGGGTTAGGGTTAGGGTTAGGGTTCAGATAGGGATAGGGTTAGGGTTAGGGTTAGGGTTCAGTTAGGGTAAGTGTTACGGTTAGGATTAGGGTTAGGGATAGGTTTAGGGTTAGGTTTAGGTTGCAGTTAGGTTTAGGGTTAGCGTTAGGGTTAGGGTTAGGGTTAGGGTTAGGGTTCATTTCGGGTTAGGATTAGGGTTATGTTTAGGGTACAGTTACTTTAATGTTTAGGGTTAGGTTTAGGGTAAGGGTTAGGTTTAGGGTTCAGTTAGCATTAGGATTAGTGTTAGGGTTCGGGTTAGGGTTAGGGTTCAGTTAGGGTTATGGTTACGGTTAGAATAAGGTTTAGGGTTTGAGTTAGGGTTAGGGTTCAGATAGGGATAGGGTTAGTTTTAGTGTTAGGCTTAGGGTTCAGTTAGGGTAAGGGTTAGGGTTAGTATGAGGGTTAGGGATAGGGTTAGGGTTTGGGTTATGGTTCAATTAGGGTTAGGGTTAGGGTTAGAGTAAGGGTTAGAGTTCAGTTAGGGTTACGTTTAGGGTTAGGGTTAGGGTTAGGGTAGGGTTAGGGTTCAGTTAGCGTTAGTGTTAGGGTTAGGGTTATGGTTACGTTTAGGGTTCAGTTAGCGTTATGTTTCAGATTGGGTTAGGGTTAGTGTTAGGGTTAGGTTTAGGGTTAGGTTTAGGTTAAGGGTTATTGTTCAGTTAGGGTTAGGGTTTAGGTTAGGGTTAAGTTTAGGGTTAGGGATCAGTTAGTGTTAGGGTTAGGGTTAGGGTTAGGTTTATGTTTCAGTTAACGATAGGGTTAGGGTTAGGGATAGGGTTAGGGTTCTGTTAGGGTTAGGGTTATGGTTAGGGTTAGGGTTCAGTTAGCGTTAGGTTTAGGGTTAATGATAGGTTTAGGGTTAGGGTTCAGTTAGGGTTAGGGTTAGGGTTAGGGTTAGGATTAGGGTTAGGGTTAGGGTTGAGTTAGCGTTAGAATTAGGGTTAGAGTTAGGGTTAGGATTAGGGTTCACTTAGCATTAGCGTTAGGGTTAGGGTTAGGGTTAGGTTTAGGTTTCAGTTATGGTTCGGGTTAGGGTTAGTGTTAGGGTTAGGGTTAGGGTTCAGTTAGGATTAGGGATAGGGTTAGGGTTCAGTTAGTGTTAGGGTTAGCTTTAGGGTTAGTGTTACGGTTCAGTTAGCGTTAAGATTATGGTTAGAGTTAGGGTTATGGTTAGGGTTCACTTAGCGTTAGAGTTAGGGTTAGGGTTAGGGTTAGGGTTCAGTTAGGGTAAGGGTTAGGGTTAGGATTAGGGTTAGGGATAGGGTTAGGGTTAGAGTTAGGGTTAGAGATCTCTTAGGGTTATGGTTAGGGTTAGTGCTAGGGTTAGGGTTCAGTTAGGGTTAGGATTTGGGTTAGAGTTAAGGTTAGTGTTAGGGTTCAGTTAGGGTTAGGGTTAGGGTTAGGGTTAGGGTTAGGGTTAGGTTTAGGGTTCAGTTAGCGTTAGGTTTAGAGTTAGGGTTAGGGTTAGGGTTAGGGTTCAGTTATGGTTAGGGTTAGGGTTAGGGTTAGTGTTAGGGTTAGGGTTAGGGTTCAGTTAGGATTAGGTTTAGGGTTAGGGTTAGCATTATAGTTAGGTTCAGTTAGGGTTAGGGTGTGGGTTATGGTTAACGTTAGTGTTAGGGTTCAGTTAGGGTTAGGGTTAGGGTTAGTGTTAGGGTTAGGTTAAGGGTTTAGTTAGAGTTAGGTTTAGCTTTAGAGTTAGTGTTAGGTTTAGGGAAAGGGTTATGGTAAGTGTTCAGTTAGGGTAAGGTTTAGGGTTAGGATTAGGGTTAGGGATCGGGTTAGGTTTAGGGTTAGGTTTAGAGTTCACTTAGGGTTAGGGTTAGGGTTAGGGTTAGGGTTAGGTTTAGGGTTAGAATTAGGGTTCAGTTAGGGTTAGGTTTAGGGTTAGGGTTAGGGTTAGTGTAAGGGATAGGGTTAGGTTTAGGGTTCAGTTAGGTTTAGGGTTAGCGTTAGGGTTAGGGTTAGAGTTAGGGTTCAGTTAGGGTTAGGGTTAGGGTTCGGGTTAGGGTTAGGGTTATGGTTCAGTTAGGTTTAGGGTTAGCGTTAGTGTTAGGGTTAGAGTTAGGGTTCAGTTAGGGTTAGGTTTAAAGTTAGGGTTAGGGTTAGGGTTAGGGTTCAGTTACGGTTAGGGTTAGGGTTAGGGTTAGGGTACAGTTAGTGTTAAGTTTAGGGTTAGGGTTAGAGTTAGCGTTAGGTTTAGGGTTCAGTTAGCGTTAGGGTTAGGGTTAGGGTTAGGGTTAGGGTTAGGGTTCAGTTAGGGATAGGGTTAGGGTTAGGTTTAGGGTTCGGGTTAGGGTTAGGGTTAGGGTTCAGATAGGGATAGGGTTAGTTTTAGAGTTAGGGTTAGGGTTAGGTTAGGGTAAGTGTTAGGGTTAGGATGAGGGTTAGGGATAGGGTTAGGGATTGGGTTAGGGTTCAATTAGTGTTAGGGTTAGGGTTAGAGTTAGGGTTAGGGTTAGGGTTATGGTTAGGTTTAGGGTTCAGTTAGCGTTAGGTTTCAGATTGGGTTAGGGTTAGGGTTAGGTTTAGGGTTAGGGTTATGTTTCAGTTATGGTTAGGGTTATGGTTAGGTTTAGGGTACTGTTAGGGTTATGGTTAGGGTTAGGGTTAGGGTTAAGTTTAGGGTTAGGGATCAGTCAGTGTTAGGGTTACGGTTAAGGTTAGTTTTATGTTTCAGTTAGCGTTAGGGTTAGGGTTAGTGTTAGGGTTAGGGTTCTGTTAGGGTTAGGGTTATGGTTAGGGTTAGGGTTCAGTTAGTCTTAGGGTTAGGGTTACTGATAGTTTAAGGGTTAGGGTTCTGTTATGGTAAGGGTTAGGGTTAGGGTTAGGGTTAGGATTAGGGATAGGGTTAGGGTTCAGTTAGGGTTATGGTTAGGGTTAGGGTTAGGGTTAGGGTTCAGTTAGCGTTAGGATTAGGGTTAGAGTTAGGGTTAGGGTTAGTGTTCACTTAGCTTTAGCGTTAGGGTTAGGGTTAGGGTTAGGGTTCAGTTATGGTTAGGGTTAGGGTTAGGGTTCGGGTTCAGTTAGGATTAGGTTTAGGGATAGGGTTAGGGTTATAGTTAGGGTTCAGTTAGGGTTAGGTTTTGGGTTAGGGTTAAGGTTACTGTTAGGGTTCAGTTAGGGTTAGGGTTAGGGTTAGGGTTAGGGTTAGGGTTAGGTTTAGGGTTAGGGTTAGGGTTAGGGTTCAGTTAGCGTTAGCTTTAGGGTTAGGGTTAGGGTTATGGTTCAGGTATGGTTAGGGTTAGGGTTAGGGTTAGGGTTAGGGTTAGTATTAGGGTTAGGGTTAGGGTTCATTTAGGATTAGGGTTAGGGTTAAGGTTAGGGTACTGTTAGGATTAGGGTTAGGTTTAGGGTTAGGGTTAGGGTTAGGGTAAGTGTTATTGTTCAGTTAGGGTTAGGGTTTAGGTTAGGGTTAAGTTTAGGGTTAGGGTTCAGTTAGGGTTATGCTTAGGGTTAGGGTTAAGGTTCAGTTAGAGTTAGGGTTAGGGTTAGTGTTAGGTTTAGGGTTAGGGTTCTGTTAGTTTAAGGGTTAGCGTTAGGGTTATGGTTAGGATTAGGGATAGGGTTTGGGTTCAGTTAGGGTTAGGGTTAGGGTTAGGTTGTGGGTTAGTATTCAGTTAGCTTTAGCGTTAGGGTTAGGGATAGGGGTAGGGTTAGGGTTCAGTTATGGGTAGGGTTAGGGTTAGGGTTAGTGTTAGGGTTAGGGTTAGGGTTCAGTTAGGGTTAGGGATAGGGTTAGGGTTATAGTAGGGTTCAGTTAGGGTTAGGGTTTGGGTTAGGGTTAAGGTTAGGTTAAGGGTTCAGTTAGAGTTAGGTTTAGCTTTAGGGTTAGGGTTAGGTTTAGGGTTAGGGTTATGGTTAGGGTTCAGTTTGGGTTAGGGATCAGTTAGGGTTAGGGTTAGGGTTAGGGTTAGGTTTATGGTTCAGTTAGAGTTAGGTTTAGGGTTAGGGTTAGGGTTAGGTTTCAGTTAGTGTTAGGGTTAGGGTTAGGGTTAGGTTTAGTGTTAGGGTTCTTTTAGGGTAAGTGTTAGGGTTAGGGTTAGGGTTAGGATTAGGGATAGGGTTAGTGTTCAGTTAGGGTTAGGGTTAGGGTTAGGGTTAGGGTTAGGGTGAGGTTTCAGTTAGCGTTAGGATTAGAGTTAGAGTTAGGGTTAGGGTTAGGGTTCACTTAGCTTTAGCGTTAAGGTTAGGGTTAGGGTTACGGTTAGGGTTAGGGTTAGGGTTCAGTTAGGGTTAGGGTTACGGTTATGGTTAGGTTTAGGGTTAGGGTTAGGGTTAGGGTTTGGTTTCAGATAGGGATAGGGTTAGTTTTAGTGTTAGGGTAACGGGTCAGTTAGGGTAAGGTTTAGGGTTAGGATTAGTGTTAGGGATAGGGTTAGTGTTAGTGTAAGGTTTAGTGTTCAGTTAGGGTTATGGTTAGGGTAAAGGTTAGGGTTAGGGTTAAGTTAGCGTTAGGATTAGGGTTAGGATTAATGTTAGGTTTAGGGTTTGAGTTAGGTTTAGGGTTGAGTTAGGTTTAGGGTTAGCTTTAGGGTTAGGGTTAGGGTTAGGGTTAGTATTAGGGTTAGGGTTCAGATAGCGTTAGTGTTAGGGTTACGGTTAGGGTTAGGTTTAGGGTTCAGTTAGCGTTAGGGTTAGGGTTCAGATTGGGTTGAGGTTAGGGTTAGTGTTAGGTTTAGTGTTAGGCTTATGGTTCAGTTAGCGTTAGGGTTAGGGTTAGGGTTAGGGTTAGGGTTCTGTTAGGGTTAGGGTTAGGGTTAGGGTTAGGGTTCAGTTAGGGTTAGGGTTAGGGTTAGGTTTAGGGTTCAGTTAGCATTAAGTTATGGTTCTGTTACGGTTAGGGTTAAGGTTAGGGTTAGGGTTAGGGTTAGGGTTCAGTTAGGTTTAGGGTTATGGTTAGGGTTAGGGTACAGTTAGGGTTAGGTTTAGGGTTAGAGTTAGTGTTAGGGTTAGGGTTCTGTTAGGGTTTGGGTTAGGGATAGGGTTAGGGTTAGGTTTAGGGTTCAGTTAGCGTTAGGGTTAGGGTTAGGGTTAGGGTTCAGTTAGAGTTAGGGTGACGGTTATGGTTAGGTTTAGGGTTAGGGTTATGGTTAGGATTAGGTTTAGGGATGGGGTTCGGGTTAGGTTTAGGGTTAGGGTTCAGTTAGGGTTAGGGTTAGGGTTAGGGTTAGGGTTAGGGTTAGGTTTAGGGTTAAGTTAGCGTTAGGATTAGGGTTAGGATTAGTGTTAGGTTTAGGGTTTGGGCTAGGTATAGTGTTGAGTTAGGTTTAGGGTTAGGGTTAGGGTTAGGGTTAGGGTTAGTGTTAGGGTTAGGGTTCATTTAGCGTTAGTGTGAGGGTTAGGGTTAGAGTTATGATTAGGGTTCAGTTAGCGTTAGGGTTAGGGTTCAGATTGGGTTGGAGTTAGCGTTAGGGTTAGGTTTAGGGTTGGGGTTATTGTTCAGTTAGTGTTAGGGTTTGGGTTAGGGTTAGGGTACTGTTAGGGTTAGGTTTAGGGTTAGTTTTAGGGTTATGGTAAGGGTTAGGGTTAGGTTTATTGTTCAGTTAGCGTTAGGGTTAGGGTTAGGGTTAGGGTTAGGGTTCTGTTAGGGTTAGGGTTAGGGTTAGGGTTAGGGTTAGGGTTCAGTTAGCGTTAGGATTAGGGTTAGAGTTAGGTTTAGGTTTAGGGTTCACTTAGCTTTAGCATTAGGGTTAGGGTTAGGGTTACATTTAGGGTTCAATTATGGTTAGGGTTAGGGTTAGGGTAAGTGTTAGGGTTAGGGTTAGGGTTATAGTTAGGGTTCAGTTAGGGTTAGTGTTTGGGTTAGGGTTAGGGTTAGGGTTAGGGTTAGGGTTCAGTTAGGTTAAGGGTTAGGTTTAGGGTTAGAGTTCAGTAAGGGTTAGGGTTTGGGACAGGGTTAGGGTTAGGGTAAGGGTTCAGTTAGGGTTAGGGTTAGGGTTAAAGTTAGAGTTAGGTTTAGGGTTCAGTTAGCATTAGGTTTATGGTTCAGTTAGGGTTAAATTAAGGTTAGGGTTAGGGTTAGGGTTAGGGTTCAGTTAGGGTTAGGGTTAGGGTTACGGTTAGGGTTAGGTTTAGGGTTCAGTTAGCTTTAGGTTTATGGTTCAGTTAGGGTTAGGGTTAAGGTTAGGGTTAGGGTTAGGGTTAGGGTTAAGGTTAGGGTTAGGGTTAGGTTTAGGGTTCAGTTATGTTTAGGGTTAGCGTTAGGTTTAGGGTTAGTGTTAGGGTTCATTTAGGGTTAGGGTTATGGTTAGGGTTAGGGTACAGTTAGGGTTAGGTTTAGTGTTAGGGTTAGTGTTAGGGTTAGGGTTCTATTAGGTTTTGGGTTAGGGATAGGTTTAGGGTTAGGTTTAGGGTTAGTGTTAGGGTTATGGTAAGGGTTAGGGTTAGGTTTATGGTTCAGTTAGCGTTAGGGTTGGTTTTAGGGTTAGGGTTAAGGTTCTGTTAGGGTTAGAGTTAGGGTTAGGTTTAGGGTTCAGTTAGTGTTAGGGTTAGGGTTAATGTTAGGTTTAGGGTTAGCGTTCTGTTAGGTTAAGTGTTAGGGTTAGGGTTAGGGTTAGGGTTAGGATTAGGGATAGGGTTAGGGTTAGGTTTAGGGTTAGTGTTAGGGTTATGGTAAGGGTTAGGGTTAGGTTTATGGTTCAGTTAGCGTTAGGGTTGGTTTTAGGGTTAGGGTTAGGGTTCTGTTAGGGTTAGAGTTAGGGTTATGTTTAGGGTTCAGTTAGTGTTAGGGTTAGGGTTAGGGTTAGGGTTAGGGTTCTGTTAGGGTTAGGGTTAGGGTTAGGGTTAGGGTTCAGTTAGGGTTAGGGTTAGGGTTAGGTTTAGGGTTCAGTTAGCATTAAGTTATGGTTCTGTTACGGTTAGGGTTAAGGTTAGGGTTAGGGTTAGGGTTCAGTTAGGTTTAGGGTTATGGTTAGGGTTAGGGTACAGTTAGGGTTAGGTTTAGGGTTAGAGTTAGTGTTAGGGTTAGGGTTCTGTTAGGGTTTGGGTTAGGGATAGGGTTAGGGTTAGGTTTAGGGTTCAGTTAGCGTTAGGGTTAGGGTTAGGGTTAGGGTTCAGTTAGAGTTAGGGTGACGGTTATGGTTAGGTTTAGGGTTAGGGTTATGGTTAGGATTAGGTTTAGTGATGGGGTTCGGGTTAGGTTTAGGGTTAGGGTTCAGTTAGGGTTAGGGTTAGGGTTAGGGTTAGGGTTAGGGTTAGGTTTAGGGTTAAGTTAGCGTTAGGATTAGGGTTAGGATTAGTGTTAGGTTTAGGGTTTGGGTTAGGTATAGTGTTGAGTTAGGTTTATGGTTAGGGTTAGGGTTAGGGTTAGGGTTAGTGTTAGGGTTAGGGTTCATTTAGGGTTAGTGTGAGGGTTAGGGTTAGAGTTATGATTAGGGTTCAGTTAGCGTTAGGGTTAGGGTTCAGATTGGGTTGGAGTTAGCGTTAGGGTTAGGTTTAGGGTTGGGGTTATTGTTCAGTTAGTGTTAGGGTTTGGGTTAGGGTTAGGGTACTGTTAGGGTTAGGTTTAGGTTTAGTTTTAGGGTTATGGTAAGGGTTAGGGTTAGGTTTATTGTTCAGTTAGCGTTAGGGTTAGTGTTAGGGTTAGGGTTAGGGTTCTGTTAGGGTTAGGGTTAGGGTTAGGGTTAGGGTTAGGGTTCAGTTAGCGTTAGGATTAGGGTTAGAGTTAGGTTTAGGTTTAGGGTTCACTTAGCTTTAGCATTAGGGTTAGGGTTAGGGTTACATTTAGGGTTCAATTATGGTTAGGGTTAGGGTTAGGGTAAGTGTTAGGGTTAGGGTTAGGGTTATAGTTAGGGTTCAGTTAGGGTTAGTGTTTGGGTTAGGGTTAGGGTTAGGGTTAGGGTTAGGGTTCAGTTAGGTTAAGGGTTAGGTTTAGGGTTAGAGTTCAGTAAGGGTTAGGGTTTGGGACAGGGTTAGGGTTAGGGTTAGGGTTCAGTTAGGGTTAGGGTTAGGGTTAAAGTTAGAGTTAGGTTTAGGGTTCAGTTAGCATTAGGTTTATGGTTCAGTTAGGGTTAAATTAAGGTTAGGGTTAGGGTTAGGGTTAGGGTTCAGTTAGGGTTAGGGTTAGGGTTACGGTTAGGGTTAGGTTTAGGGTTCAGTTAGCTTTAGGTTTATGGTTCAGTTAGGGTTAGGGTTAAGGTTAGGGTTAGGGTTAGGGTTAGGGTTAAGGTTAGGGTTAGGGTTAGGTTTAGGGTTCAGTTATGTTTAGGGTTAGCGTTAGGTTTAGGGTTAGTGTTAGGGTTCAGTTAGGGTTAGGGTTATGGTTAGGGTTAGGGTACAGTTAGGGTTAGGTTTAGTGTTAGGGTTAGTGTTAGGGTTAGGGTTCTATTAGGGTTTGGGTTAGGGATAGGTTTAGGGTTAGGTTTAGGGTTAGTGTTAGGGTTATGGTAAGGGTTAGGGTTAGGTTTATGGTTCAGTTAGCGTTAGGGTTGGTTTTAGGGTTAGGGTTAAGGTTCTGTTAGGGTTAGAGTTAGGGTTAGGTTTAGGGTTCAGTTAGTGTTAGGGTTAGGGTTAATGTTAGGTTTAGGGTTAGCGTTCTGTTAGGTTAAGTGTTAGGGTTAGGGTTAGGGTTAGGGTTAGGATTAGGGATAGGGTTAGGGTTAGGTTTAGGGTTAGTGTTAGGGTTATGGTAAGGGTTAGGGTTAGGTTTATGGTTCAGTTAGCGTTAGGGTTGGTTTTAGGGTTAGGGTTAGGGTTCTGTTAGGGTTAGAGTTAGGGTTATGTTTAGGGTTCAGTTAGTGTTAGGGTTAGGGTTAATGTTAGGTTTAGGGTTAGCGTTCTGTTAGGTTAAGTGTTAGGGTTAGGGTTAGGGTTAGGGTTAGGGTTAGGATTAGGGATAGGGTTAGGGTTCAGTTAGGGTTAGGGTAAGGGTTAGGTTTAGGGTTAGGGTTAGGAGTCAGTTAGCGTTAGCGTTAGGGTTAGGGTTCTGGTTAGGGTTAGGGTCCAGTTAGGATTAGGGTTAGGGTTAGGGTTAAGGTTAGGGTTATGGTTAGGGTTCAGTTAGGGTTTGGGTAAGGGTTATGGATAGGATTAGGTTTAATGTTCAGTTAGCATTAGGGTTATGGTTCAGTTAGAGTTATGGTTAAGGTTAGGGTTATGGTTAGGGTTAGGGTTCAGTTAGGGTTAGGGTTAGGGTTACGGTTAGGGTTAGGTTTAGGGTTCAGTTAGCATTAGGTTTATGGTTCAGTTAGGGTTAGGGTTAAGGTTAGGGTTAGGGTTAGGGTTAGGGTTAGGGTTCAGTTAGGGTTAGGGTTACGGTTAGGGTTAGGGTTAGGTTTAGGGTTCAGTTAGGTTTAGGGTTAGCGTTAGGGTTAGTGATAGGGTTAGGGTTAGGGTTCAGGTAGGGTTAGGGTAGGGTTAAATTTAGGGTTCAGTTAGCATTAGGGTTATGGTTCAGTTACGGTTAGGTTTAAGGTTAGAGTTAGGGTTAGGGTTAGGGTTCAGTTAGGGTTAGGGTTATGGTTAGGGTTAGGGTACAGTTAGAGTGAGGTTTAGGTTTAGGGTTAGTATTAGGGTTAGGGTTCTATTAGGGTTTAAGTTAGGGATAGGGTTAGGGTTAGGGTTAGGGTTCAGTTAGCGTTAGGGTTAGTTTTAGGGTTAGGGTTAGGGTTAGTGTTAGGGTTAGGGTTAGGGTTCAGTTACGGTTAGGGTTAGGGTTAGGGTTAGGATTAGGGTTAGGGTAAGGGTTAAGTTAGACTTAGGATTAGGGTTAGGATTAGTGTTAGGTTTAGGGTTTGGGTTAGGTTTAGGGTTGAGTTAGGTTTAGAGTTAGGGTTAGGGTTAGGGTTAGGGCTATTGTTATGGTTAGGATTCAGTAAGTGTTAGTGTTAGGGTTAGGGTTAGGGTTAGGATTAGGGTTCAGTTAGCGTTAGGGTTAGGGTTCAGATTGTGTTGGGGTTAGGGTTAGGGTTAGGCTTAGTGTTAGGTTTATGGTTCAGTTAGGGATAGGGTTAAGGTTAGGGTTAGGGTACTGTTAGGGTTAGGGTTAGGTTTAGGGATAGGGTTAGGTTTATGGTAAGGGTTAGGGTTAGGTTTATGGTTCAGTTAGCGTTAGGATTAGGGTTAGAGTTAGGGTTAGGCTTAGGGTTCACTTAGCTTTAGCGTTAGGGTTAGGGTTAGTGTCACGGTTAGGGTTCAGTTATGGTTAGGGTAAGGGTTATTGTTAGTGTTTGGGTTAGGGTTAGGGTTCAGTTAGGATTAGGGTTAGGGTTAGGGTTAGGGTTAGGGTTAGGGTTAGGGTTAGGGATAGGTTTAGGGTTAGGTTATGGTTAGAGTTCAGTTAGGGTTAGGGTTTGGGTCAGGGTTAGGGTTAGGGTTAGGCTTCAGTTAGGGTTAAGTTTAGGGTTAGGGTAAGGTTAGTGTTAGTCTTAGGGTTAGATTTAGTGTTCAGATAGGTTTAGGGTTAGCGTTAGGGTTTAAAGTTAGGGTTAGTGTTCAGTTAGGGTTAGGGTAATGGTTAGGGTTAGGGTTAGGTTTAGGGTTCACCTAGCATTAGGGTTATGGTTAAGTTAGGGTTAGTGTTAAGGTTAGGGTTAGGGTTAGGTTTAGGGTTAGGTTTTAATTAGGGTTAGGTTTAGGCTTCAGTTAGCATTAGGGTTATGGTTCAGTTACGGTTAGGGTTAAGGTTAGGATTAGGGTTAGGGTTAGGATTAGGCTTAGGGTTATGGTTAGGGTTAGGGCAAAGTTAGGGTTAGATTTAGGGTTAGGGTTCTATTAGGGATTGGGTTAGGGATAGGGTTAGGGTTAGGTTTAGGGTTCAGTTAGCGTTAGGATTAGGGTTAGGGTTAGGCTTAGGAATAGCGTTAGGGTTAGGGTTAGGGTTAGGGTTCATTTAGGGTTACGGTTAGGGTTAGGTTTAGGGTTAGGGTTCAGTTAGGGTTAGGATTAATGTTAGGTTTAGGGTTTGGGTTAGGTTTAGGGTTGAGTTAGGTTTAGGGTTAGTGTTACGGTTAGGGTTCAGTTAGCGTTAGTGTTAGGGTTAGGGTTAGGGTTAGCTTTAAGGTTCAGTTAGCGTTAGGGTTAGGGTTCAGATTGGGTTAGGGTTAGGGTTAGGATTAGGTTTAGGGTTAGGGTTATGGTTCAGTTAGGGTTAGGGTACTGTTAGGGTTAGGGTTAGGTTTAGGGTTAGGCTTATGGTAAGGGTTAGGGTTAGGTTTATGGTTCAGTTAGCGTTAGGGTTGGGGTTAGGGTTACGGTTAGGGTTCTGTTAGGGTTAGGGTTAGGGTTAGGGTTAGGGTTAGGGTTCAGTCAGTGTTAGGGTTAGGGTTAGTGTTAGGTTTAGGGTTAGGGTTCTGTTAGGTTAATGGTTAGGGTTAGGCTTAGGGTTAGGATTAGAGATAGGGTTAGGGTTCAGTTAGGGTTAGGGTTAGGGTTAGGGTTAGGAGTAAGTTTGCGTTAGCGTTAGGGTTAGGGTTAGGGTTAGGGTTAGGGTTCAGTTATGGGTAGGTATAGGGTTAGGGTTAGTGTTAGGGTTAGGCTTAGGGTTCAGTTAGGATTAGGGTTAGAGTTAGGGTTAGGGTTAGGGTTATAGTTAGGGTACAGTTAGGGTTAGGGTTTTTGTTAGGGTTAAGGTTAGTGTTAGGGTTCAGTTAGCGTTAGGGTTAGGGTTAGGTTATGGGTTCAGTTAGAGTTAGGTTTAGATTTAGAGTTGGGTTTAGGTTTATGTTTAGGGTTATGGTTAGGGTTCAGTTAGGGTTTGGGATCAGTTAGGGTTAGGGTTAGGGTTAGTGTTAGGTTTATGGTTCAGTTAGCGTTAGGTTTAAGGTTACGTTTAGGGTTAGGGTTCTCTTAGGGTTAGGGTTATGGTTAGGGTTAGGGTTCAGTTAGTGTTAGGGTTAGGGTTAGGGTTCAGTTAGGATTAGGGTTAGGGTTAGGGTTAGGTTTAGTGTTATAGTTAGGGTTCAGTTAGGGTTAGGGTTTGGGTTAGGGTTAGGGTTAGGATTAGTGTTAGTGTTAGGGTTAGGTTTAGGGTTCAGTTAGGTTTAGGGTTAGCGTTAGTGTTAGGGTTAGGGTTCAGTTAGGGTTAGGGTTATGGTTAGGGTTAGTGTTCTGTTAGGCTTAGGTTTAGGGTTAGGGTTAGGGTTAGTGTTAGTGTTAGGGTTAGGTTTAGGGTTCAGTTAGCATTAGGGTTATGGTTCAGTTAAGGTTAGGGTTAAGTTTAGGGTTAGGGTTAGGGTTAGGTTTAGGGTTCAGTTAGGGTTAGGGTTATGGTTAGGGTTAGGGTACAGTTAGGGTTAGGTTTAGTGTTAGGGTTAGTGTTAGGGTTAGGGTTCTATTAGGGTTTGGGTTAGGGATAGGTTTAGGGTTAGGTTTAGGGTTAGGGTTAGGGTTATGGTAAGGGTTAGGGTTAGGTTTATGGTTCAGTTAGCGTTAGGGTTGGTTTTAGGGTTAGGGTTAGGGTTCAGTCAGTGTTAGAGTTAGGGTTAATGTTAGGTTTAGGGTTAGCGTTCTGTTAGGTTAAGTGTTAGGGTTAGGGTTAGGGTTAGGGTTAGGATTAGGGATAGGGTTAGGGTTCAGTTAGGGTTAGGGTAAGGGTTAGGTTTAGGGTTAGGGTTAGGAGTCAGTTAGCGTTAGCGTTAGGGTTAGGGTTAGGGTTAGGGTTAGTGTTATAGTTAGGGTTCAGTTAGGGTTAGGGTTTGGGTTAGGGTTAGTGTTAGGGTTAGGGTTAGGGTTAGGGTTCAGTTAGGGTTAGGGTTAGGGTTATGGTTAGGATTAGGTTTAATGTTCAGTTAGCATTAGGGTTATGGTTCAGTTAGGGTTATGGTTAAGGTTAGGGTTATGGTTAGGGTTAGGGTTCAATTAGGGTTAGGGTTAGGCTTACGGTTAGGGTTAGGTTTAGGGTTCAGTTAGCATTAGGTTTATGGTTCAGTTAGGGTTAGGGTTAAGGTTAGGGTTAGGGTTAGGGTTAGGGTTAGGGTTCAGTTAGGGTTAGGGTTACGGTTACTGTTAGGGTTAGGGTTAGGTTTAGGGTTCAGTTAGGTTTAGGGTTAGCGTTAGGGTTAGTGTTAGGGTTAGGGTTAGGGTTCAGGTAGGGTTAGGGTAGGGTTAAATTTAGGGTTCAGTTAGCATTAGGGTTATGGTACAGTTACGGTTAGGTTTAAGGTTAGAGTTAGGGTTAGGGTTAGGGTTCAGTTAGGGTTAGGGTTATGGTTAGGGTTAGGGTACAGTTAGGGTGAGGTTTAGGTTTAGGGTTAGTATTAGGGTTAGGGTTCTATTAGGGTTTAGGTTAGGGATAGGGTTAGGGTTAGGGTTAGGGTTCAGTTAGCGTTAGGGTTAGTTTTAGGGTTAGGGTTAGGGTTAGGGTTAGTGTTAGGGTTAGGGTTCAGTTACGGTTAGGGTTAGGGTTAGGGTTAGGGTTAGGGTTAGGGTAAGGGTTAAGTTAGACTTAGGATTAGGGTTATGATTAGTGTTAGGTATAGGGTTTGGGTTAGGTTTAGGGTTGAGTTAGGTTTAGAGTTAGGGTTAGGGTTAGGGCTATTGTTATGGTTAGGATTCAGTAAGTGTTAGGGTTAGGGTTAGGGTTAGGGTTAGGATTAGGGTTCAGTTAGCGTTAGGGTTAGGGTTCAGATTGGGTTGGGGTTAGGGTTAGGGTTAGGCTTAGGGTTAGGTTTATGGTTCAGTTAGGGATAGGGTTAAGGTTAGGGTTAGGGTACTGTTAGGGTTAGGGTTAGGTTTAGGGATAGGGTTAGGTTTATGGTAAGGGTTAGGGTTAGGTTTATGGTTCAGTTAGCGTTAGGATTAGGGTTAGAGTTAGGGTTAGGGTTAGGGTTCACTTAACTTTAGCGTTAGGGTTAGGGTTAGTGTCACGGTTAGGGTTCAGTTATGGTTAGTGTAAGGGTTATTGTTAGTGTTTGGGTTAGGGTTAGGGTTCAGTTAGGATTAGGGTTAGGGTTAGGGTTAGGGTTAGCGTTATGGGTAGGGTTCAATTAGGGTAAGGGTTAGGGTTAGGAGTTAGGGTTAGGGTTAGGGTTAGGGTTAGGGTTAGGGATAGGTTTAGGGTTAGGTTATGGTTAGAGTTCAGTTAGGGTTAGGGTTTGGGTCAGGGTTAGGGTTAGGGTTAGGCTTCAGTTAGGGTTAAGTTTAGGGTTAGGGTAAGTTTAGTGTTAGTCTTAGGGTTAGATTTAGTGTTCAGATAGGTTTAGGGTTAGCGTTAGGGTTTAAAGTTAGGGTTAGTGTTCAGTTAGGGTTAGGGTTATGGTTAGGGTTAGGGTTAGGTTTAGGGTTCACTTAGCATTAGGGTTATGGTTAAGTTAGGGTTAGTGTTAAGGTTAGGGTTAGGGTTAGGTTTAGGGTTAGGTTTTAATTAGGGTTAGGTTTAGGCTTCAGTTAGCATTAGGGTTATGGTTCAGTTACGGTTAGGGTTAAGGTTAGGATTAGGGTTAGGGTTAGGATTAGGCTTAGGGTTATGGTTAGGGTTATGGCACAGTTAGGGTTAGATTTAGGGTTAGGGTTCTATTAGGGATTGGGTTAGGGATAGGGTTAGGGTTAGGTTTAGGGTTCAGTTAGCGTTAGGATTAGGGTTAGGGTTAGGCTTAGGAATAGCGTTAGGGTTAGGGTTAGGGTTAGGGTTCATTTAGGGTTACGGTTAGGGTTAGGTTTAGGGTTAGGGTTCAGTTAGGGTTAGGATTAATGTTAGGTTTAGGGTTTGGGTTAGGTTTAGGGTTGAGTTAGGTTTAGGGTTAGTGTTACGGTTAGGGTTCAGTTAGCGTTAGTGTTAGGGTTAGGGTTAGGGTTAGCTTTAAGGTTCAGTTAGCGTTAGGGTTAGGGTTCAGATTGGGTTAGGGTTAGGGTTAGGATTAGGTTTAGGGTTAGGGTTATGGTTCAGTTAGGGTTAGGGTTAAGGTTAGGGTTAGGGTACTGTTAGGGTTAGGGTTAGGTTTAGGGTTAGGCTTATGGTAAGGGTTAGGGTTAGGTTTATGGTTCAGTTAGCGTTAGGGTTGGGGTTAGGGTTACGGTTAGGGTTCTGTTAGGGTTAGGGTTAGGGTTAGGGTTAGGGTTAGGGTTCAGTCAGTGTTAGGGTTAGGGTTAGTGTTAGGTTTAGGGTTAGGGTTCTGTTAGGTTAATGGTTAGGGTTAGGCTTAGGGTTAGGATTAGAGATAGGGTTAGGGTTCAGTTAGGGTTAGGGTTAGGGTTAGGGTTAGGAGTAAGTTTGCGTTAGCGTTAGGGTTAGGGTTAGGGTTAGGGTTAGGGTTCAGTTATGGGTAGGTATAGGGTTAGGGTTAGTGTTAGGGTTAGGCTTAGGGTTCAGTTAGGATTAGGGTTAGAGTTAGGGTTAGGGTTAGGGTTATAGTTAGGGTACAGTTAGGGTTAGGGTTTTTGTTAGGGTTAAGGTTAGTGTTAGGGTTCAGTTAGCGTTAGGGTTAGGGTTAGGTTATGGGTTCAGTTAGAGTTAGGTTTAGATTTAGAGTTGGGTTTAGGTTTATGTTTAGGGTTATGGTTAGGGTTCAGTTAGGGTTTGGGATCAGTTAGGGTTAGGGTTAGGGTTAGTGTTAGGTTTATGGTTCAGTTAGCGTTAGGTTTAAGGTTACGTTTAGGGTTAGGGTTCTCTTAGGGTTAGGGTTATGGTTAGGGTTAGGGTTCAGTTAGTGTTAGGGTTAGGGTTAGGGTTCAGTTAGGATTAGGGTTAGGGTTAGGGTTAGGTTTAGTGTTATAGTTAGGGTTCAGTTAGGGTTAGGGTTTGGGTTAGGGTTAGGGTTAGGATTAGTGTTAGTGTTAGGGTTAGGTTTAGGGTTCAGTTAGGTTTAGGGTTAGCGTTAGTGTTAGGGTTAGGGTTCAGTTAGGGTTAGGGTTATGGTTAGGGTTAGTGTTCTGTTAGGCTTAGGTTTAGGGTTAGGGTTAGAGTTAGTGTTAGTGTTAGGGTTAGGTTTAGGGTTCAGTTAGCATTAGGGTTATGGTTCAGTTAAGGTTAGGGTTAAGTTTAGGGTTAGGGTTAGGGTTAGGTTTAGGGTTCAGTTAGGGTTAGGGTTATGGTTAGGGTTAGGGTACAGTTAGGGTTAGGTTTAGTGTTAGGGTTAGTGTTAGGGTTAGGGTTCTATTAGGGTTTGGGTTAGGGATAGGTTTAGGGTTAGGTTTAGGGTTAGGGTTAGGGTTATGGTAAGGGTTAGGGTTAGGTTTATGGTTCAGTTAGCGTTAGGGTTGGTTTTAGGGTTAGGGTTAGGGTTCAGTCAGTGTTAGAGTTAGGGTTAATGTTAGGTTTAGGGTTAGCGTTCTGTTAGGTTAAGTGTTAGGGTTAGGGTTAGGGTTAGGGTTAGGATTAGGGATAGGGTTAGGGTTCAGTTAGGGTTAGGGTAAGGGTTAGGTTTAGGGTTAGGGTTAGGAGTCAGTTAGCGTTAGCGTTAGGGTTAGGGTTAGGGTTAGGGTTAGTGTTATAGTTAGGGTTCAGTTAGGGTTAGGGTTTGGGTTAGGGTTAGTGTTAGGGTTAGGGTTAGGGTTAGGGTTCAGTTAGGGTTAGGGTTAGGGTTATGGTTAGGATTAGGTTTAATGTTCAGTTAGCATTAGGGTTATGGTTCAGTTAGGGTTATGGTTAAGGTTAGGGTTATGGTTAGGGTTAGGGTTCAATTAGGGTTAGGGTTAGGCTTACGGTTAGGGTTAGGTTTAGGGTTCAGTTAGCATTAGGTTTATGGTTCAGTTAGGGTTAGGGTTAAGGTTAGGGTTAGGGTTAGGGTTAGGGTTAGGGTTCAGTTAGGGTTAGGGTTACGGTTACTGTTAGGGTTAGGGTTAGGTTTAGGGTTCAGTTAGGTTTAGGGTTAGCGTTAGGGTTAGTGTTAGGGTTAGGGTTAGGGTTCAGGTAGGGTTAGGGTAGGGTTAAATTTAGGGTTCAGTTAGCATTAGGGTTATGGTACAGTTACGGTTAGGTTTAAGGTTAGAGTTAGGGTTAGGGTTAGGGTTCAGTTAGGGTTAGGGTTATGGTTAGGGTTAGGGTACAGTTAGGGTGAGGTTTAGGTTTAGGGTTAGTATTAGGGTTAGGGTTCTATTAGGGTTTAGGTTAGGGATAGGGTTAGGGTTAGGGTTAGGGTTCAGTTAGCGTTAGGGTTAGTTTTAGGGTTAGGGTTAGGGTTAGGGTTAGTGTTAGGGTTAGGGTTCAGTTACGGTTAGGGTTAGGGTTAGGGTTAGGGTTAGGGTTAGGGTAAGGGTTAAGTTAGACTTAGGATTAGGGTTATGATTAGTGTTAGGTATAGGGTTTGGGTTAGGTTTAGGGTTGAGTTAGGTTTAGAGTTAGGGTTAGGGTTAGGGCTATTGTTATGGTTAGGATTCAGTAAGTGTTAGGGTTAGGGTTAGGGTTAGGGTTAGGATTAGGGTTCAGTTAGCGTTAGGGTTAGGGTTCAGATTGGGTTGGGGTTAGGGTTAGGGTTAGGCTTAGGGTTAGGTTTATGGTTCAGTTAGGGATAGGGTTAAGGTTAGGGTTAGGGTACTGTTAGGGTTAGGGTTAGGTTTAGGGATAGGGTTAGGTTTATGGTAAGGGTTAGGGTTAGGTTTATGGTTCAGTTAGCGTTAGGATTAGTGTTAGAGTTAGGGTTAGGGTTAGGGTTCACTTAACTTTAGCGTTAGGGTTAGGGTTAGTGTCACGGTTAGGGTTCAGTTATGGTTAGTGTAAGGGTTATTGTTAGTGTTTGGGTTAGGGTTAGGGTTCAGTTAGGATTAGGGTTAGGGTTAGGGTTAGGGTTAGCGTTATGGGTAGGGTTCAATTAGGGTAAGGGTTAGGGTTAGGAGTTAGGGTTAGGGTTAGGGTTAGGGTTAGGGTTAGGGATAGGTTTAGGGTTAGGTTATGGTTAGAGTTCAGTTAGGGTTAGGGTTTGGGTCAGGGTTAGGGTTAGGGTTAGGCTTCAGTTAGGGTTAAGTTTAGGGTTAGGGTAAGTTTAGTGTTAGTCTTAGGGTTAGATTTAGTGTTCAGATAGGTTTAGGGTTAGCGTTAGGGTTTAAAGTTAGGGTTAGTGTTCAGTTAGGGTTAGGGTTATGGTTAGGGTTAGGGTTAGGTTTAGGGTTCACTTAGCATTAGGGTTATGGTTAAGTTAGGGTTAGTGTTAAGGTTAGGGTTAGGGTTAGGTTTAGGGTTAGGTTTTAATTAGGGTTAGGTTTAGGCTTCAGTTAGCATTAGGGTTATGGTTCAGTTACGGTTAGGGTTAAGGTTAGGATTAGGGTTAGGGTTAGGATTAGGCTTAGGGTTATGGTTAGGGTTATGGCACAGTTAGGGTTAGATTTAGGGTTAGGGTTCTATTAGGGATTGGGTTAGGGATAGTGTTAGGGTTAGGTTTAGGGTTCAGTTAGCGTTAGGATTAGGTTTAGGGTTAGGGTTAGGAATAGCGTTAGGGTTAGGGTTAGGGTTAGGGTTCATTTAGGGTTATGGTTAGGGTTAGGTTTAGGGTTAGGGTTCAGTTAGGGTTAGGATTAATGTTAGGTTTAGGGTTTGGGTTAGGTTTAGGGTTGAGTTAGGTTTAGGGTTAGTGTTACGGTTAGGGTTCAGTTAGCGTTAGTGTTAGGGTTAGGGTTAGGGTTAGCTTTAAGGTTAAGTTAGCGTTAGGGTTAGGGTTCAGATTGGGTTAGGGTTAGGGTTAGGATTAGGTTTAGGGTTAGGGTTATGGTTCAGTTAGGGTTAGGGTTAAGGTTAGGGTTAGGGTACTGTTAGGGTTAGGGTTAGGTTTAGGGTTAGGGTTATGGTAAGGGTTAGGGTTAGGTTTATGGTTCAGTTAGCGTTAGGGTTGGGGTTAGGGTTACGGTTAGGGTTCTGTTAGGGTTAGGGTTAGGGTTAGGGTTAGGGTTAGGGTTCAGTCAGTGTTAGGGTTAGGGTTAGTGTTAGGTTTAGGGTTAGGGTTCTGTTAGGTTAATGGTTAGGGTTAGGCTTAGGGTTAGGATTAGAGATAGGGTTAGGGTTCAGTTAGGGTTAGGGTTAGGGTTAGGGTTAGGAGTAAGTTTGCGTTAGCGTTAGGGTTAGGGTTAGGGTTAGGGTTAGGGTTCAGTTATGGGTAGGTATAGGGTTAGGGTTAGTGTTAGGGTTAGGCTTAGGGTTCAGTTAGGATTAGGGTTAGAGTTAGGGTTAGGGTTAGGGTTATAGTTAGGTTACAGTTAGGGTTAGGGTTTTTGTTAGGGTTAAGGTTAGTGTTAGGGTTCAGTTAGCGTTAGGGTTAGGGTTAGGTTATGGGTTCAGTTAGAGTTAGGTTTAGATTTAGAGTTGGGTTTAGGTTTATGTTTAGGGTTATGGTTAGGGTTCAGTTAGGGTTTGGGATCAGTTAGGGTTAGGGTTAGGGTTAGTGTTAGGTTTATGGTTCAGTTAGCGTTAGGTTTAAGGTTACGTTTAGGGTTAGGGTTCTCTTAGGGTTAGGGTTATGGTTAGGGTTAGGGTTCAGTTAGTGTTAGGGTTAGGGTTAGGGTTCAGTTAGGATTAGGGTTAGGGTTAGGGTTAGGTTTAGTGTTATAGTTAGGGTTCAGTTAGGGTTAGGGTTTGGGTTAGGGTTAGGGTTAGGATTAGTGTTAGTGTTAGGGTTAGGTTTAGGGTTCAGTTAGGTTTAGGGTTAGCGTTAGTGTTAGGGTTAGGGTTCAGTTAGGGTTAGGGTTATGGTTAGGGTTAGTGTTCTGTTAGGCTTAGGTTTAGGGTTAGGGTTAGGGTTAGTGTTAGTGTTAGGGTTAGGTTTAGGGTTCAGTTAGCGTTAGGGTTATGGTTCAGTTAAGGTTAGGGTTAAGTTTAGGGTTAGGGTTAGGGTTAGGTTTAGGGTTCAGTTAGGGTTAGGGTTATGGTTAGGGTTACGGTACAGTTAGGGTTAGGTTTAGTGTTAGGGTTAGTGTTAGGGTTAGGGTTCTATTAGGGTTTGGGTTAGGGATAGGTTTAGGGTTAGGTTTAGGGTTAGTGTTAGGGTTATGGTAAGGGTTAGGGTTAGGTTTATGGTTCAGTTAGCGTTAGGGTTGGTTTTAGGGTTAGGGTTAGGGTTCAGTCAGTGTTAGGGTTAGGGTTAATGTTAGGTTTAGGGTTAGCGTTCTGTTAGGTTAAGTGTTAGGGTTAGGGTTAGGGTTAGGGTTAGGATTAGGGATAGGGTTAGGGTTCAGTTAGGGTTAGGGTAAGGGTTAGGTTTAGGGTTAGGTTTAGGAGTCAGTTAGCGTTAGGGTTAGGGTTAGGGTTAGGGTTAGGGTTAGGGTTCAGTTAGGATTAGGTTTAGGGTTAGGGTTAGGGTTAGTGTTATAGTTAGGGTTCAGTTAGGGTTAGGGTTTGGGTTAAGGTTAGTGTTAGGGTTAGGGTTAGGGTTAGGGTTCAGTTAGGGTTAGGGTTAGGGTTATGGTTAGGATTAGGTTTAATGTTCAGTTAGCATTAGGGTTATGGTTCAGTTAGGGTTATGGTTAAGGTTAGGGTTATGGTTAGGGTTAAGGTTCAATTAGGGTTAGGGTTAGGGTTACGGTTAGGGTTAGGTTTAGGGTTCAGTTAGCATTAGGTTTATGGTTCATTTAGGGTTAGGGTTAAGGTTAGGGTTAGGGTTAGGGTTAGGGTTAGGGTTCAGTTAGGGTTAGGGTTACGGTTATGGTTAGGGTTAGGGTTAGGTTTAGGGTTCAGTTAGGTTTAGGGTTAGCGTTAGGGTTAGTGTTAGGGTTAGGGTTAGGGTTCAGGTAGGGTTAAGGTAGGGTTAAATTTAGGGTTCAGTTAGCATTAGGGTTATGGTACAGTTACGGTTAGGTTTAAGGTTAGAGTTAGGGTTAGGGTTAGGGTTCAGTTAGGGTTAGGGTTATGGTTAGGGTTAGGGTACAGTTAGGGTGAGGTTTAGGTTTAGGGTTAGTATTAGGGTTAGGGTTCTATTAGGGTTTAGGTTAGGGATAGGGTTAGGGTTAGGGTTAGGGTTCAGTTAGCGTTAGGGTTAGTTTTAGGGTTAGGGTTAGGGTTAGGGTTAGGGTTAGGGTTAGGGTTCAGTTACGGTTAGGGTTAGGGTTAGGGTTAGGGTTAGGGTTAGGGTAAGGGTTAAGTTAGACTTAGTATTAGGGTTATGATTAGTGTTAGGTATAGGGTTTGGGTTAGGTTTAGGGTTGAGTTAGGTTTAGAGTTAGGGTTAGGGTTAGGGTTAGGGCTATTGTTATGGTTAGGATTCAGTAAGTGTTAGTGTTAGGGTTAGGGTTAGGGTTAGGGTTAGGGTTAGGATTAGGGTTCAGTTAGCGTTAGGGTTAGGGTTCAGATTGGGTTGGGGTTAGGGTTAGGGTTAGGTTTAGGGTTAGGTTTTTGGTTCAGTTAGGGATAGAGTTAAGGTTAGGGTTAGGGTACTGTTAGGGTTAGGGTTAGTTTTAGGGATAGGGTTAGGTTTATGGTAAGGGTTAGGGTTAGGTTTATGGTTCAGTTAGCGTTAGGATTAGGGTTAGAGTTAGGGTTAGGGTTAGGGTTCACTTAGCTTTAGCGTTAGGGTTAGGGTTAGTGTCACGGTTAGGGTTCAGTTATGGTTAGGGTAAGGGTTATTGTTAGTGTTTGGGTTAGGGTTAGGGTTCAGTTAGGATTAGGGTTAGGGTTAGGGTTAGGGTTAGGGTTATGGTTAGGGTTCACTTAGGGTAAGGGTTAGGGTTAGGAGTTAGGGTTAGGGTTAGGGTTAGGGTTAGGTTTAGGGTTAGGGATAGGTTTAGGGTTAGGTTATGGTTAGAGTTCAGTTAGGGTTAGGGTTTGGGTCAGGGTTAGGGTTAGGGTTAGGCTTCAGTTAGGGTTAAGTTTAGGGTTAGGGTAAGGTTAGTGTTAGTCTTAGGGTTAGATTTAGTGTTCAGATAGGTTTAGGGTTAGCGTTAGGGTTTAAAGTTAGGGTTAGTGTTCAGTTAGGGTTAGGGTTATGGTTAGGGTTAGGGTTAGGTTTAGGGTTCACTTAGCATTAGGGTTATGGTTAAGTTAGGGTTAGTGTTAAGGTAAGGGTTAGGGTTAGGTTTAGGGTTAGGTTTTAATTAGGGTTAGGTTTAGGCTTCAGTTAGCATTAGGGTTATGGTTCAGTTACGGTTAGGGTTAAGGTTAGGATTAGGGTTATGGTTAGGATTAAGCTTAGGGTTATGGTTAGGGTTAGGGCACAGTTAGGGTTAGATTTAGGGTTAGGGAACTATTAGGGATTGGGTTAGGGATAGGGTTAGGGTTAGGTTTAGGGTTCAGTTAGCGTTAGGGTTAGGGTTAGGGTTAGGGTTAGGAATAGGGATAGGGTTAGGGTTAGGGTTAGGGTTCAGTTAGGGTTAGGATTAATGTTAGGTTTAGGGTTTGGGTTAGGTTTAGGGTTGAGATAGGTTTAGGGTTAGTGTTACGGTTAGGGTTAAGTTAGTGTTAGTGTTAGGGTTAGTGTTAGGGTTAGCTTTAAGGTTCAGTTAGCGTTAGGGTTAGTGTTCAGATTGGGTTAGGTTTAGGGTTAGGATTAGGTTTAGGGTTAGGGTTATGGTTCAGTTAGGGTTAGGGTTAGGGTTAGGGTTAGGGTACTGTTAGGGTTAGGGTTAGGTTTAGGGTTAGGGTTATGGTAAGTGTTAGGGTTAGGTTTATGGTTCAGTTAGCGTTAGGGTTGGGGTTAGGGTTACCTTTAGGGTTCTGTTAGGGTTAGGGTTAGGGTTAGGGTTAGGGTTAGGGTTAGTGTTCAGTTAGGCTTATAGTTAGGGTTAGGGTTAGGGTTCAGTTATGGGTAGGGATAGGGTTAGGGTTAGTGTTAGGGTTAGGCTTAGGGTTCAGTTAGGATTAGGGTTAGAATTAGGGTTAGGGTTAGGGTTATAATTAGGGTACAGTTAGGGTTAGGGTTTTTGTTAGGGTTAAGGTTAGTGTTAGGGTTCAGTTAGCGTTAGGGTTAGGGTTCAGTTAGGGTTAAGTTTAGGGTTAGGGTTAGGGTTAGTGTTAGTGTTAGGGTTAGGTTTAGTGTTCAGATAGGTTTAGGGTTAGCGTTAGGGTTAGGGTTAGGTTTAGGTTTAGGGTTCAGTTAGGGTTAGGGTTAGGGTTAGGGTTAGGATTAGGTTTAGGTTTAGGGTTCAGTTAGGGTTAGTGTTAAGGTTAGGGTTAGGGTTAGGGTTTAGGTTAGGGTTCAGTTAGGTTTAGGGTTAGGGTTAGGGTTAGGGTTAGTGTTAGTGTTAGGGTTAGGTTTAGGGTTCAGTTAGGTTTAGGGTTAGAGTTCGTGTTAGTGTTAGGGTTAGGGCTCACTTAGGGTTAGGGTTCGGGTTACGGTTAGGGTTAGGTTTAGCGTTCAGTTAGCATTAGGGTTATGGATCAGTTACGATTAGGGTTAAGGTTAGGGTTAGGTTTCGGGTTAGGGTTAGGGTTCAGTAGGTGTTAGGGTTATGGTTAGGGTTAGGGTACAGTTAGGGTTAGGTTTAGGGTTAGGGTTAGTGTTAGGGTTAGGGATCTATTAGGGTTTGTGTTAGGGATAGGGTTAGGGTTAGGTTTAGGGTTCACTTAGCGTTAGGGTTAGGGTTAGGATTAGGGTTAGGGATAGGGTTAGTGTTAGGATAATGTTTAGTGTTCAGTTAGGGTTAGGGTTAAGTTAGCGTTAGGATTAGGGTTAGGATTAATGTTAGGTTTAGGGTTTGGGTTAGGTTTAGGGTTGAGTTAGGTTTAGGGTTAGGGTTAGGGTTAGGGTTACGGTTAGGGTTAGGGTTAGGGTTCAGTTAGGGTTAGGGTGACGGTCATGGTTAGGATTAGGTTTAGGGATAGAGTTAGGGTTAGGGTTAGGGTTCAGTTAGGGTTAGGGTTAGGGTTAGGGTTAGGGTTAGGGTTAGGGTTAGGGTTAAGTTAGCGTTAGGATTAGTGTTAGGATTAGTGTTAGGTTTGGGGTTTGGGTTAGGTATAGGGTTGAGTTAGGTTTAGGGTTAGGGTTAGGGTTAGGGTTAGGGTTAGTGTTAGGGTTAGGGTTCATTTAGCGTTAGTGTTAGGGTTAGGGTTAGATTTAGGAGTAGGGTTAAGTTAGCGTTACGGTTAGGGTTCAGATTAGGTTGGGGTTAGCGTTAGGGTTAGTTTTAGGGTTAGGGTTATGGTTCAGTTAGGGTTAGGGTTAGGGTTAGGGTTAGGGTACTGTTAGGGTTAGGGTTAGGTTTAGGGTTAGGGTTAGGGTTCTGTTAGGGTTAGGGTTAGGGTTAGGGTTAGGGTTAGGGTTCATTTAGCGTTAGGATTAGGGTTAGAGTTAGGGTTAGGTTTAGGGTTCACTTAGCTTTAGCATTAGGGTTAGGGTAAGGGTTCAATTATGGTTAAGGTTAGGGTTAGGGTAAGTGTTAGGGTTAGGGTTAGGGCTATAGTTAGGGTTCAGTTAGGGTTAGGGTTTGGGTTAGGGTTAGGGATAGGGTTAGGGTTAGGGTTCAGTTAGGGTAAGGGTTAGGGTTAGGAGTTAGGGTTAGGGTAAGGGTTAGGGTTAGGGTTAGGGATAGGTTTAGGGTTAGGTTTAGGGTTAGAGTTCAGTTAGGGTTAGGGTTTGGGACAGGGTTAGGGTTAGGGTTAGGGTTCAATTAGGGTTAAGTTAGGGTTAGGGTTAGGGTTAGTGTTAGTGTTAGGGTTAGTTTTAGTGTTCAGATAGGTTTAGGGTTAGCGTTAGGGTTACGGTTAGTGTTAGGGTTAGGGTTTAGTTAGGGTTAGGTTTAGGGTTAAAGTTAGAGTTAGGTTTAGGGTTCAGTTAGCATTAGGGTTATGGTTCAGTTAGGGTTAAATTAAGGTTAGGGTAAGGGTTAGGGTTAGGGTTCAGTTAGGGTTAGGGTTAGGGTTACGGTTAGGGTTAGGTTTAGGGTTCAGTTAGCTTTAGGGTTATGGTTCAGTTAGGGTAAGGATTAAGGTTAGGGTTAGGGTTAGGGTTAGGGTTAGGGTTAGGCTTAGGGTTAGGGTTAGGGTTAGGTTTAGGGTTCAGTTAGGTTTAGGGTTAGCGTTAGGGTTAGGGTTAGGGTTAGGGTTATGGTTCAGTTAGGGTTAGTGTTAGGGTTAGGTTTAGGGTTCAGTTAGCATTAGGGTCATGGTTCAGTTACGGTTAGGGTTAAGTTTAGGGTTAGGGTTAGGGTTAGGGTTAGGGTTCAGTTAGGGTTAGGGTTATGGTTAGGGTTAGGGTACAGTTAGGGTTAGGTTTAGGGTTAGGGTTAGTGTTAGGGTTAGGGTTCTATTAGGGTTTGGGTTAGGGATATGTTTAGGGTTAGGTTTAGGGTTCAGTTAGCGTTAGGGTTAGGGTTAGGGTTAGGGTTAGGGTTCAGTTAGGGCTAGGGTTACGGTTATTGTTAGGTTTAGGGTTAGGGTTAGGGTTCAGATAGGGATAGGGTAAGTTTTAGTGTTAGGGTTCGGGTTCAGTTAGGGTAAGTGTTAGGGTTAGGATTAGGGTTTGGGATAGTCTTAGGGTTAGGGTTAGGGTTCAGTTAGGGTTAGGGTTAGGGTTAGGGTTAGTGTTAGGGTTCAGTTAGCGTTAGGGTTAGGGTTCAGACTGGGTTAG
>JAKCOZ010000061.1:1065000-1105000 GCA_022605955.1 Rallus limicola
TGTTAGGGTTAGGGTTAGTGTTAGGTTTAGGGTTAGGGTTCAGTTAGGTTAAGGGTTAGGGTTAGGGTTAGGATTAGGAGTCAGTTTGCGTTAGCGTTAGGGTTAGGGTTAGGGTTAGGGTTAGGGTTCAGTTATGGGTAAGGATAGGATTAGGGTTAGTGTTAGGGTTAGGCTTAGGGTTCAGTTAGGATTAGGGTTAGAGTTAGGGTTAGGGTTAGGGGTATTGTTAGGGTACAGTTAGGGTTAGGGTTTTTGTTAGGGTTAAGGTTAGTGTTAGGGTTCAGTTAGCGTTAGGGTTAGGGTTAGGTTATGGGTTCAGTTAGAGTTAGGTTTAGATTTAGAGTTAGGTTTAGGGTTATGTTTAGGGTTATGGTTAGGGTTCAGTTAGGGTTTGGGATCAGTTAGGGTTATGGTTAGGGTTAGTGATAGGTTTATGGTTCAGTTAGCGTTAGGTTTAATGTTACGTTTAGGGTTAGCGTTCTCTTAGGGTTAGGGTTATGGTTAGGGTTAGGGTTCAGTTAGTGTTAGGGTTAGGGTTAGGGTTCAGTTAGGATTAGGGTTAGGGTTAGGGTTAGGGTTAGGGTTATAGTTAGGGTTCAGTTAGGGTTAGGGTTTGGGTTAGGGTTAGGGTTAGTGTTAGGGATAGGTTTAGGGTTAGTGTTAGGGTTATAGTTCAGTTAGGGTAAGGGTTTGGGTCAGGGTTAGGGTTAGGGTAATGTTCAGTTAGGGTTAAGTTTAAGGTTAGGGTTAGGGTAAGATTTAGTGTTAGAGTTAGGTTTATTGTTCAGATAGGTTTAGAGTTAGCGTTAGGGTTAGGGTTAGGGTTAGGGTTAGGGTTAGGGTTAGTGTAAGTGTTAGGTTTAGGGTTCAGTTAGCATTAGGGTTATGGTTCAATTAGGGTTAGTGTTAAGGTTAGGGTTAGGGTTAGGGTTAGGGTAGGGTTAGGGTTAGGGTTAGTGTTAGGTTTAGGTTTAGGGTTCAATTAGGTTTAGGGTTAGCGTTAGTGTTAGGGTTAGGGTTCAGTTAGGGTTAGGGTTAGGGTTACGGTTAGGGTTAGGTTTAGGGTTCAGTTAGCTTTAGGCTTATGGTTCAGTTAGGGTTAGGGTTAAGGTTAGGGTTAGGTTTAGGGTTAGGTTTAGGGTTCAATTAGGGTTAGGGTTAGGGTTAGGGTTAGGGTTAGGCTTAGGGTTAGGGTTAGGTTTAGGGTTCAGTTTGATTTAGGGTTAGAGTTAGGGTTAGGGTTCAGTTAGCATTCGGGTTATGGTTCAGTTACTGTTAGGGTTAAGGTTAGGGTTAGGGATAGGATTAGGTTTCAGTTAGTGTTAGGGTTATTGTTAGGGTTAGGGTAATGTTAGGGTTAGGGTTACGGTTATGGTTAGGTTTAGGGTTAGGGTTAGGGATAGGGTTAGGGTTAGGGTTCAGATAGGGATAGGGTTAGTTTTAGTGTTAGGGTTAGGGTTCAGTTAGGGTAAGGGTTAGGGTTAGGATTAGGGTTAGGGATAGGGTTAGGGTTAGGGTTAGGGTTAGGGTTCAGTTAGGTTTAGGGTTAGGGTTAGGGTTAGGGTTAGGGTTAGGGTTCAGTTAGCGTTTGTGTTAGGGTTAGAATTAGGGTTCAGTTAGCGTTAGGGTTAGGGTTCAGATTGGGTTGGGGTTAGGGTTAGGGTTAGGGTTCGGCTTCAGTTAGCGTTAGGATTAGGGTTAGAGTTAGGGTTACGGTTAGGGTTCACTTAGCTTTAGCGTTAGGGTTAGGGTTAGGGTTACGGTTTGGGTTCAGTTATGGTTAGGGTTAGGGTTAGGTTAGTGTTAGGGTTAGGGTTAGGGTTCACTTAGGATTAGGGTTAGGGTTAGGGTTAGGGTTATAGTTAGGGTTCAGTTAGGGTTAGGGTTTGGGTTAGGGTTAGGGTTAGGGTTAGGGTAAGGGTTAGGGATAGTGTTAGGGTTAGGGTTAGGGTTCAGTTAGGGTAAGGGTTAGGGTTAGGAGTTAGGGTTAGGGTTAGGGTTAGGGTAAGGTTTAGGGATAGGTTTAGGGTTAGGGTTAGGGTTAGATTTCAGTTAGGGTTAGGGTTTGGGTCAGGGTTAGGGTTAGGGTTAGGGTTAGGGTTAGGGTTAGGGTTCAGTTAGGGTAAGGATTAGGGTTAGGAGTTAGGTTTAGGGTTAGGGTTAGGGTTAGGGTTAGGGTTCAGTTAGGTTTAGGGTTATGGTTAGGGTTAGGGTTAGGTTTAGGGTTCAGTTAGCATTAGGGTTATGGTTCCGTTAGGGTTAGTGTTAAGGTTAGGGTTAGGGTTCAATTAGGGTTAGGGTAAGGGTTAGGGTTAGGGTTAGGGTTAGGGTTAGGTTTAGGGTTCAGTTATGTTTAGGGTTAGCGTTAGGGTTAGGGTTAGGGTTAGGGTTCAGTTAGGGTTAGGGTTAGGGTTTTGTTTAGGGTTCAGTTAGCATGAGGGTTATGGTTCAGTTACGGTTAGGGTTAAGGTTAGGGTTAGGGTTTGGGTTAGGTTTAAGGTTAGGGTTCAGTTAGGGTTAGGGTTAGGGTTATGGTTAGGGTACATTTAGGGTTAGGTTTAGGGTTAGGGTTAGTGTTAGGGTTAGGTTCTATTAGGGTTTTGGTTAGGGATAGGGTTAGGGTTAGGTTTAGGGTTCAGTTAGCGTTAAGGTTAGGTTAAGGGTTAGGGTAAGGGTTCAGTTAGGGTTAGGGTTACGTTTATGTTTATGTTTATGTTTAGGGTTAGGGTTAGGGTTAGGGTTCAGATAGGGATAGGGTTTGTTTTAGTGTTAGGGTTAGGGTTCATTTAGGGTAAAGGGTTAGGGTTAGGATTAGGGTTAGGATTAGTGTTAGGTTTAGGGTTTGGGTTAGGTTTAGGGTTCAATTAGGTTTAGGGTTAGGGTTAGGGTTAGGGTTAGGGTTAGGGTTAGGGTTCAGTTAGCGTTAATGTTAGGGTTAGGGTTAGGGTTAGGTTTAGGGTTCAGTTAGCGTTAGGGTTAGGGTTCAGATTGGGTTAGGGTTAGGGTTAGGGTTACGGTTAGGTTTAGGGTTAGGATTATGGTTCTGTTAGGGTTAGAGTTAGTGTTAGGGTACTGTTAGGTTTAGGGTTATGTTTAGGGTTAGGGTTAGGGTTATGGTAAGGGTTATGTTTAGGTTTATGCTTCAGTTAACGTTAGGGTTGGGTTTAGGGTTAGGTTTTGGGTTCTGATAGGGTTAGGGTTAGGGTTAGTGTTAGGTTTAGGGTTAGGGTTCTGTTAGGTTAAGGTTTAGGGTTAGGGTTACGGTTAGTATTAGGGATAGGGTTAGGGTTCAGTTAGGGTTAGGGTTAGGGTTAGGGTTAGGGTTAGGAGTCAGTTAGTGTTAGCGTTAGGGTTAGGGTTAGGGTTAGGTTTAGGGTTCAGTTTGGGTTAGGGTTATGGTTAGGTTTAGGGTACAGTTAGGGTTAGGTTTAGGGTTAGGGTTAGTGTTAGGGTTAGGGTTCTATTAGTGTTTGGGTTAGGGATATGGTTAGGGTTAGGTTTAGGGTTCAGTTAGCGTTAGGGTTAGGGTTAGGGTTAGAGTTAGGGTTAGGGTTAGGGTTCAGATAGGGATAGGGTTAATTTTAGTGTTAGGGTTAGGGTTCAGTTAGGGTAAGGGTTAGGGTTAGGATTAGGGTTAGGGTTCAGTTAGGGTTAGGGTTAGGGTTCAGTTAGGGTTAGGATTAGGGTTAGGATTAGTGTTAGGTTAAGGGTTTGGGTTAGGTTTAGGGTTGAGTTAGGTTATAGATTTAGGGTTAGGGTTAGGGTTAGGGTTAGTGTTAGGATTAGGGTTCAGTTAGCATTAGGGTTAAGGTTCAGATTGGGTTGGGGTTAGGGTTAGGGTTAGGTTTAGGGTTAGGTTTATGTTTCAGTTAGGGTTAGGGTTAGGGTTAGGGTTAGGTTTAGGGATAGGGTTAGGTTTATGGTTCAGTTAGCGTTAGAGTTAAGGTTAGGGTTAGGGTTCACTTAGCTTTAGCGTTAGGGTTAGGATTAGGGTTACAGTTAGGGTTCAGTTATGGTTAGGGTTAGGGTTAGGGTTAGTGTTAGGGTTAGGGTTAGGGTTCAGTAAGGATTAGGGTTAGGGTTAGGGTTAGGGTTATAGTTAGGGTTCAGTTAGGGTTACGGTTTGGGTTAGGGTTAGGGTTAGGGTAAGGGTTAGAGTTATGGTTAGGGTTCAGTTAGGGTAAGGTTTAGGGTTAGGAGTTAGGGTTAGGGTTAGGGTTAGGGTTAGGGAAAGGTTTAGGGTTAGGGTTAGGGTTAGTTTTCAGTTAGATTTATGGTTTGGGTCAGGGTTAGGGTTAGGGTTAGGGTTCAGTTAGGGTTAAGTTTAGGGTTAGGGTTATGGTTAGTGTTAGTGTTAGGGTTAGGTTTAGTGTTCTGATAGGTTTAGGGTTAGCGTTAGGGTTAGGGTTAGGGTTAGGGTTCAGTTAGGTTTAGGGTTATGGTTAGGATTAGGGTTAGGTTTAGGGTTCAGTTAGCATTAGGGTTATGGTCCAGTTAGGATTAGTTTTAAGGTTAGGGTTAGGGTTAGGGTTAGGGTTCAATTAGGGTTAGGGTTATGGTTATGGTTAGGGTTAGGGTTAGGGTTAGGTTTAGGGTTCAGTTATGTTTAGGGTTAGCGTTAGGTTTAGGGTTAGGGTTAGGGTTACGTTTCAGTTAGGGTTAGTGTTAGGGTTAGTTTTAGAGTTCAGTTAGCATTAGGGTTATGATTCAGTTAGAGTTAGGGTTAGGTTTAGGGTTAGGGTTAGTGTTAGGGTTAGGGTTCTATTAGGGATTGGGTTAGGGATAGGGTTAGGGTTAGGTTTAGGGTTCAGTTAGCGTTAGGGTTACGGTTATGGTTAGGTTTAGGGTTAGGGTTAGTGTTTGGGTTCAGATAGGGATAGGGTTAGTTTTAGTGTTAGGGTTAGGGTTCATTTAGGGTAAAGTGTTAGGGTTAGGATTAGGGTTAGCGATAGGGTTAGGTTTAGGTTTAGGGTTAGGGTTCATTTAGGGTTAGGTTTAGGGTAAGTGTTAGGGTAAGGGTTCAGATAGGGTTAGGATTAGGGTTAGGATTTGTGTTAGGTTTAGTGTTTGGGTTAGGTTTAGGGTTGAGTTAGGTTTAGGGTTAGCTTTAGGGTTAGGGTTAGGGTAAGGGTTAGCGTTAGTGTTAGGGTTAGGGTTAGGGTTAGGTTTAGTGTTCAGTTAGCGTTAGGGTTAGGGTTCAGATTGGGAGTTGGGGTAGGGTTAGGTTTATGTTTATGGTTAGGTTTATGGTTCTGTTAGGGTTAGGGTTAGGGTTAGGGTTAGGGTACTGTTAGGGTTAGGGTTAGGTTTATGGTTAGGGTTAGGTTTATGGTTCAGTTAGCGTTAGGGTTGGGGTTAGGGTTAGGGTTACGGTTCTGTTAGGGTTAGGGTTATGGTTAGTGTTAGGTTTAGGGTTAGGGTTCTGTTAGGTTAAGGGTTAGGGTTAGGGTTAGGGTTAGGATTAGGGATAGGGTTAGGGTTCAGTTATGGTTAGGGTTAGGGTTAGGGTTAGGGTTAGGAGTCAGTTAGCGTTAGCGTTAGGGTTAGGGTTAGGGTTAGGGTTAGGCTTCAGTTAGGGTTAGTGTTATGGTTAGGGTTAGGGTACAGTTAGGGTTAGGTTTAGGGTTAGGGTTAGTGTTAGGGTTTCGGTTCTATTAGGGTTTGGGTTAGGGATAGGGTTAGGGTTAGTGTAAGGGTTCAGTTAGGGTTAGGATTACGGTTATGGTTAGGTTTAGGTTTAGGGTTAGGCTTAAGGTTAGGGTTCAGATAGGGATAGGGTTAGTTTTAGTGTTAGGGTTAGGGTTCAGTTAGGGTAAGGGTTAGGGTTAGGATTAGGGTTAGGGACAGCGTTAGGGTTAGGGTTTGGTTTAGGGTTCAGTTAGGGTTAGGGTTAAGGTTAGGGTTAGGGTTAGGGTTAAGTTAGCGTCAGGATTACGGTTAGGATTAGTGTTAGGTTTAGGTTTTGGGTTAGGTTTAGGGTTGAGTTAGGTTTAGAGTTAGGGTTAGGGTTAGGGATAGGGTTAGTGTTAGGGTTAGGGTTCAGTTAGCGTTAGTGCTAGGGTTAGGGTTAGGGTTAGGATTAGGGTTCAGTTAGCGTTAGGGTTAGGGTTCAGATTGGGTTGGGGTTAGGGTTAGGGTTAGGTTTAGGGTTAGGTTTATGGTTCAGTTAGGGTTAGTGTTAGGATTACGGTACTGTTAGTGTTAGGGTTAGGTTTAGGTATAGGGTTAGGTTTATGGTAAGTGTTAGTGTTAGGGTTAGGGTTCTGTTAGGGTTAGGGTTAGGGTTAGGGTTAGGGTTAAGGTTAGGGTTAGCGTTAGGTTTCAGTTAACGTTAGGATTAGGGTTAGAGTTAGGGTTAGGGTTAACTTAGCTTTAGCGTTAGGTTTAGGTTTAGGGTTACGGTTAGGGTTCAGTTATGGTTAGGGTTAGGGTTAGGGTTAGTGTTAGGTTTAGGGTTAGGGTTCAGTTAGGATTAGGGTTAGGGTTAGGGTTATAGTTAGGGTTGAGTTAGGGTTAGGGTTTGGGTTAGTGTTAGGGTTAGTGTTAGTGTTAGGGTTAGGGTTAGGGATAGGTTTAGGGTAAGGGTTAGGGTTAGAGTTCAGTTAGGGTTAGGGTTTGGGTCAGGGTTAGGTTTATGTTTTGGGTTCAGTTAGGGTTAAGTTTAGGGTTAGGATTAGGGTTAGTGTTAGTGTTAGGGGTAGGTTTATTGTTCAGATAGGTTTAGGGTTAGCGTTAGGGTTAGGGTTAGGGTTAGGGTTCAGTTAGGGTTAGGGTTATGGTTAGGGTTAGGGTTAGGTTTAGGGTTCAGTTAGCATTAGGGTTATGGTTCAGTTAGTGTTAGTGTTAACGTTAGGGTTAGGGTTAGGGTTAGGGATAGGGTTCAATTAGTGTTAGGGTTAGGGTTAGGGTTAGGTTTAGGGTTCAGTAAGGTTTAGGTTTAGCGTTAGGGTTAGGGTTAGGGTTAGGGTTAGAGTTCAGTTAGGGATAGGGTTAGGGTAAGGGTTCAGTTAGGGTTAGGGTTACGGTTATGGTTAGGTTTAGGGTTAGGTTTAGGGTTAGGGTTTGGGTTCTATTAGGGATTGGGTTAGGGTTAGGGTTAGGGTTAGGGTTAGGGTTAGGGTTCAGATAAGGATAGGGTTAGTTTTAGTGTTAGGGTTAGGGTTCATTTAGGGTAAAGTGTTAGGGTTAGGATTAGGGTTAGGGATAGGGTTAGGCTTAGGGTTAGGGTTAGGGTTCAGTTAGGGTTACGGTTAGGATTAGGGTTAGGGTTAGTGTTAGGGTTAGTGTTCAGTTAGCGTTAGTGTTAGGGTTAGGGTTAGGGTTAGGTTTAGGGTTAAGTTAGCGTAAGGGTTAGGGTTCAGATTGGGTTAGTGTTAGGGTTAGGGTTAGGGTTAGGGTTAGGAGTCAGCTTTAGCGTTAGGGTTAGGGTTAGGGTTAGGGTTCAGTTATGGGTAGGGATAGGGTTAGTGTTAGTGTTAGGGTTAGGGTTAGGTTTCAGTTAGGATTAGGGTTAGGGTTAGGGTTAGGGTTAGGGTTATAGTTAGGGTACAGTTAGGGTTAGGGTTTAGGTTAGGGTTAAGTTTACTGTTAGGGTTCAGTTTGCATTAGGGTTAGGGTTAGTTTAAGGGTTCAGTTAGAGTTATGTTTCGTTTTAGGGTTAGGGTTAGGGTTAGGGATAGGGTTATGGTTAGGGTTCAGTTAGGGTTAGGGATCAGTTAGGGTTAGGTTTAGGGTTAGAGTTAGGTTTATGGTTCAGTTAGCGTTAGGTTTATTGTTAGGGTTTGGGTTCTCCTAGGGTTAGGGTTATGGTTAGGGTTAGGGTTCAGTTAATGTTAGGGTTAGGGTTAGTGTTCGGATTAGGGTTAGGGTTCTGTTAGGGTAAGTGTTAGGATTAGGTTTAGGGTTAGGATTAGGGATAGGGTTAGTTTTCAGTTAGGGTTAGGGTTAGGGTTAGGGTTAGGGTTAGGGTTAGGGTACAATTAGCATTAGGATTAGGGTTAGAGTTAGGGTTAGGGTTCACTTAGCTTTAGCGTTAGGGTTAGGGTTAGGGTTACGGTTAGGGTTCAGTTATGGTTCGGGTTAGGGTTAGTGTTAGTGTTAGGGTTAGGGTTCAGTTAGGATTAGGGTTAGGGTTAGGGTTATAGTTAGGGTTCAGTTAGGGTTAGGGTTTGGGTTAGGGTTAAGGTTAGTGTTAGTGTTCAGTTAGTGTTAGGGTTAGGGTTAGGGTTTGCGTTAGGGTTAGGTTTAGGGTTAGTGTTGGGGTTCAGTAAGGAACAGTGTTAGGGTTATGGTTAGTGTTAGGGTTAGGGTTAGGGTATAGTTAGGGTTAGGTTTAGTGTTAGGGTTAGGGTTAGGGTTAGTGTTATATTAGGGTTTGGGTTAGGGTTAGGGTTAGGGTCAGGGTAAGGTTTAGGGTTCAGTTAGAGTTAGGGTTAGGTTTATTGTTAGGGTTAGTGTTAGGGTTAGTGTTATATTAGGGTTTGGGTTATGGTTAGGGTTAAGGTCAGGGTAAGGTTTAGGGTTCAGTTAGAGTTAGGGTTAGGTTTAGGGTTAGGGTTAGGGTTCAGTTATGGTTAGGGTTAGCGTTAGTGTTAGGGTTAGGGTTAGGGTTAGGGTAAGGAGTCAGTTAGCATTAGCGTTAGGGTTAGGGTTAGGGTTAGGGTTCAGTTAGGGTTAGGGTTAGGTTTAGGATTAGGGTTATGGTTCAGTTAGGGTTAGGGTTGGTGTTAGGGTACTGTTAGGGTTAGGGTAAGGTTTAGGGTTAGCGTTAGGGTTATGGTAAGGGTTAAGGTTAGGTTTATGGTTCAGTTAGCGTTAGGGTTAGGGTTAGGGTAAGGGTTATTGTTAGGGTTAGGGATAGGTTTAGGGTTAGGGTTCGAGTTCAGTTAGGGTTAGGGTTAGGGTCAGGGTTAGGGTTAGGGTTATGGTTGAGTTAGGGTTACGTTTAGGATTAGGGTTAGGGTTACTGTTAGGGTTAGGGTTAGGTTTAGTGTTCAGATAGGTTTACGGTTAGCGTTAGGGTTAGGGTTAGGTTTAGGGTTAGGGTTCAGTTAAGGATAGGGTTAGGGTTAGGGTTCAGTTAGGGTAAGGGTTAGGGTTAGGATTAGGGTTAGGGATAGGGTTAGGGTTAGGGTTAGTGTTAGGGTTCAGTTAGGGTTATGGTTAAGTTTAGGGTTAGGGTTAGGGTTCAGTTAGGGTTAGGATTAGGGTTAGGATTAGTGTTAGGTTTAGGGTTTGGCTTAGGTTTAGGGTTGAGTTAGGGTTAGGGTTAGGGTTAGGCTTAGGGTTAGGGTTCAGTTAGCGTTAGTGTTAGGGTTAGGGTTAGGTTTAGGGTTCAGTTTTCTTTAGGGTTAGGGTTCAGATTGGGTTAGGGTTAGGGTTAGGGTTAGGTTTAGTGTTAGGTTTATGGTTCAGTTAGGGTTAGGGTTAGGGTTAGGTTTAGGGTACAGTTAGGGTTAAGGTTAGGTTTAGGGTTAGGTTTAGGGTTAGGGTTAGGGTTAGGGTTCAGTTAGGATTAGGGTTAGGGTTAGGGTTAGGGTTATGGTTAGGGTAGAGTTAGGGTTAGGGTTTGGGTTACGGTTAAGGTTAGTGTTAGGGTTCAGTTAGCTTTAGGGTTAGGGTTAGGGATAGGGTTAGGTTAAGGGTTCAGTTAGAGTTAGGATTAGCATTAGGGTTAGGGTTAGGGTTAGGGTTATGGTTAGGGTTCAGTTAGGTTTAGAGATCTGTTAGGGTTAGGGTTAGGGTTAGTGTTAGTTTTATGGTTCAGTTACCGTTAGGTTTAGGGTTAGGGTTAGGGTTAGGGTTCTCTTAAAGTTAGGGTTATGGTTAGGGTTAGGGTTCAGTTAGTGTTAGGGTTAGGGTTAGTATTAGGTTTAGGGTTAGCGTTCTGTTAGGGTAAGGGTTAGGGTTAGGGTTAGGGTTAGGATTAGGGATACGGTTATTGTTCAGTTAGGGTTAAAGTTAGGGTTAGTGTTAGGGTTAGGGTTAGGGTTAGGGTTAGGGTTAGGATTAGGGATAGGGTTAGGGTTCAGTTATGGTTAGGGTTAGGGTTAGGGTTAGGGTTAGGAGTCAGTTAGCGTTAGCGTTAGGGTTAGGGTTAGGGTTAGGGTTAGGCTTCAGTTAGGGTTAGTGTTATGGTTAGGGTTAGGGTACAGTTAGGGTTAGGTTTAGGGTTAGGGTTAGTGTTAGGGTTTCGGTTCTATTAGGGTTTGGGTTAGGGATAGGGTTAGGGTTAGTGTAAGGGTTCAGTTAGGGTTAGGATTACGGTTATGGTTAGGTTTAGGTTTAGGGTTAGGCTTAAGGTTAGGGTTCAGATAGGGATAGGGTTAGTTTTAGTGTTAGGGTTAGGGTTCAGTTAGGGTAAGGGTTAGGGTTAGGATTAGGGTTAGGGACAGCGTTAGGGTTAGGGTTTGGTTTAGGGTTCAGTTAGGGTTAGGGTTAAGGTTAGGGTTAGGGTTAGGGTTAAGTTAGCGTCAGGATTACGGTTAGGATTAGTGTTAGGTTTAGGTTTTGGGTTAGGTTTAGGGTTGAGTTAGGTTTAGAGTTAGGGTTAGGGTTAGGGATAGGGTTAGTGTTAGGGTTAGGGTTCAGTTAGCGTTTGTGCTAGGGTTAGGGTTAGGGTTAGGATTAGGGTTCAGTTAGCGTTAGGGTTAGGGTTCAGATTGGGTTGGGGTTAGGGTTAGGGTTAGGTTTAGGGTTAGGTTTATGGTTCAGTTAGGGTTAGTGTTAGGATTACGGTACTGTTAGTGTTAGGGTTAGGTTTAGGTATAGGGTTAGGTTTATGGTAAGTGTTAGTGTTAGGGTTAGGGTTCTGTTAGGGTTAGGGTTAGGGTTAGGGTTAGGGTTAAGGTTAGGGTTAGCGTTAGGTTTCAGTTAACGTTAGGATTAGGGTTAGAGTTAGGGTTAGGGTTAACTTAGCTTTAGCGTTAGGTTTAGGTTTAGGGTTACGGTTAGGGTTCAGTTATGGTTAGGGTTAGGGTTAGGGTTAGTGTTAGGTTTAGGGTTAGGGTTCAGTTAGGATTAGGGTTAGGGTTAGGGTTATAGTTAGGGTTGAGTTAGGGTTAGGGTTTGGGTTAGTGTTAGGGTTAGTGTTAGTGTTAGGGTTAGGGTTAGGGATAGGTTTAGGGTAAGGGTTAGGGTTAGAGTTCAGTTAGGGTTAGGGTTTGGGTCAGGGTTAGGTTTATGTTTTGGGTTCAGTTAGGGTTAAGTTTAGGGTTAGGATTAGGGTTAGTGTTAGTGTTAGGGGTAGGTTTATTGTTCAGATAGGTTTAGGGTTAGCGTTAGGGTTAGGGTTAGGGTTAGGGTTCAGTTAGGGTTAGGGTTATGGTTAGGGTTAGGGTTAGGTTTAGGGTTCAGTTAGCATTAGGGTTATGGTTCAGTTAGTGTTAGTGTTAACGTTAGGGTTAGGGTTAGGGTTAGGGATAGGGTTCAATTAGTGTTAGGGTTAGGGTTAGGGTTAGGTTTAGGGTTCAGTAAGGTTTAGGTTTAGCGTTAGGGTTAGGGTTAGGGTTAGGGTTAGAGTTCAGTTAGGGATAGGGTTAGGGTAAGGGTTCAGTTAGGGTTAGGGTTACGGTTATGGTTAGGTTTAGGGTTAGGTTTAGGGTTAGGGTTTGGGTTCTATTAGGGATTGGGTTAGGGTTAGGGTTAGGGTTAGGGTTAGGGTTAGGGTTCAGATAAGGATAGGGTTAGTTTTAGTGTTAGGGTTAGGGTTCATTTAGGGTAAAGTGTTAGGGTTAGGATTAGGGTTAGGGATAGGGTTAGGCTTAGGGTTAGGGTTAGGGTTCAGTTAGGGTTACGGTTAGGATTAGGGTTAGGGTTAGTGTTAGGGTTAGTGTTCAGTTAGCGTTAGTGTTAGGGTTAGGGTTAGGGTTAGGTTTAGGGTTAAGTTAGCGTAAGGGTTAGGGTTCAGATTGGGTTAGTGTTAGGGTTAGGGTTAGGGTTAGGGTTAGGAGTCAGCTTTAGCGTTAGGGTTAGGGTTAGGGTTAGGGTTCAGTTATGGGTAGGGATAGGGTTAGTGTTAGTGTTAGGGTTAGGGTTAGGTTTCAGTTAGGATTAGGGTTAGCGTTAGGGTTAGGGTTAGGGTTATAGTTAGGGTACAGTTAGGGTTAGGGTTTAGGTTAGGGTTAAGTTTACTGTTAGGGTTCAGTTTGCATTAGGGTTAGGGTTAGTTTAAGGGTTCAGTTAGAGTTATGTTTCGTTTTAGGGTTAGGGTTAGGGTTAGGGATAGGGTTATGGTTAGGGTTCAGTTAGGGTTAGGGATCAGTTAGGGTTAGGTTTAGGGTTAGAGTTAGGTTTATGGTTCAGTTAGCGTTAGGTTTATTGTTAGGGTTTGGGTTCTCCTAGGGTTAGGGTTATGGTTAGGGTTAGGGTTCAGTTAATGTTAGGGTTAGGGTTAGTGTTCGGATTAGGGTTAGGGTTCTGTTAGGGTAAGTGTTAGGATTAGGTTTAGGGTTAGGATTAGGGATAGGGTTAGTTTTCAGTTAGGGTTAGGGTTAGGGTTAGGGTTAGGGTTAGGGTTAGGGTACAATTAGCATTAGGATTAGGGTTAGAGTTAGGGTTAGGGTTAGGGTTCACTTAGCTTTAGCGTTAGGGTTAGGGTTAGGGTTACGGTTAGGGTTCAGTTATGGTTCGGGTTAGGGTTAGTGTTAGTGTTAGGGTTAGGGTTCAGTTAGGATTAGGGTTAGGGTTAGGGTTATAGTTAGGGTTCAGTTAGGGTTAGGGTTTGGGTTAGGGTTAAGGTTAGTGTTAGTGTTCAGTTAGTGTTAGGGTTAGGGTTAGGGTTTGCGTTAGGGTTAGGTTTAGGGTTAGTGTTGGGGTTCAGTAAGGAACAGTGTTAGGGTTATGGTTAGTGTTAGGGTTAGGGTTAGGGTATAGTTAGGGTTAGGTTTAGTGTTAGGGTTAGGGTTAGGGTTAGTGTTATATTAGGGTTTGGGTTAGGGTTAGGGTTAGGGTCAGGGTAAGGTTTAGGGTTCAGTTAGAGTTAGGGTTAGGTTTATTGTTAGGGTTAGTGTTAGGGTTAGTGTTATATTAGGGTTTGGGTTATGGTTAGGGTTAAGGTCAGGGTAAGGTTTAGGGTTCAGTTAGAGTTAGGGTTAGGTTTAGGGTTAGGGTTAGGGTTCAGTTATGGTTAGGGTTAGCGTTAGTGTTAGGGTTAGGGTTAGGGTTAGGGTAAGGAGTCAGTTAGCATTAGCGTTAGGGTTAGGGTTAGGGTTAGGGTTCAGTTAGGGTTAGGGTTAGGTTTAGGATTAGGGTTATGGTTCAGTTAGGGTTAGGGTTGGTGTTAGGGTACTGTTAGGGTTAGGGTAAGGTTTAGGGTTAGCGTTAGGGTTATGGTAAGGGTTAAGGTTAGGTTTATGGTTCAGTTAGCGTTAGGGTTAGGGTTAGGGTAAGGGTTATTGTTAGGGTTAGGGATAGGTTTAGGGTTAGGGTTCGAGTTCAGTTAGGGTTAGGGTTAGGGTCAGGGTTAGGGTTAGGGTTATGGTTGAGTTAGGGTTACGTTTAGGATTAGGGTTAGGGTTACTGTTAGGGTTAGGGTTAGGTTTAGTGTTCAGATAGGTTTACGGTTAGCGTTAGGGTTAGGGTTAGGTTTAGGGTTAGGGTTCAGTTAGGGATAGGGTTAGGGTTAGGGTTCAGTTAGGGTAAGGGTTAGGGTTAGGATTAGGGTTAGGGATAGGGTTAGGGTTAGGGTTAGTGTTAGGGTTCAGTTAGGGTTATGGTTAAGTTTAGGGTTAGGGTTAGGGTTCAGTTAGGGTTAGGATTAGGGTTAGGATTAGTGTTAGGTTTAGGGTTTGGCTTAGGTTTAGGGTTGAGTTAGGGTTAGGGTTAGGGTTAGGCTTAGGGTTAGGGTTCAGTTAGCGTTAGTGTTAGGGTTAGGGTTAGGTTTAGGGTTCAGTTTTCTTTAGGGTTAGGGTTCAGATTGGGTTAGGGTTAGGGTTAGGGTTAGGTTTAGTGTTAGGTTTATGGTTCAGTTAGGGTTAGGGTTAGGGTTAGGTTTAGGGTACAGTTAGGGTTAAGGTTAGGTTTAGGGTTAGGTTTAGGGTTAGGGTTAGGGTTAGGGTTCAGTTAGGATTAGGGTTAGGGTTAGGGTTAGGGTTATGGTTAGGGTAGAGTTAGGGTTAGGGTTTGGGTTACGGTTAAGGTTAGTGTTAGGGTTCAGTTAGCTTTAGGGTTAGGGTTAGGGATAGGGTTAGGTTAAGGGTTCAGTTAGAGTTAGGATTAGCATTAGGGTTAGGGTTAGGGTTAGGGTTATGGTTAGGGTTCAGTTAGGTTTAGAGATCTGTTAGGGTTAGGGTTAGGGTTAGTGTTAGTTTTATGGTTCAGTTACCGTTAGGTTTAGGGTTAGGGTTAGGGTTAGGGTTCTCTTAAAGTTAGGGTTATGGTTAGGGTTAGGGTTCAGTTAGTGTTAGGGTTAGGGTTAGTATTAGGTTTAGGGTTAGCGTTCTGTTAGGGTAAGGGTTAGGGTTAGGGTTAGGGTTAGGATTAGGGATACGGTTATTGTTCAGTTAGGGTTAAAGTTAGGGTTAGTGTTAGGGTTAGGGTTAGGGTTAGGGTTAGGGTTAGAGTTCATTTAGCGTTAGGATTAGGGTTAGAGTTAGTGTTAGGGTTAGGGTTAGGGTTCAGTTAGGATTAAGGTTAGGGTTATGGTTATAGTTAGGATTAAGTTAAGGTTAGGGTTTGGGTTAGGGTTAAGGTTATTGTTAGTGTTCAGTTAGGGTTAGGTGTAGGGTTAGGGTTTGGGTTAGGTTTAGGTTTCAGTTAGTGTTATGTTTAGCGTTATGGTTAGGGTTAGGGTTAAGGTTAGGTTTAGGGTTATGTTTAGGGTTTAGTTAGGGTATGGGTAAGGGTTAGGAGTAGGGTTACGGATAGGTTTAGGGTTAGGGTTTGGGTTAGAGATCACTTAGGGTTAGGTTTAGGGTTAGGGACATGGTTAGCGTTCAGTTAGGGTTAAGTTTAGTGTTAGGGTTAGGGTTAGTGTTAGTGTTAGTGTTAGATTTACGGCTCAGTTAGGTTTAGGGTTAGTGTTAGAGTTAGGGTTACGGTTTAGGGTTAGGGTTCAGTTAGAGATAGGGTTAGGGTTAAGCTTAGGGTTATGTTTAGGGTTCAGTTAGCATTAGGTTTATGGTTAAGTTAGGGTTAGGGTTAAGGTTAGGGTTAGGGTTAGGGTTAGGGATAGGGTTCTGAGAGGGTTAGATTTAGGGTTAGAGTTAGGGTTCAGTAAGAGACAGTGTAAGGGTTATGGTTAGTGTTAGGGTTAGGGTTAGGGTATAGTTAGGGTTAGGTTTAGTGTTAGGTTTAGGGTTAAGGTTAGGGTTCAGTTACGGTTAGGGTTAGCGTTATTGTTAGGTTTAGGGTTAGGGTTCAATTATGGTTAGGGTTAAGGTTAGGGTTTGTGTTAGGGTTAGGGTTAGGGTTCAGTTATGTTTATGGTTTGGGTAAGGCTTAAGGTTAGGGTTAGGGTTAGGGTTAGGGTTAGACTTAGGGTTAGGTTTAGGGTTCAGTTAGTGTTAGGTTTAGGGTTAGTGTTAGGGTTCAGTTAGGGTTAGGGTTAGGGTTAGTGTTCATTTAGGGTTAGGTTTATGGTTAGGGTTACAGTTAGCTTAGTGTTAGGGTTAGGGTAAAGGTTAGGGTTAGGATTCAGTTAGCGTTAGTGTTAGGGTTTGGTTTAGGGATAGGGTTAGGATTAGGGTTACGTTTAGGGTTAGGGTTAGTGTTACTGTTAGCTTAGTGTTAGGGTTAGGGTTAAGGTTAGGGTTAGGATTCAGTTAGCGTTAGCGTTAGTTTTTGGTTTAGGGTTAGGGTTAGGATTAGGGTTAGGTTATGGTTAGGGTTAGGGTTCAGTTAGGGTTAGAGTTAGGCTTTGGGTTAGGGTTAGGATTCAGTTAGGGTTAGGTTTAGTGTTAGGTTTAGGGTTAGGTTAAGGGTTTAGTTAGAGTTAGGTTTAGCATTAGGTTTAGGGTTAGGGTTACGGTTAGGGTTATGGTTAGGGTTCACTTAGGGTTAGGTTTAGTGTTAGGGTTAGGGTTAGTGTTCTATTAGGGTTTGGATTAGGGTTTGGGTTAGGGTTAGGGTTAGGGTTAGGGTTAGGTTTAGGGTTCAGTTAGAGTTAGGGTTAGGTTTAGGGTTAGGGTTAGGGTTCAGTTACGGTTAGCGTTAGCGTTATTGTTAGGTTTAGGGTTAGGGTTCAGTTATGGTTAGGGTTAGGGTTAGGTTTAGTGTTAGGGTTAGGGTTAGGGATCAGTTATGGTTATGGTTTGGGTTAGGGTTAAGGTTAGTGTTAGGGTTCAGTTAGCGTTAGGGTTAGGGTTAGGATTAGGGTACTGTTAGGGTTTAGGGTTAGGGCTAGGGTTAGGGTAAGGGTTATTGTTCAGTTAGGTTTAGGGTTTAGGTTAGGGTTAAGTTTAGGGTTATGGATCAGTTAGGGTTAGGTTTAGGGTTAGGGTTAGGTTTATGGTTCAGTTAGCCTTAGGGTTAGGGTCAGGGTTAGGGTTAGGGTAAGGGTTCTCTTAGGGTTAGGGTTAAGTTTAGGGTTAGTGTTCAGTTAGTGTTAGGGTTAGGGTTAGTGTTAGGTTTAGGGTTCAGTTAGCGTTAGGATTAGGGTTAGAGTTAGGGTTAGGGTTAGGGTTCACATAGCTTTAGCGTTAGCGTTAGGGTTAGGGTTAGGGTTAGGGTTCAGTTATGGTTAGGGTTAGGGTTAGGGTTAGGGTTAGTGTTAGGGTTAGGGTTAGGGTTCATTTAGGATTAGGGTTAGGGTTAGGGTTAGGGTTAGGGTTATAGTTAGGGTTCGGTTAGGGTTTCGGTTAGGGTTAAGGTCAGTGTTAGTGTTCAGTTAGGGTTATGGTTAGGGTTAGGGTTATGGTTAGGGTTATGGTTAGGGTTCAGTTAGGGTATGGGTTAGGGTTAGGAGTAGGGTTAGGGATAGGTTTAGGGTTAGGGTTAGGGTTAGAGATCACAGGGTTAGATTTAATGTTAGGCATATGGTTAGGGTGATGGTTCAGTTAGGTTTAAGTTTAGTGTTAGGGTTAGGGTTAGTGTTAGTGTTAGTTTTAGGTTTATGGTTCAGTCAGGGTAAGGGTTAAGGTTAGGGTTAGGGTTAGGGTTAGGTTTAGGGTTAGGGTTAGGGTTAGGCTTAGGTTTAGGGTTAGATTTAGGGTTCACTTAGGTTTAGCGTTAGCGTTAGGGTTAGTGTTAGGGTTAGGGTTAGGGTTCAGTTAGGGTTAGGGTTAGGGTTAGGTTTAGGATTCAGTGAGCATTAGCGTTAAGTTTCAGTTAGGGTTAGGGTTAAGGTTAGGGTTAGCGTACAGTTAGGTTTAGGTTTAGGATTAGGGTTAGTGTTAGTGTTAGGGTTCTATTAGGGTTTGGGTTAGGGATAGGGTTAGGGTTAGGTTTAGGGTTAAGTTAGGGTTAGGGTTAGGGTTAGGGTTAGGGTTAGGGTTAGGGTTCAGTTAGGGATAGGGTTAGGGTTAGGGTTCAGTTAGGGTAAGGGTTACGGTTAGGATTAGCGTTAGGGATAGTGTTAGGGTTAGGGTTAGGGTTTGGCTTCAGTAAGGGTTAGGGTTAAGGTTAGCGTTAGGGTTAGGGTTAGGTTTAGGGTTCAGTTATCGTTAGGGTTAGGGTTCAGATTCTGTTAGGGTTAGGGTTAGGGTTAGGTTTATGGTTAGGTTTATGGTTCAGTTAGGTTTAGGGCTAGGGTTAGGGTTAGGGTTAGGGTTAGGGTTCAGTTATTGTTAGGGTAAGGGTTAGGGTTAGGTTTATGGTTCAGTTAGCGTTAGGGTTATGGTTAGGGTTAGGGTTAGGGTTCTGTTAGGTTTAGGGTTAGGGTTAGGGTTAGGATTAGGGTTATAGTTAGGGTTAGGTTTTGTGATAGGGTTAAGGTTTGTTTTATGGTTCAGTTAGGGTTAGGGTTAGGGTTAGGGTTAGGGTTAGGATTCAGTTAGCGTTAGCGTTAGTGTTTGGTTTAGGGTTAGGGTTAGGATTAGGGTTAGGTTTAGGGTTAGGGTTAGGGTTCAGTTAGGGTTAGAGTTATGCTTTGGGTTAGGGTTAGGATTCAGTTAGGGTTAGGTTTAGGGTTAGGGTTAGGGTTAGGTTAAGGGTTTAGTTAGAGTTAGGTTTAGCGTTATGTTTAGGGTTAGGGTTACGGTTAGGGGTATGGTTAGGGTTCAGTTAGGGTTAGGTTTAGTATTAGAGTTAGGGTTCAGTAAGGGACAGTGTTAGGGTTATGAAAAGTGTTAGGGTTAGGATTAGGGGTAGGATATAGTTAGGGTTAGGTTTAGGGTTAGGGTTAGGGTTAGGGTTAGTGTTCTATTAGGGTTTGGATTAGGGTTAGGGTTAGGGTTAGGGTTAGGGTTAGTTATAGGGTTCAGTTAGAGTTAGGGTTAGGTTTAGGGTTAGGGTTAGGGTTCAGTTACGGTTAGCGTTAGCGTTATGGTTAGGTTTAGGGATAGGTTTCAGTTATGGTTAGGTTTAGGGTTAGGGTTAGTGTTAGGGTTAGGGTTAGGGATCAGTTATGGTTATGGTTTGGGTTAGGGTTAAGGTTAGTGTTAGGGTTCAGTTAGGGTTAGGGTTAGGTTAGGGTTCAGTTAGCGTTAGGTTTAGGATAAATGTTAGGGTTCAGTTAGTGTCAGGTTTATGGTTAGGGTTAGGGGTAGTGTTAGGTTAGGGTTAGGTTTAGGGTTAGGGTTACTTCTAGCTTAGTGTTAGGGTTATGTTTAGGGTTAGGGTTAGGGTTCAGTTAGGGTTAGGGTTAGGGTTAGGGTTAGGGTAAGGATTCAGTTAGGGTTAGGGTTAGGGTTAGGGTTAGGGTTAGCGTTCAATTATGGTAAGGGTTAGGGTTAGGATTAGGGTTAGATTTCGGGTTAAGGTTAGGTTTAGGGTTCGAGTTCACTTACGGTTAGGGTTAGGGTTAGGGTTAGGGTTAGGGTTCTATTAGGGTTTGGGTTATGGTTAGGGTTAGGGTCAGGTTTAGGGTTAAGTTATGGGTAGGTTTAGAGTTAGGGTTCAGTTAGGGTTAGTGTTACGGTTAGGGTTAGGTTTAGGGTTAGGGTTAGGGTTAGGGTTAGGGTTCAGTTAGGATTAGGGTTAGGCTTAGGGTTAGGGTTAGGGTTAGGTTTAGGGTTAGGGTTTTGGTTCACTTAGCGTTAGGGTTAGGGTAAGGGTTCTATTATGGTTAGGGTTAGGGTTCACTTAGCGTTAGCGTTAGGGTTAGGGTTAGGGTTAGTGTTATGGTTCAGGTATGGTTAGGGTTAGGGTTAGGGTTAGTGTTAGTGTTAGGGTTAGGGTTCAGTTAGGATTAGGGTTAGGGTTAGGGTAAGGGTTAGGGTTATAGTTAGGGTTCAGTTAGGGTTAGGGTTTGGGTCAGGGTTAAGGTTAGTGTTAGGGTTAAGTTAGGGTTAGGGTTAGGGTTAGGGTTAGCGTACAGTTAGGTTTAGGTTTAGGATTAGGGTTAGTGTTAGGGTTAGGGTTCTATTAGGGTTTGGGTTAGGGATAGGGTTAGGGTTAGGTTTAGGGTTAAGTTAGCGTTAGGGTTAGGGTTAGGGTTAGTGTTAGGGTTAGGGTTAGGGTTCATTTAGGGTAAGGGTTACGGTTAGGATTAGGGTTAGGGATAGTGTTAGGGTTAGGGTTAGTGTTTGGCTTCAGTAATGTTTAGGGTTAAGGTTAGCGTTAGGGTTAGGGTTAGGTTTAGGGTTCAGTTAGCGTTAGGGTTAGGGTTCAGATTCTGTTAGGGTTAGGGTTAGGGTTAGGTTTAGGGTTAGGTTTATGGTTCAGTTAGGTTTAGGGTTAGGGTTAGGGTTAGGATTAGGGTTATAGTTAGGGTTAGGGTTTGTGATAGGTTTAAGGTTTGTTTTATGGTTCAGTTAGGATTAGGGTTAGGGTTAGGGTTAGGGTTAGGATTCAGTTAGCGTTAGCGTTAGTGTTTGGTTTAGGGTTAGGGTTAGGATTAGGGTTAGGTTTAGGGTTAGGTTTAGGGTTCAGTTAGGGTTAGAGTTAGGCTTTGTGTTAGGGTTAGGATTCATTTAGGGTTAGGTTTAGGGTTAGGGTTAGGGTTAGGTTAAGGGTTTAGTTAGAGTTAGGTTTAGCGTTTAGTTTAGGATTAGGGTTACGGTTAGGGTTATGGTTAGGGTTCAGTTACGGTTAGTTTTAGTGTTAGAGTTAGGGTTCAGTAAGGGACAGTGTTAGGGTTATGGTTAGTGTTAGGGTTAGGATTAGGGGTAGGGTATAGTTAGGGTTAGGTTTAGTGTTAGGGTTAGGGTTAGGGTTAGTGTTCTATTAGGGTTTGGATTAGGGTTAGGGTTAGGGTTAGGGTTAGGGTTAGGGTTAGTTATAGGGTTCAGTTAGAGTTAGGGTTATTTTTAGGGTTAGGGTTAGGGTTCAGTTACGGTTAGCGTTAGCGTTATTGTTAGGTTTAGGGTTAGGGTTCAGTTATTGTTAGGGTTAGGGTTAGGGTTAGTGTTAGGGTTAGGGTTAGGGATCAGTTATGGTTATGGTTTGGGTTAGGGTTAAGGTTAGTGTTAGGGTTCAGTTAGGGTTAGGGTTAGGTTTAGGGTTCAGTTAGCGTTAGGTTTAGGATAAATGTTAGGGTTCAATTAGTGTCAGGTTTAGGGTTAGGGTTAGGGTTAGTGTTCAGTTAGGGTTAGGTTTAGGGTTAGGGTTACTGTTAGCTTAGTGTTAGGGTTACGTTTAGGGTTAGGTTTAGGGTTCAGTTAGGGTTAGGGTTAGGGTTAGGGTTAGGGATAGGATTAGGGTTAGGTTTAGTGTTAGGGTTAGGGTTCAGTTAGGGTTAGGGTTAGGCTTAGGATTAGGGTAAGTATTCAGTTAGGGTTAGGGTTAGGGTTAGGGTTAGGGTTAGGGTTCAGTTATGGTAAGGGTTAGGGTTAGGATTAGGGTTAGATTTCGGGTTAAGTTTAGGTTTAAGGTTCGAGTTCACTTACGGTTAGGGTTAGGGTTAGGGTTAGGGTTAGGGTTCTATTAGGGTTTGGGTTAGGGTTAGGGTCCGGTTTAGGGTTAAGTTATGGATAGGTTTAGAGTTAGGGTTCAGTTAGGGTTAGTGTTACGGTTAGGGTTAAGTTTAGGGTTAGGGTTAGGGTTAGGGTTCAGTTAGGATAAGGGTTAGGTTTAGGGTTAGGGTTAGGGTTAGGTTTAGGGTTAGGGTTTTGGTTCACTTAGCGTTAGGGTTAGGGTGAGGGTTCTGTTATGGTTAGGGTTAGTGTTCACTTAGCGTTAGCGTTAGGGTTAGGGTTAGGGTTAGGGTTAGGGTTCAGGTATGGTTAGGGTTAGGGTTAGGGTTAGTGTTAGTGTTAGGGTTAGGGTGCAGTTAGGATTAGGGTTAGGGTTAGGGTTAGGGTTAGGGTTATAGTTAGGGTTCAGTTAGGGTTAGGGTTTGGGTTAGGGTTAAGGTTAGTGTTAGGGATAAGTTAGGGTTAGGGTTAGGGTTAGGGTTAGGTTTAGGGTTCAGTTAGCGTTAGGTTTAGCGTTAGGGTTAGAGTTAGGGTTAGAGTTAGGGTTCTGGTTCGGTTTCTGTTAGGGTAAGGGTTAGGTTTAGGAGTTAGGGTTAGGGTTAGGGTTAGGGTTAGGGATAGGGTTACGGATATTTTTAGGGTTAGGGATAGTTTAGAGTTAAATTAGGGTTAGGGTTAGGGTTCAGTTAGGGTTAATTTTAGGCTTAGGGTTAGGGGTACTGTTAGTTTTAGGGTTATGTTTAGGGTTCAGTTAGGTTTAGGGTTAGCGTTAGGGTTAGGGTTAGGGTTAGGGTTAGGGTTCAGTTAGGGTAAGGGTTATGGTTAGGGTTAGGGTTAGGTTTAGGGTTCAGTTAAAATTAGGGTTATGGTTCAGTTAGGGTTAGACTTAAGGTTAGGGTTAGGGTTAGGGTTACGGTTAGTGTTAGTGTTAGTGTTAGGTTTATGGTTCAGTCAGGGTAAGGGTTAAGGTTAGGGTTAGGGTTAGGGTTAGGGTTAGGATTAGGGTTAGATTTCGGGTTAAGGTTAGGTTTAGGGTTCGAGTTCACTTACGGTTAGGGTTATGGTTAGGGTTAGGGTTAGGGTTCTATTAGGGTTTGGGTTAGGGTTAGGGTTAGGGTCCGGTTTAGGGTTAAGTTATGGATAGGTTTAGAGTTAGGGTTCAGTTAGGGTTAGTGTTACGGTTAGGGTTCGGTTTAGGGTTAGGGTTAGGGTTAGGGTTAGGGTTCAGTTAGGATAAGGGTTATGGTTAGGGTTAGGGTTAGGGTTAGGTTTAGGGTTAGGGTTTTGGTTCACTTAGCGTTAGGGTTAGGGTTAGGGTTCTGTTATGGTTAGGGTTAGGGTTCACTTAGCGTTAGTGTTAGGGTTAGGGTTAGTGTTAGGGTTAGGCTTAGGGTTAGTGTTAGGTTTAGGGTTCAGTTAGGTTTAGCGTTAGCGTTAGCGTTAGGGTTAGGGTTAGGGTTAGGGTTCAGTTAGGGTTAGGGTTAGGGATAGGTTTAGGATTCAGTTAGTATTAGGGTTATGGTTCAGTTAGGGTTAAGGTTAAGGTTAATGTTAGGGTTAGGGTTAGGGTTAGGGTTAGGGTTATGGTTCAGTTATGGTTAGGTTTATGGTTAGGGTTAGGGTACAGTTAGGGTTAGGTTTAGGATTAGGGTTAGTGTTAGGTTTTGGATTCTATTAGGGTTTGTGTTAGGGATAGGGTTATGGTTAGGTTTAGGGTTCAGTTAGCTTTAGGGTTAGGGTTAGGGTTCAGTTAGGGTAAGGGTTAGGGTTAGGATTAGGGTTAGGGATAGTGTTAGGGTTAGGGTTAGGGTTTGGGTTCAGTAAGAGTTAGGGTTAAGGTTAGCGTTAGGGTTAGGGTTAGGTTTAGGGTTCAGTTAGCTTTAGGGTTAGGGTTCAGATTGGGTTAGGGTTAGGGTTAGGGTTAGGCCTAGGGTTAGGGTTAGGTTTAGGGTTCAGTTTGATTTAGGGTTAGAGTTAGGGTTAGGTTTCAGTTAGCATTCGGGTTATGGTTCAGTTACGGTTAGGGTTAAGGTTAGGGTTAGGGTTAGGGTTAGGATTAGGGTTCAGTTAGTGTTAGGGTTATGGTTAGGGTTAGGGTAAAGTTAGGGTTAGGGTTACGGTTATGGTTAGGTTTAGGGTTAGGGTAAGGGATAGGGTTAGGGTTAGGGTTCAGATAGGGATAGGGTTAGTTTTAGTGTTAGGGTTAGGGTTCAGTTAGGGTAAGGGTTAGGGTTAGGATTAGGGTTAGGGATAGGGTTAGGGTTAGGGTTATGGTTAGGGTTCAGTTAGGTTTAGGGTTAGGGTTAGGGTTAGGGTTAGGGTTAGTGTTAGTGTTAGGGTTCAGTTAGCGTTAGTGTTAGGGTTAGAATTAGGGTTCAGTTAGGGTAAGGGTTAGGGTTAGGATTAGGGATAGGGTTAGGGTTAGTGTTAGTGTTAGGGTTAGGGTGCAGTTAGGATTAGGGTTAGGGTTAGGGTTAGGGTTAGGATTATAGTTAGGGTTCAGTTAGGGTTAGAGTTTGGGTTAGGGTTAAGGTTAGTGTTAGGGTTAAGTTAGGGTTAGGGTTAGGGTTAGGGTTAGTTTTAGGGTTCAGTTAGCGTTAGGTTTAGCGTTAGGGTTAGAGTTAGGGTTAGGGTTAGGGTTCTGGTTTGGTTTCTGTTAGGGTAAGGGTTAGGTTTAGGAGTTAGGGTTAGGGTTAGGGTTAGGGTTAGGGATAGGGTTACGGATATTTTTAGTGTTAGGGATAGTTTAGAGTTAAATTAGGGTTAGGGTTAGGGTTCAGTTAGGGTTAATTTTAGGCTTAGGGTTAGGGGTACTGTTAGTTTTAGGGTTATGTTTAGGGTTCAGTTAGGTTTAGGGTTAGCGTTAGGGTTAGGGTTAGGGTTAGGGTTAGGGTTCAGTTAGGGTAAGGGTTATGGTTAGGGTTAGGGTTAGGTTTAGGGTTCAGTTAAAATTAGGGTTATGGTTCAGTTAGGGTTAGACTTAAGGTTAGGGTTAGGGTTAGGGTTACGGTTAGTGTTAGTGTTAGTGTTAGGTTTATGGTTCAGTCAGGGTAAGGGTTAAGGTTAGGGTTAGGGTTAGGGTTAGGGTTAGGATTAGGGTTAGATTTCGGGTTAAGGTTAGGTTTAGGGTTCGAGTTCACTTACGGTTAGGGTTATGGTTAGGGTTAGGGTTAGGGTTCTATTAGGGTTTGGGTTAGGGTTAGGGTTAGGGTCCGGTTTAGGGTTAAGTTATGGATAGGTTTAGAGTTAGGGTTCAGTTAGGGTTAGTGTTACGGTTAGGGTTCGGTTTAGGGTTAGGGTTAGGGTTAGGGTTAGGGTTCAGTTAGGATAAGGGTTAGGGTTAGGGTTAGGGTTAGGGTTAGGTTTAGGGTTAGGGTTTTGGTTCACTTAGCGTTAGGGTTAGGGTTAGGGTTCTGTTATGGTTAGGGTTAGGGTTCACTTAGCGTTAGTGTTAGGGTTAGGGTTAGTGTTAGGGTTAGGCTTAGGGTTAGTGTTAGGTTTAGGGTTCAGTTAGGTTTAGCGTTAGCGTTAGCGTTAGGGTTAGGGTTAGGGTTAGGGTTCAGTTAGGGTTAGGGTTAGGGATAGGTTTAGGATTCAGTTAGTATTAGGGTTATGGTTCAGTTAGGGTTAAGGTTAAGGTTAATGTTAGGGTTAGGGTTAGGGTTAGGGTTAGGGTTATGGTTCAGTTAGGGTTAGGTTTATGGTTAGGGTTAGGGTACAGTTAGGGTTAGGTTTAGGATTAGGGTTAGTGTTAGGGTTTGGATTCTATTAGGGTTTGTGTTAGGGATAGGGTTATGGTTAGGTTTAGGGTTCAGTTAGCTTTAGGGTTAGGGTTAGGGTTCAGTTAGGGTAAGGGTTAGGGTTAGGATTAGGGTTAGGGATAGTGTTAGGGTTAGGGTTAGGGTTTGGGTTCAGTAAGAGTTAGGGTTAAGGTTAGCGTTAGGGTTAGGGTTAGGTTTAGGGTTCAGTTAGCTTTAGGGTTAGGGTTCAGATTGGGTTAGGGTTAGGGTTAGGGTTAGGCCTAGGGTTAGGGTTAGGTTTAGGGTTCAGTTTGATTTAGGGTTAGAGTTAGGGTTAGGTTTCAGTTAGCATTCGGGTTATGGTTCAGTTACGGTTAGGGTTAAGGTTAGGGTTAGGGTTAGGGTTAGGATTAGGGTTCAGTTAGTGTTAGGGTTATGGTTAGGGTTAGGGTAAAGTTAGGGTTAGGGTTACGGTTATGGTTAGGTTTAGGGTTAGGGTAAGGGATAGGGTTAGGGTTAGGGTTCAGATAGGGATAGGGTTAGTTTTAGTGTTAGGGTTAGGGTTCAGTTAGGGTAAGGGTTAGGGTTAGGATTAGGGTTAGGGATAGGGTTAGGGTTAGGGTTATGGTTAGGGTTCAGTTAGGTTTAGGGTTAGGGTTAGGGTTAGGGTTAGGGTTAGTGTTAGGGTTAGGGTTCAGTTAGCGTTAGTGTTAGGGTTAGAATTAGGGTTCAGTTAGGGTAAGGGTTAGGGTTAGGATTAGGGATAGGGTTAGGGTTAGTGTTAGTGTTAGGGTTAGGGTGCAGTTAGGATTAGGGTTAGGGTTAGGGTTAGGGTTAGGATTATAGTTAGGGTTCAGTTAGGGTTAGAGTTTGGGTTAGGGTTAAGGTTAGTGTTAGGGTTAAGTTAGGGTTAGGGTTAGGGTTAGGGTTAGTTTTAGGGTTCAGTTAGCGTTAGGTTTAGCGTTAGGGTTAGAGTTAGGGTTAGGGTTAGGGTTCTGGTTTGGTTTCTGTTAGGGTAAGGGTTAGGTTTAGGAGTTAGGGTTAGGGTTAGGGTTAGGGTTAGGGATAGGGTTACGGATATTTTTAGGGTTAGGGATAGTTTAGAGTTAAATTAGGGTTAGGGTTAGGGTTCAGTTAGGGTTAATTTTAGGCTTAGGGTTAGGGGTACTGTTAGTTTTAGGGTTATGTTTAGGGTTCAGTTAGGTTTAGGGTTAGCGTTAGGGTTAGGGTTAGGGTTAGGGTTAGGGTTCAGTTAGGGTAAGGGTTATGGTTAGGGTTAGGGTTAGGTTTAGGGTTCAGTTAAAATTAGGGTTATGGTTCAGTTAGGGTTAGACTTAAGGTTAGGGTTAGGGTTAGGCTTACGGTTAGTGTTAGTGTTAGTGTTAGGTTTATGGTTCAGTCAGGGTAAGGGTTAAGGTTAGGGTTAGGGTTAGGGTTAGGGTTAGGATTAGGGTTAGATTTCGGGTTAAGGTTAGGTTTAGGGTTCGAGTTCACTTACGGTTAGGGTTATGGTTAGGGTTAGGGTTAGGGTTCTATTAGGGTTTGGGTTAGGGTTAGGGTTAGGGTCCGGTTTAGGGTTAAGTTATGGATAGGTTTAGAGTTAGGGTTCAGTTAGGGTTAGTGTTACGGTTAGGGTTAGGTTTAGGGTTAGGGTTAGGGATAGGGGTAGGGTTCAGTTAGGATAAGGGTTAGGGTTAGATTTAGGGTTAGGGTTAGGTTTAGAGTTAGGGTTTTGGTTCACTTAGCGTTAGGGTTAGGGTTAGGGTTCTGTTATGGTTAGGGTTAGGGTTCACTTAGCGTTAGTGTTAGGGTTAGGGTTAGGGTTAGGGTTAGGGTTCAGGTATGGTTAGGGTTAGTGTTAGGGTTAGTGTTAGTGTTAGGGTTAGGGTTCAGTTAGGATTAGGTTTAGGGTTAGGGTTAGGGTTAGGGTTATAGTTAGGGTTCAGTTAGGGTTAGGGTTTGGGTTAGGGTTAAGGTTAGTGTTAGGGTTAAGTTAGGGTTAGGGTTAGGGTTAGGGTTAGGGTTCTGGTTCGGTTTCTGTTAGGGTAAGGGTTAGGTTTAGGAGTTAGGGTTAGGGTTAGGGTTAGGGTTAGTTATGGGGTTACGGATAGTTTAAGGGTTAGGGATAGTTTAGAGTTAAATTAGGGTTAGTGTTAGGGTTCAGTTAGGGTTGATTTTAGGGTTAGGGTTAGGGGTACTGTTAGTTTTAGGGTTACGTTTAGGGTTCAGTTAGGTTTAGGGTTAGCGTTAGGGTTAGGGTTAGGGTTAGGGTTAGGGTTCAGTTAGGGTAAGGGTTATGGTTAGGGTTAGGGTTAGGTTTAGGGTTCAGTTAGAATTAGGGTTATGGTTCAGTTTGGGTTAGACTTAAGGTTAGGGTTAGGGTTAGGGTTAGGGTTAGTGTTAGTGTTAGTGTTAGGATTATGGTTCAGTTAGGGTAAGGGTTAAGGTTAGAGTTAGGGTTAGGGTCAGTGTTATTGTTCAGTTAGGGTTAGGGTTAGTGTTAGGGTTAGGCTTAGGGTTAGTGTTAGGTTTAGGGTTCAGTTATGTTTAGCGTTAGCGTTAGCGTTAGGGTTAGGGTTAGGGTTAGGGTTCAGTTAGGGTTAGGGTTAGGGATAGGTTTAGGATTCAGTTAGTATTAGGGTTATGGTTCAGTTAGGGTTAAGGTTAAGGTTAATGTTAGGGTTAGGGTTAGGGTTAGGGTTAGGGTTATGGTTCAGTTAGGGTTAGGTTTATGATTAGGGTTAGGGTACAGTTAGGGTTAGGTTTAGGATTAGGGTTAGTGTTAGGGTTTGGATTCTATTAGGGTTTGTGTTAGGGATAGGGTTATGGTTAGGTTTAGGGTTCAGTTAGCGTTAGGGTTAGGGTTAGGGTTCAGTTAGGGTAAGGGTTAGGGTTAGGATTAGGTTTAGGTATAGTGTTAGGGTTTGGGTTCAGTAAGAGTTAGGGTTAAGGTTAGCGTTAGGGTTAGGGTTAGGTTTAGGGTTCAGTTAGCTTTGGGTTTAGGGTTCAGATTGGGTTAGGGTTAGGGTTAGGGTTAGGCCTAGGGTTAGGGTTAGGTTTAGGGTTCAGTTTGATTTAGGGTTAGAGTTAGGGTTAGGGTTCAGTTAGCATTCGGGTTATGGTTCAGTTACGGTTAGGGTTAAGGTTAGGGTTAGGGTTAGGGTTAGGATTAGGGTTCAGTTAGTGTTAGGGTTATGGTTAGGGTTAGGGTAAAGATAGGTTTAGGGTTACGGTTATGGTTAGGTTTAGGGTTAGGGATAGGGATAGGGTTAGGGTTAGGGTTCAGATAGGGATAGGGTTAGTTTTAGTGTTAGGGTTAGGGTTCAGTTAGGGTAAGGGTTAGGGTTAGGATTAGGGTTAGGGATAGGGTTAGGGTTAGGGTTAGGGTTAGGGTTCAGTTAGGTTTAGGGTTAGGGTTAGGGTTAGGGTTAGGGTTAGGGTTAGGGTTAGGGTTAGGGTTCAGTTAGCGTTTGTGTTAGGGTTAGAATTAGGATTCAGTTAGCGTTAGGGTTAGGGTTCAGATTGGGTTGGGGTTAGGGTTAGGGTTAGGGTTCGGCTTCAGTTAGCGTTAGGATTAGGGTTAGAGTTAGGGTTACGGTTAGGGTTCACTTAGCTTTAGCGTTAGGGTTAGGGTTAGGGTTACGGTTAGGGTACAGTTATGGTTAGGGTTAGGGTTAGGTTAGTGTTAGGGTTAGGGTTAGGGTTCACTTAGGATTAGGTTTAGGGTTAGGGTTAGGGTTATAGTTAGGGTTCAGTTAGGGTTAGGGTTTGGGTTAGGGTTGGGGTTAGGGTTAGGGTTAGGGTTAGTGTTAGGGTTAGGGTTAGGGTTCAGTTAGGTTAACGGTTAGGGTTAGGAGTTAGGGTTAGGGTTAGGGTTAGGGTAAGGTTTAGGGATAGGTTTAGGGTTAGGGTTAGGGTTAGATTTCAGTTAGGGTTAGGGTTTGGGTCAGGGTTAGGGTTAGGGTTAGGGTTAGGGTTAGGGTTAGGGTTCAGTTAGGGATAGGGTTAGGGTAAGGGTTCAGTTAGGGTTAGGGTTACATTTATGTTTATGTTTATGTTTAGGGTTAGGGTTAGGGTTAGGGTTCAGATAGGGATAGGGTTAGTTTTAGTGTTAGGGTTAGGGTTCATTTAGGGTAAAGGGTAAGGGTTAGGATTAGGGTTAGGATTAGTGTTAGGTTTAGGGTTTGGGTTAGGTTTAGGGTTGACTTAGGTTTAGGGTTAGGGTTAGGGTTAGGGTTAGGGTTAGGTTTAGGGTTCAGTTAGCGTTAGTGTTAGGGTTAGGGTTAGGGTTAGGTTTAGGGTTCAGTTAGCGTTAGGGTTAGGGTTCAGATTGGGTTAGGGTTAGGGTTAGGGTTACGGTTAGGTTTAGGGTTAGGATTATGGTTCTGTTAGGGTTAGAGTTAGTGTTAGGGTACTGTTAGGTTTAGGGTTAGGTTTAGGGTTAGGGTTAGGGTTATGGTAAGGGTTATGTTTAGGTTTATGCTTCAGTTAACGTTAGGGTTGGGTTTAGGGTTAGGGTTAGGGTTCTGATAGGGTTAGGGTTAGGGTTAGTGTTAGGTTTAGGGTTAGGGTTCTGTTAGGTTAAGGTTTAGGGTTAGGGTTAGGGTTAGTATTAGGGATAGGGTTAGGGTTCAGTTAGGGTTAGGGTTAGGGTTAGGGTTAGGGTTAGCAGTCAGTTAGTGTTAGCGTTAGGGTTAGGGTTAGGGTTAGGGTACAGTTAGGGTTAGGTTTAGGGTTAGGGTTAGTGTTAGGGTTTCGGTTCTATTAGGGTTTGGGTTTGGGATAGGGTTAGGGTTAGGGTAAGGGTTCAGTTAGGGTTAGGATTACGGTTATGGTTAGGTTTAGGTTTAGGGTTAGGCTTAGGGTTAGGGTTCAGATAGGGATAGGGTTAGTTTTAGTGTTAGGGTTAGGGTTCAGTTAGGGTAAGGGTTAGGGTTAGGATTAGGGTTAGGGACAGCGTTAGGGTTAGGGTTTGGTTTAGGGTTCAGTTAGGGTTAGGGTTAAGGTTAGGGTTAGGGTTAGGGTTAAGTTAGCGTCAGGATTACGGTTAGGATTAGTGTTAGGTTTAGGTTTTGGGTTAGGTTTAGGGTTGAGTTAGGTTTAGAGTTAGGGTTAGGGTTAGGGATAGGGTTAGTGTTAGGGTTAGGGTTCAGTTAGCGTTAGTGTTAGGGTTAGGGTTAGGGTTAGGATTAGGGTTCAGTTAGCGTTAGGGTTAGGGTTCAGATTGGGTTGGGGTTAGGGTTAGGGTTAGGTTTAGGGTTAGGTTTATGGTTCAGTTAGGGTTAGTGTTAGGGTTAGGGTACTGTTAGTGTTAGGGTTAGGTTTAGGGATAGGGTTAGGTTTATGGTAAGTGTTAGTGTTAGGGTTAGGGTTCTGTTAGGGTTAGGGTTAGGGTTAGGGTTAGGGTTAGGGTTAGGGTTAGCGTTAGGGTTCAGTTAACGTTAGGATTAGGGTTAGAGTTAGGGTTAGGGTTAGGGTTAACTTAGCTTTAGCATTAGGTTTAGGATTAGGGTTACGGTTAGGGTTCAGTTATGGTTAGGGTTAGGGTTAGGGTTAGTGTTAGGTTTAGGGTTAGGGTTCAGTTAGGATTAGGGTTAGGGTTAGGGTTATAGTTAGGGTTGAGTTAGGGTTAGGGTTTGGGTTAGGGTTAGGGTTAGTGTTAGGGTTAGGGTTAGGGTTAGGGATAGGTTTAGGGTAAGGGTTAGGGTTAGAGTTCAGTTAGGGTTAGGGTTTGGGTCAGGGTTAGGTTTATGTTTTGGATTCAGTTAGGGTTAAGTTTAGGGTTAGGATTAGGGTTAGTGTTAGTGTTAGGGGTAGGTTTATTGTTCAGATAGGTTTAGGGTTAGCGTTAGGGTTAGGGTTAGGGTTAGGGTTCAGTTAGGGTTAGGGTTATGGTTAGGGTTAGGGTTAGGTTTAGGGTTCAGTTAGCATTAGGGTTATGGTTCAGTTAGTGTTAGTGTTAACGTTAGGGTTAGGGTTAGGGTTAGGGATAGGGTTCAATTAGTGTTAGGGTTAGGGTTAGGGTTAGGTTTAGGGTTCAGTAAGGTTTAGGTTTAGCGTTAGGGTTAGGGTTAGGGTTAGGGTTAGAGTTCAGTTAGGGATAGGGTTAGGGTAAGGGTTCAGTTAGGGTTAGGGTTACGGTTATGGTTAGGTTTAGGGTTAGGTTTAGGGTTAGGGTTAGGGTTCTATTAGGGATTGGGTTAGGGTTAGGTTTAGGGTTAGGGTTAGGGTAAGGGTTAGGGTTCAGATAAGGATAGGGTTAGTTTTAGTGTTAGGGTTAGGGTTCATTTAGGGTAAAGTGTTAGGGTTAGGATTAGGGTTAGGGATAGGGTTAGGCTTAGGGTTAGGGTTAGTGTTCAGTTAGGGTTACGGTTAGGATTAGGGTTAGGGTTAGTGTTAGGGTTAGTGTTCAGTTAGCGTTAGTGTTAGGTTTAGGGTTAGGGTTAGGTTTAGGGTTCAGTTAGCGTAAGGGTTAGGGTTCAGATTGGGTTAGTGTTAGGATTAGGGTTAGGGTTAGGGTTAGGGTTAGGGTTCAGTTAGGGATAGGGTTAGGGTAAGGGTTCAGTTAGGGTTAGGGTTACATTTATGTTTATGTTTATGTTTAGGGTTAGGGTTAGGGTTAGGGTTCAGATAGGGATAGGGTTAGTTTTAGTGTTAGGGTTAGGGTTCATTTAGGGTAAAGGGTAAGGTTTAGGATTAGGGTTAGGATTAGTGTTAGGTTTAGGGTTTGGGTTAGGTTTAGGGTTGACTTAGGTTTAGGGTTAGGGTTAGGGTTAGGGTTAGGGTTAGGTTTAGGGTTCAGTTAGCGTTAGTGTTAGGGTTAGGGTTAGGGTTAGGTTTAGGGTTCAGTTAGCGTTAGGGTTAGGGTTCAGATTGGGTTAGGGTTAGGGTTAGGGTTACGGTTAGGTTTAGTGTTAGGATTATGGTTCTGTTAGGGTTAGAGTTAGTGTTAGGGTACTGTTAGGTTTAGGGTTTGGTTTAGGGTTAGGGTTAGGGTTATGGTAAGGGTTATGTTTAGGTTTATGCTTCAGTTAACGTTAGGGTTGGGTTTAGGGTTAGGGTTAGGGTTCTGATAGGGTTAGGGTTAGGGTTAGTGTTAGGTTTAGGGTTAGGGTTCTGTTAGGTTAAGGTTTAGGGTTAGGGTTAGGGTTAGTATTAGGGATAGGGTTAGGGTTCAGTTAGGGTTAGGGTTAGGGTTAGGGTTAGGGTTAGCAGTCAGTTAGTGTTAGCGTTAGGGTTAGGGTTGGGGTTAGGGTACAGTTAGGGTTAGGTTTAGGGTTAGGGTTAGTGTTAGGGTTTCGGTTCTATTAGGGTTTGGGTTAGGGATAGGGTTAGGGTTAGGGTAAGGGTTCAGTTAGGGTTAGGATTACGGTTATGGTTAGGTTTAGGTTTAGGGTTAGGCTTAGGGTTAGGGTTCAGATAGGGATAGGGTTAGTTTTAGTGTTAGGGTTAGGGTTCAGTTAGGGTAAGGGTTAGGGTTAGGATTAGGGTTAGGGACAGCGTTAGGGTTAGGGTTTGGTTTAGGGTTCAGTTAGGGTTAGGGTTAAGGTTAGGGTTAGGGTTAGGGTTAAGTTAGCGTCAGGATTACGGTTAGGATTAGTGTTAGGTTTAGGTTTTGGGTTAGGTTTAGGGTTGAGTTAGGTTTAGAGTTAGGGTTAGGGTTAGGGATAGGGTTAGTGTTAGGGTTAGGGTTCAGTTAGCGTTAGTGTTAGGGTTAGGGTTAGGGTTAGGATTAGGGTTCAGTTAGCGTTAGGGTTAGGGTTCAGATTGGGTTGGGGTTAGGGTTAGGGTTAGGTTTAGGGTTAGGTTTATGGTTCAGTTAGGGTTAGTGTTAGGGTTAGGGTACTGTTAGTGTTAGGGTTAGGTTTAGGGATAGGGTTAGGTTTATGGTAAGTGTTAGTGTTAGGGTTAGGGTTCTGTTAGGGTTAGGGTTAGGGTTAGGGTTAGGGTTAGGGTTAGGGTTAGCGTTAGGGTTCAGTTAACGTTAGGATTAGGGTTAGAGTTAGGGTTAGGGTTAGGGTTAACTTAGCTTTAGCATTAGGTTTAGGGTTAGGGTTACGGTTAGGGTTCAGTTATGGTTAGGGTTAGGGTTAGGGTTAGTGTTAGGTTTAGGGTTAGGGTTCAGTTAGGATTAGGGTTAGGGTTAGGGTTATAGTTAGGGTTGAGTTAGGGTTAGGGTTTGGGTTAGGGTTAGGGTTAGTGTTAGGGTTAGGGTTAGGGTTAGGGATAGGTTTAGGGTAAGGGTTAGGGTTAGAGTTCAGTTAGGGTTAGGGTTTGGGTCAGGGTTAGGTTTATGTTTTGGATTCAGTTAGGGTTAAGTTTAGGGTTAGGATTAGGGTTAGTGTTAGTGTTAGGGGTAGGTTTATTGTTCAGATAGGTTTAGGGTTAGCGTTAGGGTTAGGGTTAGGGTTAGGGTTCAGTTAGGGTTAGGGTTATGGTTAGGGTTAGGGTTAGGTTTAGGGTTCAGTTAGCATTAGGGTTATGGTTCAGTTAGTGTTAGTGTTAACGTTAGGGTTAGGGTTAGGGTTAGGGATAGGGTTCAATTAGTGTTAGGGTTAGGGTTAGGGTTAGGTTTAGGGTTCAGTAAGGTTTAGGTTTAGCGTTAGGGTTAGGGTTAGGGTTAGGGTTAGAGTTCAGTTAGGGATAGGGTTAGGGTAAGGGTTCAGTTAGGGTTAGGGTTACGGTTATGGTTAGGTTTAGGGTTAGGTTTAGGGTTAGGGTTAGGGTTCTATTAGGGATTGGGTTAGGGTTAGGTTTAGGGTTAGGGTTAGGGTAAGGGTTAGGGTTCAGATAAGGATAGGGTTAGTTTTAGTGTTAGGGTTAGGGTTCATTTAGGGTAAAGTGTTAGGGTTAGGATTAGGGTTAGGGATAGGGTTAGGCTTAGGGTTAGGGTTAGTGTTCAGTTAGGGTTACGGTTAGGATTAGGGTTAGGGTTAGTGTTAGGGTTAGTGTTCAGTTAGCGTTAGTGTTAGGTTTAGGGTTAGGGTTAGGTTTAGGGTTCAGTTAGCGTAAGGGTTAGGGTTCAGATTGGGTTAGTGTTAGGATTAGGGTTAGGGTTAGGGTTAGGAGTCAGCTTTAGCGTTAGGGTTAGGGTTAGGGTTAGGGTTAGGGTTCAGTTATGGGTAGGGATAGGGTTAGGGTTAGTGTTAGGGTTAGGGTTAGGGTTCAGTTAGGATTAGGGTTAGGGTTAGGGTTAGGGTTAGGGTTATAGTTAGGGTACAGTTAGGGTTAGGGTTTAGGTTAGGGTTAAGGTTACTGTTAGGGTTCAGTTAGCATTAGGGTTAGGGTTAGTTTAAGGGTTCTGTTAGAGTTATGTTTCGTTTTAGGGTTAGGGTTAGGGTTAGGGATAGGGTTATGGTTAGCGTTCAGTTAGGGTTAGGGATCAGTTAGGGTTAGGTTTAGGGTTAGTGTTAGGTTTATGGTTCAGTTAGCGTTAGGTTTATGGTTAGGGTTTGGGTTCTCCTAGGGTTAGGGTTATGGTTAGGGTTAGGGTTCAGTTAATGTTAGGGTTAGGTTTAGTGTTCGGATTAGGGTTAGGGTTCGGTTAGGGTAAGTGTTAGGATTATAGTAAGGGTTAGGATTAGGGATAGAGTTAGTGTTCAGTTAGGGTTAGGGTTAGGGTTAGGGTTAGGGTTAGGGTTAGGGTACAATTACCATTAGGATTAGGGTTAGAGTTAGGGTTAGGGTTAGGGTTCACTTAGCTTTAGCGTTAGGGTTAGGGTTAGGGTTACGTTTAGGGTTCAGTTATGGTTCGAGTTAGCGTTAGTGTTAGTGTTAGGGTTAGGATTCAGTTAGGATTAGGGTTAGTGTTAGGGTTATTGTTAGGGGTCAGTTAGGGTTAGGGTTTGGGTTAGGGTTAAGGTTAGTGTTAGTGTTCAGTTAGTGTTAGGGTTAGGGTTAGGGTTTGCGTTAGGGTTAGGTTTAGGGTTAGTGTTGGGGTTCAGTAAGGAACAGTGTTAGGGTTATGGTTAGTGTTAGGGTTAGGGTTAGGGTATAGTTAGGGTTAGGTTTAGTGTTAGGGTTAGGGTTAGGGTTAGTGTTATATTAGGGTTTGGGTTAGGGTTAGGGTTAGGGTCAGGGTAAGGTTTAGGGTTCAGTTAGAGTTAGGGTTAGGTTTAATGTTAGGGTTAGGGTTAGGGTTAGTGTTATATTAGGGTTTGGGTTAGGGTTAGGGTTAGGGTCAGTGTAAGGTTTAGGGTTCAGTTAGAGTTAGGGTTAGGTTTAGGGTTAGGGTTAGGGTTCAGTTATGGTTAGGGTTAGCGTTAGTGTTAGGGTTAGGTTTAGGGTTAGGGTAAGGAGTCAGTTAGCATTAGCGTTAGGGTTAGGGTTAGGGTTAGGGTTCAGTTAGGGTTAGGGTTAGGTTTAGGATTAGGGTTATGGTTCAGTTAGGGTTAGGGTTGGTGTTAGGGTACTGTTAGGGTTAGGGTAAGGTTTAGGGTTAGCGTTAGGGTTATGGTAAGGGTTAAGGTTAGGTTTATGGTTCAGTTAGCGTTAGGGTTAGGGTTAGGGTAAGGGTTATTGTTAGGGTTAGGGATAGGTTTAGGGTTAGGGTTCGAGTTCAGTTGGGGTTAGGGTTTGGGTCAGGGTTAGGGTTAGGGTTATGGTTGAGTTAGGGTTACGTTTAGGATTAGGGTTAGGGTTACTGTTAGGGTTAGGTTTAGGTTTAGTGTTCAGATAGGTTTACGGTTAGCGTTAGGGATAGGGTTAGGTTTAGGGTTAGGGTTCAGTTAGGGATAGGGTTAGGGTTAGGGTTCAGTTAGGGTAAGGGTTAGGGTTAGGATTAGGGTTAGGGATAGGGTTAGGGTTAGGGTTAGTGTTAGGGTTCAGTTAGGGTTATGGTTAAGTTTAGGGTTAGGGTTAGGGTTCAGTTAGGGTTAGGATTAGGGTTAGGATTAGTGTTAGGTTTAGGGTTTGGTTTAGGTTTAGGGTTGAGTTAGGGTTAGGGTTAGGGTTATGCTTAGGGTTAGGGTTCAGTTAGCGTTAGTGTTAGGGTTAGGGTTAGGTTTAGGGTTCAGTTAGCTTTAGGGTTAGGGTTCAGATTGGGTTAGGGTTAGGGTTAGGGTTAGGTTTAGTGTTAGGTTTATGGTTCATTTAGGGTTAGGGTTAGGGTTAGGGTTAGGGTACAGTTAGGGTTAAGGTTAGGTTTAGGGTTAGGTTTAGGGTTAGGGTTAGGGTTAGGGTTCAGTTAGGATTAGGGTTAGGGTTAGGGTTAGGGTTATGGTTAGGGTAGAGTTAGGGTTAGGGTTTGGGTTACGGTTAAGTTTAGTGTTAGGGTTCAGTTAGCTTTAGGGTTAGGGTTAGGGATAGGGTTAGGTTAAGGGTTCAGTTAGAGTTAGGTTTAGCATTAGGGTTAGGGTTAGGGTTAGGTTTATGTTTAGGGTTCAGTTAGGGTTAGAGATCGGTTAGGGTTAGGTTTAGGGTTAGTGTTAGGTTTATGGTTCAGTTAGCGTTAGGTTTAGGGTTAGGGTTAGGGTTAGGGTTCTCTTAGGGTTAGGGTTATGGTTAGGTTTAGGGTTCAGTTAGTGTTAGGGTTAGGGTTAGTATTAGGTTTAGGGTTAGCGTTCTGTTAGGGTAAGGGTTAGGGTTAGGGTTAGGGTTAGGATTAGGGATACGGTTATTGTTCAGTTAGGGTTAAGGTTAGGGTTAGTTTTAGGGTTAGGGTTAGGGTTAGGGTTAGGGTTAGGGTTCATTTAGCGTTAGGATTAGGGTTAGAGTTAGTGTTAGGGTTAGGGTTAGGGTTCAGTTAGGATTAAGGTTAGGGTTATGGTTATAGTTAGGATTAAGTTAAGGTTAGGGTTTGGGTTAGGGTTAAGGTTATTGTTAGTGTTCAGTTAGGGTTAGGTGTAGTGTTAGGGTTTGGGTTAGGTTTAGGTTTCAGTTAGTGTTATGTTTAGCATTATGGTTAGGGTTAGGGTTAAGGTTAGGTTTAGGGTTATGTTTAGGGTTTAGTTAGGGTATGGGTAAGGGTTAGGAGTAGGGTTACGGATAGGGTTAGGGTTAGGGTTTGGGTTAGAGATCACTTAGGGTTAGGTTTAGGGTTAGGGACATTGTTAGCGTTCAGTTAGGGTTAAGTTTAGTGTTAGGGTTAGGGTTAGTGTTAGTGTTAGTGTTAGATTTACGGCTCAGTTAGGTTTAGGGTTAGCGTTAGAGTTAGGGTTACGGTTTAGGGTTAGGGTTCAGTTAGAGATAGGGTTAGGGTTAAGGTTAGGGTTATGTTTAGGGTTCAGTTAGCATTAGGGTTAGGGTTCAATTATGGTTAGGGTTAAGGTTAGGGTTAGTGTTAGGGTTAGGGTTAGGGTTCAGTTAAGTTTATGGTTTGGGTAAGGCTTAAGGTTACGGTTAGGGTTAGGGTTAGGGTTAGACTTAGGGTTAGGTTTAGGGTTCAGTTAGTGTTAGGTTTAGGGTTAGTGTTAGGGTTCAGTTAGAGTTAGGGTTAGGGTTAGTGTTCATTTAGGGTTAGGTTTATGGTTAGGGTTACAGTTAGCTTAGTGTTAGGGTTAGGGTTAAGGTTAGGGTTAGGATTCAGTTAGCGTTAGTGTTAGGGTTTGGTTTAGGGATAGGGTTAGGATTAGGGTTACGTTTAGGGTTAGGGTTAGAGTTACTGTTAGCTTAGTGTTAGGGTTAGGGTTAAGGTTAGGGTTATGGTTAGGGTTCAGTTAGGGTTAGGTTTAGTGTTAGAGTTTGGGTTCAGTAAGGGACAGTGTTAGGGTTATGGTTAGTGTTAGGGTTAGGATTAGGGGTAGGGTATAGTTAGGGTTAGGTTTAGTGTTAGGGTTAGGGTTAGTGTTCTATTAGGGTTTGGATTAGGGTTTGGGTTAGGGTTAGGGTTAGGGTTAGGGTTAGGTTTAGGGTTCAGTTAGAGTTAGGGTTAGGTTTAGGGTTAGGGTTAGAGTTCAGTTACGGTTAGCGTTAGCGTTATTGTTAGGTTTAGGGTTAGGGTTCAGTTATGGTTAGGGTTAGGGTTAGGTTTAGTGTTAGGGTTAGGGTTAGGGATCAGTTATGGTTATGGTTTGGGTTAGGGTTAAGGTTAGTGTTAGGGTTCAGTTAGCGTTAGGTTTAGGGTTAGGATTAGGGTACAGTTAGGGTTTAGGGTTAGGGCTAGGGTTAGGGTAAGGGTTATTGTTCAGTTAGGTTTAGGGTTTAGGTTAGGGTTAAGTTTAGGGTTATGGATCAGTTAGGGTTAGGTTTAGGGTTAGGGTTAGGTTTATGGTTCAGTTAGCCTTAGGGTTAGGGTTAGGGTTAGGGTTAGGGTTAGGGTTCTCTTAGGGTTAGGGTTATGGTTAGGGTTAGTGTTCAGTTAGTGTTAGGGTTAGGGTTAGTGTTAGGTTTAGGGTTAGGGTTCTGTTAGGGTAAGGGTTAGTGTTAGGGTTAGGGTTAGGATTAGGGATAGGGCTAGAGTTCAGTTAGGGTTAGGGTTAGGGTTAGGGTTAGGTTTAGGGTTCAGTTAGCGTTAGGATTAGGGTTAGAGTTAGGGTTAGGGTTAGGGTTCACATAGCTTTAGCGTTAGCGTTAGGGTTAGGGTTAGGGTTAGGGTTCAGTTATGGTTAGGGTTAGGGTTAGGGTTAGGGTTAGTGTTAGGGTTAGGGTTAGGGTTCATTTAGGATTAGGGTTAGGGTTAGGGTTAGGGTTAGGGTTATAGTTAGGGTTCAGTTAGGGTTAGGGTTTCGGTTAGGGTTAAGGTCAGTGTTAGGGTTCAGTTAGGGTTATGGTTAGGGTTATGGTTAGGGTTATGGTTAGGGTTCAGTTAGGGTATGGGTTAGGGTTAGGAGTAGGGTTAGGGATAGGTTTAGGGTTAGGGTTAGATATCACAGGGTTAGATTTAATGTTAGGGATATGGTTAGGGTGATGGTTCAGTTAGGGTTAAGTTTAGTGTTAGGGTTAGGGTTAGTGTTAGTGTTAGTTTTAGGTTTATGGTTCAGTCAGGGTAAGGGTTAAGGTTAGGGTTAGGTGTAGGGTTAGGTTTAGGGTTAGGGTTAGGGTTAGGCTTAGGTTTAGGGTTAGATTTAGGGTTCAGTTAGGTTTAGCGTTAGCGTTAGGGTTAGTGTTAGGGTTAGGGTTAGGGTTCAGTTAGGGTTAGGGTTAGGGTTAGGTTTAGGATTCAGTGAGCATTAGCGTTAAGTTTCAGTTAGGGTTAGGGTTAAGGTTAGGGTTAGCGTACAGTTAGGTTTATGTTTAGGATTAGGGTTAGTGTTAGGGTTAGGGTTCTATTAGGGTTTGGGTTAGGGATAGGGTTAGGGTTAGGTTTAGGGTTAAGTTAGCGTTAGGGTTAGGGTTAGGGTTAGGGTTAGGGTTAGGGTTCAGTTAGGGATAGGGTTAGGGTTAGGGTTCAGTTAGGGTAAGGGTTACGGTTAGGATTAGCGTTAGGGATAGTGTTAGGGTTAGGGTTAGGGTTTGGCTTCAGTAAGGGTTAGGGTTAAGGTTAGCGTTAGGGTTAGGGTTAGGTTTAGGGTTCAGTTAGCGTTAGGGTTAGGGTTCAGATTCTGTTAGGGTTAGGGTTAGGGTTAGGTTTATGGTTAGGTTTATGGTTCAGTTAGGTTTAGGGCTAGGGTTAGGGTTAGGGTTAGGGTTAGGGTTCAGTTATTGTTAGGGTAAATGTTAGGGTTAGGTTTATGGTTAAGTTAGCGTTAGGGTTAGGGTTAGGGTTAGGGTTAGGGTTCTGTTAGGTTTAGGGTTAGGGTTAGGGTGAGGATTAGGGTTATAGTTAGGGTTAGGTTTTGTGATAGGGTTAAGGTTTGTTTTATGGTTCAGTTAGGGTTAGGGTTAGGGTTAGGGTTAGGGTTAGGATTCAGTTAGCGTTAGCGTTAGTGTTTGGTTTAGGGTTAGGGTTAGGATTAGGGTTAGGTTTAGGGTTAGGTTTAGGGTTCAGTTAGGGTTAGATTTAGGCTTTGGGTTGGGGTTAGGATTCATTTAGGGTTAGTTTTAGGGTTAGGGTTAGGGTTAGGTTAAGGGTTTAGTTAGAGTTAGGTTTAGCGTTATGTTTAGGGTTAGGGTTACGGTTAGGGTTATGGTTAGGGTTCAGTTAGGGTTAGGTTTAGTGTTAGAGTTAGGGTTCAGTAAGGGACAGTGTTAGGGTTATGGTTAGTGTTAGGGTTAGGATTAGGGGTAGGGTATAGTTAGGGTTAGGTTTAGTGTTAGGGTTAGGGTTAGGGTTAGTGTTCTATTAGGGTTTGGATTAGGGTTAGGGTTAGGGTTAGGGTTATGGTTAGGGTTAGTTATAGGGTTCAGTTAGAGTTAGGGTTAGGTTTAGGGTTAGGGTTAGGGTTCAGTTACGGTTAGTGTTAGCGTTATGGTTAGGTTTAGGGTTAGGGT
>JAKCOZ010000061.1:1110000-1125000 GCA_022605955.1 Rallus limicola
AGCGTTCTGTTAGTTTAAGTGTTAGGGTAAGGGTTAGGGTTAAGATTATGGATAGGGTTAGTGTTCAGATAGGGTTAGTATTAGTATTAGGGTTCAGTTATCGTTAGCGTTAGTGTTAGTGTTAGGGTTAGGTTTAGGGTTCAGTTATTGTTAGGGTTAGGGATAGGGTTAGTGTTAGGGTTAGGGTTAGGGTTCAGTTAGGATTAGGGTTAGGGTTAGGGTTAGGGTTAGGGTTAGGGTTAGGGTTAGGTTAAGGGTTCAGTTATTGTTAGGTTTAGCGTTAGGGTTAGGGTTAGGGTTAGGGATAGGGTTATGGATATGGTTCAGTTAGGGTAAGGTTTAGGGTTAGGATTAGGGTTAGGGATCGGGTTAGGGTTAGGGTTAGAGTTAGGGTTAGGGTTAGGGTTAGGTTTAGGGTTCAGTTAGGGTTAGGTTTAGGATTAGGTTTAGGGTTATTTTTAGGGTTAGGGTTAGGTTTAGGGTTAGCGTTAGGGTTAGGGTTAGGTTTAGGGTTCAGTTAGGGTTAGGGTTAGGGTTAGGGTTAGGGTTAGGTTTAGGTTTCAGTTAGGATTAGGGTTATGGTTCAGTAAGGGTTAGGGTTTAGTTTAGGGTTAGGGTTAGGGTTATGGTTAGGGTTCAGTTAGGGTTAGGGTTAGTGTTAGGGTTAGGGTTAGGGTTCTATTAGGGATTGGTTTAGGATTAGGGTTAGGGTTAGGTTTAGGTTTCAGTTATCGTTAGGGTTAGGGTTAGGGTTAGGTTTATAGTTAGGGTTCAGTTAGGGTTAGGGTTTGGGTTAGGGTTAAGGTTAGTGTTGGGATTAAGTTAGGGTTAGGGTTAGGGTTAGGGTTAGGGTTATGGTTAGGTTTCAGTTAGGGTAAGGGTTAGTGTTAGGAGTTGGGGTTAGGGTTAGGGTTAGGGTTAGGGATAGGGTTAGGGATAGGTTTAGTGTTAGGGTTAGGGTTAGAGTTCACTTAGGTTTAGGGTTAGGGTCAGGGTTAGGGTTAGGGTTAGGGTTCAGTTAGGGTTAATTTTAGGGTTAGGGTTAGAGTTAGTGTTAGTGTTAGGGTTAGGTTTAGGGTTAAGTTAGGTTTAGGGTTAGCGTTAGTGTTAGGGTTAGGGTTAGGGTTAGGGTTCAGTTAGGGTTAGGGTTAGGGTTAGGGTTAGGGTTAGGGTTAGGGTTCATTTAGAAATAGGGTTATGGTTCAGTTAGGGTTAGGGTTAAGGTTAGGGTTAGTTTTAGGGTCAGGGTTAGGGTTCAGTTAGTGTTAGGGTTAGGGTTAGGGTTAGTGTTAGGCTTAGGGCTAGGGTTAGGTTTAGGGTTCAGTTAGGTTTAGCGTTAGCGTTAGGGTTAGGTTTAGGGTTAGGGTTAGGGTTCAGTTAGGGTTAGGGTTAGGGTTAGGTTTAGGGTTCAGTTAGCATAGGGGTTATGGTTCAGTTAGGGTTAGGCTTAAGGTTAGGTTTAGGGTTAGGGTTAGGTTTAGGGTTCAGTTTGTTTTAGCGTTAGAGTTAGGGTAAGGGTTATGGTTACGGTTAGGGTACATTTAGGGTTAGGTTTAGGATTAGGGTTAGTGTTAGGGTAGGGTTCTATTAGTGTTTGGGTTAGGGATAGGGTTAGGGTTAGGTTTAGGGTTCAGTTAGCGTTAGGGTTAGGGTTAGGTTTAGGGTTAGGGTTAGGGTTACGGTTCAGATAGGGATAGGGTTAGTTCTAGTGTTATGGTTAGGGTTCAGTTAGGGTAAGGTTTAGGTTTAGGATTAGGGTTAGGGATAGGGTTAGGGTTAGGGTTAGGGTTCAATTAGGGTTAGTGTTAGGGTTAGAGTTAGGGTTAGGGTTCAGTTAGGGTTAGGATTAGGGTTAGGATTAGGGTTAGTGTTCGGGTTTGGGTTAGTTTTAGGGTTCAGTTAGGTTTAAGGTTAGGGTTAGGGTTAGGGTTAGGGTTAGGTTTAGGGTTAGGGTTCTGTTAGTGTTAGTGTTAGTGTTAGTGTTAGGTTTAAAGTTAGGGTTCTGTTAGGTTAAGGGTTAGGGTTAAGGTTAGTGTTAGGATTAGGGTTCAGTTAGCGTTATCGTTAGGGTTAGGGTTAGGATTAGGTTTAGGGTTCAGTTATGGTTAGGGATAGGGATAGGGTTAGTGTTAGGGTTAGGGTTAGTGTTCAATTAGGATTAGGGTTAGGGTTAGGGTTAGGATTAGGGTTATAGTTAGGGTTCAGTTAGGTTTAGGGCTTGTGATAGGGTTAAGGTTTGTTTTATGGTTCAGTTAGGTTTAGGGTTAGGGTTAGGGTCAGGTTTAGGGTTAGGGTTAAGGTTAGTGTTAGGATTAGGGTTCAGTTAGCGTTATCGTTAGCGTTAGTGTTAGGGTTAGGTTAAGGGTTCAGTTAGAGTTATGTTTAGCGTTAGGGTTAGGGTTAGGGTTAGGGTTAGGGTTAGGGTTAGGTTTAGGGTTCAGTTAGGGTTAGGTTTAGGATTAGGTTTTGGGTTATTGTTAGGGTTAGGGTTAGGTTTAGGGTTCAGTTAGGTTTAGGGTTAGCGTTAGGGTTAGGGTTAGGGTTCAGTTATGGTAAGGTTTATGGTTAGGGTTAGGGATAGGTTTAGGGTTCAGTTAGCATTAGGGTTATGGTTCAGTTAGGGTTAGGGTTAAGGATTGGGTTAGGGTTAGGGTTAGGGTTAGGGTTCAGTTAGGTTTAGGGTTAGGGTTAGGGTTAGGGTTAGGGTTAGGGTTAGGGTTAGGGTTAGGGTTAGTGTTAGTGTTAGGTTTATGGTTCAGTCAGGGTAAGGGTTAAGGTTAGGGTTAGGGTTAGGGTTAGGGTTAGGGTTAGGGTTAGGGTTAGGGTTAGGGTACAGTTAGTGATAGGTTTAGGGTTAGGGTTAGGTTTATGGTTAGGGTTAGGGTACAGTTAGGGTTAGCGTTAGGGTTAGGGTTACGGTTAGGTGTTACAGTTAGGGTTAGGTTTAGGGTTAGGGTTAGGTTTAGGGTTCAGATAGGGATAGGGTTAGTTTTAGTGTTAGGGTTAGGGTTCAGATACGGATAGGGTTAGTTTTAGTGTTAGGGTTAGGGTTCAGTTAGGGTAAGGGTTAGGGTTAGGATTAGGGTTAGGGATAGGGTTAGGGTTTGGGTTAGGGTTAGGGTTAGAGTTAGGGTTAGTGTTAGGGTTTGGGTTAGGTTTATGGTTAAGATAGGTTTAAGGTTAGGGTTAGGGTTAGTGTTAGAGTTAGGGTTATGGGTAGGTTTAGGGTTCAGTTAGCGTTAGGGTTCAGATTGGGTTAGTGTTATGGTTAGGGTTAGGTTTAGGGTTAAGGTTATGGTTCAGTTATGGTTAGGGTTAGGGTTAGGTTTAGGGTAATGTTAGGGTTAGGGTTAGGGTTAGGGTTAGGGTTAGGGTAAGGGTTATTGATCAGTTAGGGTTAGGGTTTAGGTTAGGGTTCAGTTTAGGGTTAGGGATCAGTTAGTGTTAGGGTTAGGGTTAGGGTTAGATTTATGGTTCAGTTAGCGTTAGGGTTAGGGTTAGGGTTAGGATTCTGTTAGGGTAAGGGTTAGGGTTAGGGTTAGGGTTAGGATTAGAGATAGTGTTAGTGTTCAGTTAGGGTTAGGGTTAGGGTTAGGGTTAGGATTAGGGTTAGGGTTCAGTTAGCGTTAGGATTATGTTTAGAGTTAGGTTTAGGGTTAGGGTTCATTTAGCTTTAGAGTTAGGGTTAGGGTTAGGGTTAGGGTTAGGGTTCATTTATGGTTAGTGTTAGGGTTAGGGTTAGGGTTCAGTTAGTGTTAGTGTTAGGGTTAGTGTTAGGTTTAGGGTTAGGGTTCTGTTAGGGTAAGGGTTAGGGTTAGGATTAGGGATAGGATTAGGGTTCAGTTAGGGTTAGGGTTTGGGTTAGGCTTAAGGTTAATATTAGGGTTCAGTTAGGATTAGGGTTAGGGTTAGTGTTAGGGTTAGGTTTTGGGTTTAGTTAGCGTTAAGTTTAGCTTTATGGTTATGGTTAGGGTTAGGGTTATGGTCAGGGTTATGGTTAGGGTTAAGTTAGGGTAAGGATTAGGGTTAAGAGTAGGGTTAGTGATAGGTTTAGGGTTAGGGTTAGGGTTAGAGATCACTTAGGTTTAGGGTTAGGGTTAGGGATATTGTTAGGTTTAGGGTTCAGTTAGGGTTAAGTTTAGGGTTAGTGTTAGGGTTAGTGTTAGTGTTAAGGTTAGGTTTAAGGGTTCAGTTAGGTTTAGGGTTAGCGTTAGGGTTAGGGTTAGGGTTAGGATTCAGTTAGAGTTATGGTTAGTGTTAGGGTTAGGGTTAGGGTTAGGGTTAGGGTTCATTTATGGTTAGTGTTAGGGTTAGGGTTAGGGTTCAGTTAGTGTTAGTGTTAGGGTTAGTGTTAGGTTTAGGGTTAGGGTTCTGTTAGGGTAAGGGTTAGGGTTAGGATTAGGGATAGGATTAGGGTTCAGTTAGGGTTAGGGTTTGGGTTAGGCTTAAGGTTAGTGTTAGGGTTCAGTTAGGATTAGGGTTAGGGTTAGTGTTAGGGTTAGGGTTTGGGTTACGTTTAGGGTTCATTTAGGTTTAGGGTTAGGGTTATGGTTTGGGTTAGGGTTAGGGTTAGGGTTAGGGTTAGGATTCAGTTAGCGTTAGTGTTAGGGTTAGGGTTATGGTTAGGTATAGGGTTCAGTTAGCGTTAGGGTTAGGGTTCAGATATGGTTAGGGTTAGGGTTAGGTTTAGTTTTAGGGTTAGTGTTATGGTTCAGATATGGTAGGGTTAGTGTTATGGTTAGGGTACTGTTAGGGTTAGGGTTAGGTTTAGGGTTAGGGTTAGGTTTAGGGTTCAGATAGGGATAGGGTTAGTTTTAGTGTTAGGGTTAGGGTTCAGATACGGATAGGGTTAGTTTTAGTGTTAGGGTTAGGGTTCAGTTAGGGTAAGGGTTAGGGTTAGGATTAGGGTTAGGGATAGGGTTAGGGTTTGGGTTAGGGTTAGGGTTAGAGTTAGGGTTAGTGTTAGGGTTTGGGTTAGGTTTAGGGTTAGGGTAAGGGTTATTGTTCAGTTAGTGTTAGGGTTTAGGTAAGGTTAAGTTTAGGGTTAGTGTTTAGTTAGTGTTAGTGTAAGGGTTAGGGTTAGGTTTATGGTTCAGTTAGCGTTAGGGTTATGTTTAGGTTTAGGGTTCTGTTAGGGTTAGGGTTAGGGTTAGGGTTAGGGTTCAGATAGTGTTAGGGTTAGGGTTAGTGTTAGGGTTAAGTTAGCGTTAGCGTTAGGGTTAGGTTTAGGGTTAGAGTTAGGGTTCAGATATGGTTAGGGTTAGGGTTAGGGTTAGTTTTACGGTTAGTGTTAGGGTTCAGTTAGGGTTAGGGTTTGGGTTAGGGTTAAGGTTAGTGTTAGGGTTAAGTTAGGGTTAGGGTTAGGGTTAGGGTTAGGGTTATGGTTAGTTTAAGGGTTCAGTTATAGTTAGGTTTAGCGTTAGGGTTAGGGTTAGGGTTAGGGTAAGGATTATGGTTAGGGTTCAGTTAGGGTAAGGGTTAGGGTTAGATTAGGTTTAGGGATCGGGTTAGGGTTAGGGTTACGGTTAGAGTTCACTTAGGGTTAGGGTTAGGGTTACGGTTAGGTTTAGGGTTCAGTTAGTTTTAGGTTTAGCGTTAGGGTTAGGCTTAGAGTTAGGGTTCAGTTAGGGTTAGGGTTAGGGTTAGGGTAAGGGTTAGGTTTAGGGTTCAGTTATGTTTAGGTTTAGGGTTAGGGTTAAAGTTAGGCTTAGGGTTAGGGCTATGGTTAGGGTTCAGTTAGGGTTAGGGATAGGGTTAGGGTTAGGGTACAGTTAGGGTTAGGTTTAGGGTTATGGTTAAGGTTAGGGTTAGGGTTAGGGTTCTATTAGTGTTTGGGTTAGGGTTAGGGTTAGGGTTAGGTTTAGGGTTCAGTTAGCGTTAGGGTTAGGGTTAGGGTTAGGGTTAGGGTTCAGTTAGGGTTAGGGATAGGGTTAGGGTTAGGGTACAGTTAGGGTTAGGTTTATGGTTATGGTTAAGGTTAGGGTTAGGGTTAGGGTTCTATTAGTGTTTGGGTTAGGGTTAGGGTTAGGGTTAGGGTTAGGGTTCAGTTAGCGTTAGGGTTAGGGTTAGTGTTAGTGTTAGGGTTAGGGTTCAGATAGGGATAGGGTTAGTTTTAGGGTTAGGGTAAGGGTTCAGTAAGGGTAAGGGTTAGGGTAAGGATTAGGGTTAGGGATAGGGTTAGGGTTAGGCTTAGGGTTAGGGTTAGGGTTAGGGTTAGAGTTAGGGTTAGGGTTCAGTTAGGGTTAGGGTTAGGGTTATGTTTATAGTTAATGTTAGGGTTTGGGTTATGTTTAGGGTTCACTTAGGTTTAGGGTGAGGGTTAGGGTTAGGGTTCAGATAGGGTTAGGGTTAGTGTTAGGGTTCAGTTAGGGTTAGGGTAAGGGTTAGGATTAGTGTTAGTGTTAGGGTTTGGGTTAGGTTAAGGGTTCAGTTAGGTTTAGGGTTAGGGTTAGGGTTAGGGTTAGGGTTAGTGTTAGTGTTAGGGTTCAGTTAGCGTTAGTGTTAGGGTTAGGGTTAGGGTTAGGGTTAGGGTACTGTTAGGTTAAGGGCTAGGGTTAGGGTTAGGGTTAGGATTAGGGATATGGTTAGGGTTCAGTTAGGGTTAGGGTTAGGGTTAGGGTTAGGGTTAGGGTTCAGTTAGCATTAACGTTAGGGTTAGGGTTAGGTTAAGGGTTCAGTTATGTTTATGGTTAGGGTAAGGGTTAGTGTTAGGTTTAGGGTTAGGGTTCAGTTAGGATTAGGGTTAGGGTTAGGGTTAGGGTTAGGGTTATAGTTAGGGTTCAGTTAGGGTTAGGGTTTGGGTTAGGGTTAAGGTTAGTGTTAGCGTTCAGTTATATTTAGGATTAGGGTTAGGGTTAGTGTTAGGTTAAGGGTTCAGTTAGAGTTAGGATTAGCGTTAGAGTTAGGTTAAGGGTTCAGTTAGAGTTAGGATTAGCGTTAGGGTTAGGGTTAGGTTTAGGGTTAGGGTTATGGTTAGTGTTCAGTTAGGGTAAGGGTTAGGGTTAGGATTAGGGTTAGGGATCGGGTTAGGGTTAGGGTTAGAGTTCACTTAGGGTTAGGGTTAGGGTTAGGGTTAGGGTTAGGGTTCAGTTAGGGTTCAGTTAGGATTAGGTTTAGGGTTAGGGTTAGGGTTATAGTTAGGGTTCAGTTAGGATTAGGGTTTGGGTTAGGGTTAAGGATAGTGTTAGGGTTCAGTTAGGATTAGGTTTAGGTTTAGGGTTAGGGTTAGGTTAAGGGTTCAGTTAGAGTTAGGTTTAGCGTTAGGGTTAGTGATAGGGTTAGGGTTTTGTTTAGGGTTCAGTTAGGGTAAGGGTTAGGGTTAGGATTAGGGTTAGGGATCGGGTTAGGTTTAGGGTTAGGGTTAGAGTTCACTTAGGGTTAGGGTTAGGGTTAGGGTTAGGGTTCAGTTAGCGTTAGCGTTAGGGTTAGGGTTAGGGTTAGGTTTCAGGTATGGTTAGTGTTAGGATTAGGGTTAGTGTTAGGGTTAGTGTTAGGGTTCAGTTAGGATTATGGTTAGGGTTAGGGTTAGGGTTAGGGTTACAGTTAGGGTTCAGTTAGGGTTAGGATTTGGTGTAGGGTTAGGGTTAGGTTTAGGGTTCGGTTAGGGTTAGGGTTAGGTTTCACTTAGGGATAAGGTTAGGGATAGGGTTCATTTAGGGTTATTGTTACGGTTAGGGTTAGGTTTAGGGTTAGGGTTAGGGTTAGGGTTAGAGTTAGGGTCAGGGTTCAGATAGGGATAGGGTTAGTTTTAGTGTTAGGGTTAGTGTCCAGTTAGGGTAAGGGTTAGGGTTAGGATTAGGGTTAGGGATAGGGTTAGGGTTAGAGTTAGGGTTACGGTTCATTTAGGTTTAGGGTTATGGTTAGGTTTAGGGTACAGTTAGGGTTAGGTTTAGGGTCAGGGTTAGTGTTAGGTTTAGGATTCTATTAGGGTTTTGTTTAGGGATAGGGTTAGGGTTAGGTTAAGGGTTCAATTAGCGTTAGGTTTAGGGTTAGGTTTAGGTTTAGGGTTAGGGTTCAGTTAGGGATAGGGTTAGGGTTAGGTTTAGGGTTAGGGTTCAGTTAGGTTTAGGGTTAGGGTTAGGATTCAGTTTGGGTTAGGGTTACGGTTAGGGTTAGGTTTAGGGTTAGGGTTAGGGTTAGGGTTAGTGTTACGGTTACGGTTACGGTTACGGTTAGGGTTAGGGTTAGGGTTAGGGTTAGGGTTAAGGAAGGGTTAGGGTCATTAGGGTAAGGGTTAGGGTTAGGGTTAGGGTTAGGATTAGGGATAGGATTAGGGTTCAGTTAGCGTTAGGATTAGGATTAGAGATAGGGTTAGGGTTAGGGTTAACTTAGCGTTAGCGTTAGGGTTAGGGTTAGTGTTAGGGTTAGGGTTCTGTTATGGTTAGGGTTAGGGTTAGGGTTAGGTTTAGGGTTCAGTTAGCGTTAGCGTTATGGTTAGGGTTAGGGTTAGGTTAAGGGTTCAGTTAGAGTTAGGTTTAGCGTTAGGGTTAGAATTAGGGTTAGGGTTAGCGTTAGGTTTATGGTTAGGTTGCAGTTAGGGTTAGGGTTAGAGTTCACTTAGGGTTAGGGTTAGGGTTAAGGTTAAGGTTAGGTTTAGGGTTCAGTTAGGGTTAGGTTTAGGGTTAGGATTAGGGTTAGTGTTAGGTTTAGGGTTAGGTTTAGGGTTCAGTTAGGTTTAGGGTTAGCGTTAGGCTTAGGGTTAGGGTTCAGTTAGGGTTAGGGTTAGGGTTAGGGTTAGGGTTAGGTTTAGGGTTCAGTTAGCATTAGGGTTATGGTTCAGTTAGGGTTAGGGTTAAGTTTAGGGTTAGGGTTAGCGTTAGGGTACAGTTAGTGATATGTTTAGGGTTAGGGTTAGTGTTAGGGTTAGGGTTAGGGTTAGGTTTAGGGTTCAGTTAGCCTAAGGGTTAGGGTTAGGGTTAGGTTTATGGTTAGGGTTAGGGTTCAGTTAGGGATAGGGTTAGGGTTAGGGATCAGTTAGGGTTAGGGTTAGGGTTAGGGTTAGGGTTAGGGTTAGGTTTAGGGTTCAGTTAGCATTAGGATTATGGTTCAGTTAGGGTTAGGGTTAAGGTTAGGGTTAGGGTTAGGGTTAGGGTACAGTTAGTGATAGGTTTAGGGTTAGGGTTAGGTTTATGGTTAGTGTTAGGGTACAGTTAGGGTTAGCGTTAGGGTTAGGGTTACGGTTAGGTGTTACAGTTAGGGTTAGGTTTAGGGTTAGGGTTAGGTTTAGGGTTCAGATAGGGATAGGGTTAGTTTTAGTGTTAGGGTTAGGGTTCAGATACGGATAGGGTTAGTTTTAGTGTTAGGGTTAGGGTTCAGTTAGGGTAAGGGTTAGGGTTAGGATTAGGGTTAGGGATAGGGTTAGGGTTTGGGTTAGGGTTAGGGTTAGAGTTAGGGTTAGTGTTAGGGTTTGGGTTAGGTTTATGGTTAAGATAGTTTTAAGGTTAGGGTTAGGGTTAGTGTTAGAGTTAGGGTTAGGGTTAGGTTTAGGGTAATGTTAGGGTTAGGGTTAGGGTTAGGGTTAGGGTTAGGGTAAGGGTTATTGATCAGTTTGGGTTAGGGTTGAGGTTAGGCTTCAGTTTAGGGTTAGGGATCAGTTAGTGTTAGGGTTAGGGTTAGGGTTAGATTTATGGTTCAGTTAGCGTTAGGGTTAGGGTTAGGGTTAGGGTTAGGATTCTGTTAGGGTAAGGGTTAGGGTTAGGGTTAGGGTTAGGATTAGAGATAGTGTTAGTGTTCAGTTAGGGTTAGGGTTAGGGTTAGGGTTAGGATTAGGGTTAGGGTTTAGTTAGCGTTAGGATTATGTTTAGAGTTAGGTTTAGGGTTAGGTTTCACTTAGCATTAGAGTTAGGGTTAGGGTTAGGGTTAGGGTTAGGGTTCATTTATGGTTAGTGTTAGGGTTAGGTTTAGGGTTCAGTTAGTGTTAGTGTTAGGGTTAGTGTTAGGTTTAGGGTTAGGGTTCTGTTAGGGTAAGGGTTAGGGTTAGGATTAGGGATAGGATTAGGGTTCAGTTAGGGTTAGGGTTTGGGTTAGGCTTAAGGTTAGTGTTAGGGTTCAGTTAGGATTAGGGTTAGGGTTAGTGTTAGGGTTAGGTTTTGGGTTTAGTTAGCGTTAGGTTTAGCTTTATGGTTATGGTTAGGGTTAGGGTTATGGTCAGGGTTATGGTTAGGGTTAAGTTAGGGTAAGGATTAGGGTTAAGAGTAGGGTTAGGGATAGGTTTAGGGTTAGGGTTAGGGTTAGAGTTCACTTAGGGTTAGTGTTAGGGTTAGGGATATTGTTAGGTTTAGGGTTCAGTTAGGGTTAAGTTTAGGGTTAGTGTTAGGGTTAGTGTTAGTGTTAGGGTTAGGTTTAAGGGTTCAGTTAGGTTTAGGGTTAGCGTTAGGGTTAGGGTTAGGGTTAGGATTCAGTTAGAGTTATGGTTAGTGTTAGGGTTAGGGTTAGGTTTCGGGTTCAGTTAGCATTAGGGTTATGGTTCAATTAGGGTTAGGGTTAAGGTTAGGGTTAGGGTTAGGGTTAGGTTTAGGGTTCTGTTAGAGTTAGGGATAGGGTTAGGGTTAGGGTTAGTGTTAGGGTTAGGGTTAGGGTTCAGTTAGGGATAGTGTTAGGGTTAGGGTTCAGTTACGGTTAGGGTTACGGTTAGGGTTAGGGTTAGGGTTAGTGTTAGGGTTAGGGTTAGGGTTCAGATAGGGATAGTGTTAGAGTTAGGGTTCAGTTAGTGTAAGGGTTAGGGTTAGGATTAGGGTAAGGGTTAGGGTTAGGGTTAGGGTTAGGGTTAGGGTTCAGTTAGAATTAGGGTTCAGTTAGATTTAGTGTTAGGGTATGGGTTATGTTTAGGTTTCAGTTAGGTTTAGGGTTAGTGTTAGGGTTAGGGTTAGGGTTAGGGTTAGGGTTAAGTTAGCGTTAGTGTTAGGGTTAAGGTTAGGGTTAGATTTAGGGTTCAGTTAGCGTTAGGATTAGGGTTCAGATTTGGTTAGGGTTAGGGTTAGGGTTAGGTTTATGGTTAGGGTTATGGTTCAGTTATGGTTAACGTTAGGGTTAAGGTTAGGGTTGGGGTTTAGGTTAGGGTTTAGTTTAGAGTTAGGGTTCAGTTAGGGTTAGGGTTAGGGTTAGGGTTAGGGTTCAGTTAGTGTTAGGGTTAGGGTTAGTGTTAGGTTTAGGGTTAGTGTTCTGTTAGGGTAAGGGTTAGGGTTAGGATTAGGGATAGGATTAGGGTTCTGTTAGGGTAAAGGTTAGGGTTAGGGTTAGGGTTAGGATTAGGGATAGGATTAGGGTTCAGTTAGCGTTAGGATTAGGATTAGAGATAGGGTTAGGGTTAGGGTTCACTTAGCGTTAGCATTAGGGTTAGGGTTAGGGTTAGGGTTAGGGTTCAGTTATGGTTACGGTTAGGGTTAGCGTTAGTGTTAGTGTTAGGGTTAGGGTTCTGTTAGGATAGGGTTAGGGTTAGGGTTAGGTTTAGGGTTCAGTTAGCGTTAGCGTTATGGTTAGGGTTAGGTTAAGGGTTCAGTTAGAGTTAGGTTTAGCGTTAGGTTTAGAGTTAGGGTTAGGGTTAGCGTTAGGTTTATGGTTAGGGTGCAGTTAGGGTTAGGGTTAGAGTTCACTTAGGGTTAGGGTTAGGGTTAAGGTTAAGGTTAGGTTTAGGGTTCAGTTAGGGTTAGGTTTAGTGTTAGGATTAGGGTTAGTGTTAGGTTTAGGGTTAGGTTTAGGGTTCAGTTAGGTTTAGGGTTAGCGTTAGGGTTAGGGTTAGGCTTCAGTTAGGGTTAGGGTTAGGGTTAGGGTTAGGGTTAGGTTTAGGGTTCAGTTAGCATTAGGGTTATGGTTCAGTTAGGGTTAGGGTTAAGGTTAGGGTTAGGGTTAGCGTTAGGGTACAGTTAGTGATATGTTTAGGGTTAGGGTTAGTGTTAGGGTTAGGGTTAGGGTAAGGTTTAGGGTTCAGTTAGCCTTAGGGTTAGGGTTATGGTTAGGTTTATGGTTAGGGTTAGGGTTCAGTTAGGGATAGGGTTAGGGTTAGGGTTCAGTTAGGGTTAGGGTTAGGGTTAGGGTTAGGTTTAGGGTTCAGTTAGCATTAGGGTTATGGTTCAGTTAGGGTTAGGGTTAAGGTTAGGGTTAGGGTTAGGGTTAGGGTACAGTTAGTGATAGGTTTAGGGTTAGGGTTAGGTTTATGGTTAGGGTTAGGGTACAGTTAGGGTTAGCGTTAGGGTTAGGGTTACGGTTAGGTGTTACAGTTAGGGTTAGGTTTAGGGTTAGGGTTAGGTTTAGGGTTCAGATAGGGATAGGGTTAGTTTTAGTGTTAGGGTTAGGGTTCAGATACGGATAGGGTTAGTTTTAGTGTTAGGGTTAGGGTTCAGTTAGGGTAAGGGTTAGGGTTAGGATTAGGGTTAGGGATAGGGTTAGGGTTTGGGTTAGGGTTAGGGTTAGAGTTAGGGTTAGTGTTAGGGTTTGGGTTAGGTTTATGGTTAAGATAGTTTTAAGGTTAGGGTTAGGGTTAGTGTTAGAGTTAGGGTTAGGGATAGGTTTAGGGTAATGTTAGGGTTAGGGTTAGGGTTAGGGTTAGGGTTAGGGTAAGGGTTATTGATCAGTTAGGGTTAGGGTTTAGGTTAGGGTTCAGTTTAGGGTTAGGGATCAGTTAGTGTTAGGGTTAGGGTTAGGGTTAGATTTATGGTTCAGTTAGCGTTAGGGTTAGGGTTAGGGTTAGGGTTAGGATTCTGTTAGGGTAAGGGTTAGGGTTAGGGTTAGGGTTAGGATTAGAGATAGTGTTAGTGTTCAGTTAGGGTTAGGGTTAGGGTTAGGGTTAGGATTAGGGTTAGGGTTCAGTTAGCGTTAGGATTATGTTTAGAGTTAGGTTTAGGGTTAGGGTTCACTTAGCTTTAGAGTTAGGGTTAGGGTTAGGGTTAGGGTTAGGGTTCATTTATGGTTAGTGTTAGGGTTAGGGTTAGGGTTCAGTTAGTGTTAGTGTTAGGGTTAGTGTTAGCTTTAGGGTTAGGGTTCTGTTAGGGTAAGGGTTAGGGTTAGGATTAGGGATAGGATTAGGGTTCAGTTAGGGTTAGGGTTTGGGTTAGGCTTAAGGTTAGTGTTAGGGTTCAGTTAGGATTAGGGTTAGGGTTAGTGTTAGGGTTAGGTTTTGGGTTTAGTTAGCGTTAGGTTTAGCTTTATGGTTATGGTTAGGGTTAGGGTTATGGTCAGGGTTATGGTTAGGGTTAAGTTAGGGTAAGGATTAGGGTTAAGAGTAGGGTTAGGGATAGGTTTAGGGTTAGGGTTAGGGTTAGAGTTCACTTAGGGTTAGTGTTAGGGTTAGGGATATTGTTAGGTTTAGGGTTCAGTTAGGGTTAAGTTTAGGGTTAGTGTTAGGGTTTGTGTTAGTGTTAGGGTTAGGTTTAAGGGTTCAGTTAGGTTTAGGGTTAGCGTTAGGGTTAGGGTTAGGGTTAGGATTCAGTTAGAGTTATGGTTAGTGTTAGGGTTAGGGTTAGGTTTCGGGTTCAGTTAGCATTAGGGTTATGGTTCAATTAGGGTTAGGGTTAAGGTTTCGGTTAGGGTTAGGGTTAGGTTTAGGGTTTTGTTAGAGTTAGGGATAGGGTTAGGGTTAGGGTTAGCGTTAGGGTTAGGGTTAGGGTTAGTGTTCTATTAGGGTTTGTGTTAGGGTTAGGGTTAGGATTATGGTTAGGGTTAGGGTTAGCTTTAGGGTTCAGTTAGAGTTAGGGTTAGGTTTAGGTTTAGGGTTAGGGTTCAGTTCGGTTAGGGTTAGCGTTATGGTTAGGTTTAGGGTTAGTTTTCAGTTATGGTTAGGGTTAGGGTTAGTGTTAGGGTTAGGGTTAGGGTTGAGTTATGGTTAGGTTTTGGGATAGGGTTAAGGTTAGTGTTAGTGTTCAGTTAGGTTTAGGGTTAGGGTTAGGGTTAGGGTTAAGTTAGCGTTAGCGTTAGGGTTAGGTTTAGGGTTAGAGTTAGGGTTCAGATAATGTTAGGGTTAGGGTTAGGGTTAGTTTTACGGTTAGTGTTAGGGTTCAGTTAGGGTTAGGGTTTGGGTTAGGGTTAAGGTTAGTGTTAGGGTTCAGTTAGGGTTAGGGTTAGGGTTAGGGTTAGGGTTATGGTTAGTTTAAGTGTTCAGTTATAGTTAGGTTTAGCGTTAGGGTTAGGGTTAGGGTTAGGGTAATGATTATGGTTAGGGTTCAGTTAGGGTAAGGGTTAGGGTTAGATTAGGTTTAGGGATCGGGTTAGGGTTAGGGTTAGGGTTAGAGTTCACTTAGGGTTAGGGTTAGGGTTAGGGTTAGGTTTAGGGTTCAGTTAGTTTTAGGTTTAGGGTTAGGGTTAGGATTAGTGGTTAGGGTTAGGGTTAGGTTTAGGGTTCAGTTAGGTTTAGGGTTAGCGTTAGGGTTAGGCTTAGAGTTAGGGTTCAGTTAGGGTTAGGGTTAGGGTTAGGGTAAGGTTTAGGTTTAGGGTTCAGTTATGTTTAGTTTTAGGGTTAGGGTTAAAGTTAGGGTTAGGGTTAGGGCTATGGTTAGGGTTCAGTTAGGGTTAGGGATAGGGTTAGGGTTAGGGTACAGTTAGGGTTATGTTTAGGGTTATGTTTAAGGTTAGGGTTAGGGTTAGGGTTCTATTAGGGTTTGGGTTAGGGTTAGGGTTAGGGTTAGGTTTAGGGTTCAGTTAGCGTTAGGGTTAGGGTTAGGGTTAGGGTTAGGGTTAGGGTTAGGTTTAGGGTTAGGGTTCAGTTAGGGATAGGTTTAGGGTTAGTGTTCAGTTAGGGTTAGGGTTAGGGTAAGGGTTAGGGTTATGATTAGTATTAGGGATAGGGTTAGGGTTAGGGTTAATGTTTCAATTAGGGTTAGGGTTAGGGTTAGAGTTAGGGATAGGTTTCAGTTACGGTTAGGGTTATGGTTAGGCTAAGGGTACAGTTAGGGTTAGGTTTAGGGTCAGGGTTAGTTTTAGGGTTCTATTAGGGTTTTGGTTAGGGATAAGTTTAGGGTTAGGTTAAGGGTTCAGTTAGCGTTAGGGTTAGGGTTAGTGTTATGGTTAGGG
>JAKCOZ010000061.1:1130000-1135000 GCA_022605955.1 Rallus limicola
TTAGGTTAAGGGTTAAGTTAGAGTTAGGTTTAGCGTTAGGGTTAGGGTTAGGGTTAGGGTTATGTTTAGGTTTCAGTTAGGGTAAGGATTAAGGTTAGGAGTAGGGTTAGGGATCGGGTTAGGGTTAGGGTTAGGGTTAAGGTTAGGGTTAGGGTTAGGTTTATGTTTCCGTTCGGTTTAGGGTTAGCGTTAGGTTTAGTGTTAGGGTTAGGGTTAGGGTTCAGTTAAGGTTAGGGTTAGGGTTAGGGTTAGGGTTAGGGTTTAGGTTTAGGGTTCAGTTAAGGTTAGGATTAATGTTAGAATTAGGTTTAGGGTTAGGGTTTGGGATAGGGTTAGGGTTAGTGTTAGGGTTAGTGTTCAGTTAGAGTTAGTTTTAGGGTTTGGGTTAGGGTTAGGATTAGGGTTCAGTTAGCGTTACGGTTAGGGTTAGGGTTAGGGTTAGGGTTAGGGTTCAGTTAGCGTTACGGTTAGGGTTAGGGTTAGGGTTAGGGTTAGGGCTAGGGTTAGGGTTCAGTTAGGGTTAGGGTTAGCGTTAGGGATAGAGTTAGGTTTAGGTTTAGGGTTCAGTTATCATTAGGGTTATGGTTCAGTTAGGGTTAGGGTTAAGGTTAGGGTTAGAGTTAGGGTTAGGGTTCAGACTGTGTTTGGGTTAGGGTTAGGGTTAGGGTTAGGGTACATTAGGGTTAGGGTTAGGGTAGGATTAGTGTTAGGGTTAGGGTTCAGTTAGCGTTAGTGTTAGGGTTAGGGTTAGGGTTAGGATTAGGGTTCAGTTAGCGTTAGTGTTAGGGTTCAGATTGGGTTTGGGTTAGGGTTAGGGTTTGGTTTAGGGTTAGGATTAGGGTACAGTTAGTGTTAGGGTTAGGGTTATGGTTAGGGTACTGTTAGGTTTAGGGTTAGGTTTAGGGTTAGGGTAAGGGTTATTGTTCAGTTAGTGTTAGATTTTAGGTTAGGGTTAAGTTTAGGGTTAGGGTTCAGTTAGTGTTAGTGTAAGGGTTAGGGTTAGGTTTATGGTTCAGTTAGCGTTAGGGTTAGGGTTAGTTTTAGGTTTAGGGTTCGGGTTCTGTTAGGTGAAGGGTTAGGGTTAGGGATAGGGTTAGGATTAGTGATAGGGTTAGTGTTCAGTTAGGCTTAGGGTTAGGGTTAGGATTAGGGTTAGAATTCAGTTAGCGTTGGCGTTAGGGATAGTGTTAGGGTTAGGTTTAGAGTTTAGATATAGTTAGGGTTAGGGTTAGGGTTAGGGTTAAGGTTAGGGTTAGGGTTCAGTTAGGGTTAGGGTTTGGGTTAGGGTTAAGGTTAGTGTTAGGGTTCAGGGTTAGGGTTAGGGTTAGGGTTAGGTTAAGGTTTCAGTTAGAGTTAGGTTTAGCGTTAGGGTTAGGGTTAGGGTAAGGGTTATGGTTAGGGTTCAGTTAGGGTAAGAGTTAGGGTTAGGATTAGTGTTAGGGTTAGGGTTAGGTTTAGGGTTCAGTTAGGTTTAGGGTTAGCGTTAGGGTTAGCGTTAGGGTTAGAGTTAGGGTTCAGTTAAGATTAGGGTTAGGGTTAGGGTTAGGGTTAAGTTTAGGGTTCCGTTAGCGTTAGGTTTAGTGTTAGGGTTAGGGTTACGGTTAGGGTTATGGTTAGGGTTAGGGTTCACTTAGCGTTAGCGTTAGGGTTAGGGTTAGGGTTAGGGTTAGGGTTAGTGTTAGGGATAGGGTTAGTGTTCAGTGAGGATTAGGGATAGGGTTAGGGTTCAGTTAGTGTTAGGGTTAGGGTTAGGGTAAGGGTTCAGATAGCGTTAGGATTATGTTTAGAGTTAGGTTTAGTGTTAGGGTTCACTTAGTGTTAGCGTTAGGGTTAGGGTTAGGGATAGGGTTAGGGTTAGGGTTCAGTTATGGTTAGGGTTAGGGATAGGGTTAGTGTTAGGGTTAGGGTAAGTGTTATAGTTAGGGTTAAGTTAGGGATAGGGTTTGGGTTAGAGTTAAGGTTGGTGTTAGGGTTCATTTAGGGTTAGGGTTAGGGTTAGGGTTAGGGTTAGGTTTAGGGTTCCGTTAGCGTTAGGTTTAGTGTAAGGGTTAGGGTTACGGTTAGGGTTAAGGTTAGGGTTCAGTTAGGGTAAGGGTTAGGGTTTGGATTAGGGTTAGGGATAGGATTAGGGTTAGGGTTAACTCTTAGAGTTCACTTAGGGTTATGGTTAGGGTTAGGGTTAGGGTTAGGGCTAGGGTTAGGGTTCAGTTAGGGTTAGGTTTAGGGTTAGGTTTAGGGTTAGTGTTAGGGTTAGGGTTAGGGTTAGAGTTAGGTTTAGGGTTCAGTTTGGTTTAGGGTTAGTGTTAGGGTTGGGTTAGGGTTAGGGTTAGGGTTCAGTTAGGGTTAGGGTTAGGGTTAGGGATAGAGTTATGGTTAGGTTTAGGTTTCAGTTAGCTTTAGGGTTATGGTTCAGTTAGGGTTAGGGTTAAGGTTAGGGTTAGGGTTAGGGTTAGGTTTAGGGTTCAGTCAGGGTTAGGGTTAGTGTAAGGGTTAGGGTACAGTTAGGGTTAGGGTTAGGGTTAGGGTTAGGGTTAGTGTTAGAGTTCTATTAGGGTTTGGGTTAGGGTTAGTGTTATGGTTAGGTTTAGGTTTCAGTTAGCGTTATGTTTAGGGTTAGGGTTAGGGTTAGGTTTAGTGTTCAGTTAGGGATAGGGTTAGGGTTATGTTTCAGTTAGGGTTAGGGTTACGGTTAGGGTTACGGTTAGTGTTAGGGTTAGGGTTAGGATTAGGGTTAGGCCTAGGGTTAGGGTTCAGATAGGGATAGGGTTAGTTTTAGTGTTAGGGTTAGGGTTCAGTTAGGGTAAGCGTTAGGGTTAGGATTAGGGTTAGGGATAGGGTTAGGGTTAGTGTTAGGGTTAGGGTTCAGTTAGGGTTAGGGTTAGGGTTAGGGTTAGGGTTAGGGTACATTAGGGTTAGGTTTAGGGTTAGGATTAATGTTAGGGTTAGTGTTTGGGTTAGGTTTAGGGTTCAGTTAGGTTTAGGGTTAGGGTTAGGGTTAGGGTAAGGTTAGTGTTAGGGTTAGGGTTCAGTTAGAGTTAGGATTAGGGTTCAGACTGGGTTTGGGTTAGGGTTAGGGTTAAGTTTAGGGTTAGGGTTATGGTACAGTTAGGGTTAGGATTAGGGTTATGGTTAGGGTACTCTTAGGTTTAGGGTTAGGTTTAGGGTTAGGGTTAGGGTTATGGTAAGGGTTATTGTTCAGTTAGTGTTAGGTTTTAGGTTAGGGTTAAGTTTAGGGTTGGGGTTCAGTTTGTGTAAGTGTAAGGGTTAGGGTTAGGTTTATGGTTCAGTTAGCGTTAGGGTTAGGGTTAGTTTTAGGTTTAGGGTTAGGGTTCTGTTAGGTTAAGGGTTAGGGTTAGGGATAGGGTTAGGATTAGGGATAGGGTTAGGGTTCAGTTAGGCTTAGGGTTAGGGTTAGGGTTAGGGTTAGGGTTCAGTTAGCGTTAGCATTATGGATAGGGTTAGGGTTAGGTTTAGGGTTCAGTTATCGTTAGGGTTAGGTTTAGGGTTAGGTTTAAGGTTAGTGTTAGGGTTCAGTTAGGATTAGGATTAGGGTTAGGGTTAGGGTTAGGGTTATAGTTAGGGTTCAGTTAGGGTTAGGGTTTGTGTTAATGTTAAGGATAGTGTTAGGGTTCAGGGTTAGGGTTAGGGTTAGGGTTAGGGTTAGGGTTAGGTTAAGGGTCAGTTAGAGTTAGGTTTAGAGTTAGGGTTAGGGTTAGGGTAAGGGTTATGGTTAGGGTTAGGGTTCAGTTAGGGATAGGTTTAGGGTTAGTGTTCAGTTAGGGTTAGGGTTAGGGTAAGGGTTAGGGTTATGATTAGTATTAGGGATAGGGTTAGGGTTAGGGTTAATGTTTCAATTAGGGTTAGGGTTAGGGTTAGAGTTAGGGATAGGTTTCAGTTACGGTTAGGGTTATGGTTAGGCTAAGGGTACAGTTAGGGTTAGGTTTAGGGTCAGGGTTAGTTTTAGGGTTCTATTAGGGTTTTGGTTAGGGATAAGTTTAGGGTTAGGTTAAGGGTTCAGTTAGCGTTAGGGTTAGGGTTAGTGTTATGGTTAGGGTTCAGTTAGGGTTAGGGATAGGGTTAGGGTTAGGGTACAGTTAGGGTTAGGTTTAGGGTTATGGTTAAGGTTAGGGTTAGGGTTAGGGTTCTATTAGTGTTTGGGTTAGGGTTAGGGTTAGGGTTAGGTTTAGGGTTCAGTTAGCGTTAGTGTTAGTGTTAGTATTAGTGTTAGGGTTAGGGTTCAGATAGGGATAGGGTTAGTTTTAGGGTTAGGGTAAGGGTTCAGTTAGGGTAAGAGTTAGGGTAAGGATTAGGGTTAGGGATAGGGTTAGGGTTAGGCTTAGGGTTAGGGTTAGGGTTAGAGTTAGGGTTAGGGTTCAGTTAGGGTTAGGGTTAGGGTTAGGATTAGAGTTAATGTTAGGGTTTGGGTTATGTTTAGGGTTCACTTAGGTTTAGGGTGAGGGTTAGGGTTAGGGTTCAGATAGGGTTAGGGTTAGTGTTAGGGTTCAGTTAGGGTTAGGGTAAGGGTTAGGATTAGTGTTAGTGTTAGGGTTTGGGTTAGGTTAAGGGTTCAGTTAGGTTTAGGGTTAGGGTTAGGGTTAGGGTTAGGGTTAGTGTTAGTGTTAGGGTTCAGTTAGCGTTAGTGTTAGGGTTAGGGTTAGGGTTAGGGTTAGGGTACTGTTAGGTTAAGGGCTAGGGTTAGGGTTAGGGTTAGGATTAGGGATATGGTTAGGGTTCAGTTAGGGTTAGGGTTAGGGTTAGGGTTAGGGTTAGGGTTCAGTTAGCATTAACGTTAGGGTTAGGGTTAGGTTAAGGGTTCATTTATGTTTATGGTTAGGGTTAGGGTTAGTGTTAGGGTTAGGGTTAGGGTTCAGTTAGGATTAGGGTTAGGGTTAGGGTTAGGGTTAGGGTTATAGTTAGGGTTCAGTTAGGGTTAGGGTTTGGGTTAGCGTTAAGGTTAGTGTTAGCGTTCAGTTTTATTTAGGATTAGGGTTAGGGTTAGT
>JAKCOZ010000061.1:1140000-1150000 GCA_022605955.1 Rallus limicola
TCATTAGGGTTATGGTTCAGTTAGGGTTAGGGTTAAGGTTAGGGTTAGAGTTAGGGTTAGGGTTCAGACTGTGTTTGGGTTAGGGTTAGGGTTAGGGTTAGGGTACATTAGGGTTAGGGTTAGGGTAGGATTAGTGTTAGGGTTAGGGTTCAGTTAGCGTTAGTGTTAGGGTTAGGGTTAGGGTTAGGATTAGGGTTCAGTTAGCGTTAGTGTTAGGGTTCAGATTGGGTTTGGGTTAGGGTTAGGGTTTGGTTTAGGGTTAGGATTAGGGTACAGTTAGGGTTAGGGTTAGGGTTATGGTTAGGGTACTGTTAGGTTTAGGGTTAGGTTTAGGGTTAGGGTAAGGGTTATTGTTCAGTTAGTGTTAGATTTTAGGTTAGGGTTAAGTTTAGGGTTAGGGTTCAGTTAGTGTTAGTGTAAGGGTTAGGGTTAGGTTTATGGTTCAGTTAGCGTTAGGGTTAGGGTTAGTTTTAGGTTTAGGGTTCGGGTTCTGTTAGGTGAAGGGTTAGGGTTAGGGATAGGGTTAGGATTAGTGATAGGGTTAGTGTTCAGTTAGGCTTAGGGTTAGGGTTAGGATTAGGGTTAGAATTCAGTTAGCGTTGGCGTTAGGGATAGGGTTAGGGTTAGGTTTAGAGTTTAGATATAGTTAGGGTTAGGGTTAGGGTTAGGGTTAAGGTTAGGGTTAGGGTTCAGTTAGGGTTAGGGTTTGGGTTAGGGTTAAGGTTAGTGTTAGGGTTCAGGGTTAGGGTTAGGGTTAGGGTTAGGTTAAGGTTTCAGTTAGAGTTAGGTTTAGCGTTAGGGTTAGGGTTAGGGTAAGGGTTATGGTTAGGGTTCAGTTAGGGTAAGAGTTAGGGTTAGGATTAGTGTTAGGGTTAGGGTTAGGTTTAGGGTTCAGTTAGGTTTAGGGTTAGCGTTAGGGTTAGCGTTAGGGTTAGAGTTAGGGTTCAGTTAAGATTAGGGTTAGGGTTAGGGTTAGGGTTAAGTTTAGGGTTCCGTTAGCGTTAGGTTTAGTGTTAGGGTTAGGGTTACGGTTAGGGTTATGGTTAGGGTTAGGGTTCACTTAGCGTTAGCGTTAGGGTTAGGGTTAGGGTTAGGGTTAGGGTTAGTGTTAGGGATAGGGTTAGTGTTCAGTGAGGATTAGGGATAGGGTTAGGGTTCAGTTAGTGTTAGGGTTAGGGTTAGGGTAAGGGTTCAGATAGCGTTAGGATTATGTTTAGAGTTAGGTTTAGTGTTAGGGTTCACTTAGTGTTAGCGTTAGGGTTAGGGTTAGGGATAGGGTTAGGGTTAGGGTTCAGTTATGGTTAGGGTTAGGGATAGGGTTAGTGTTAGGGTTAGGGTAAGTGTTATAGTTAGGGTTAAGTTAGGGATAGGGTTTGGGTTAGAGTTAAGGTTGGTGTTAGGGTTCATTTAGGGTTAGGGTTAGGGTTAGGGTTAGGGTTAGGTTTAGGGTTCCGTTAGCGTTAGGTTTAGTGTAAGGGTTAGGGTTACGGTTAGGGTTAAGGTTAGGGTTCAGTTAGGGTAAGGGTTAGGGTTTGGATTAGGGTTAGGGATAGGATTAGGGTTAGGGTTAACTCTTAGAGTTCACTTAGGGTTATGGTTAGGGTTAGGGTTAGGGTTAGGGCTAGGGTTAGGGTTCAGTTAGGGTTAGGTTTAGGGTTAGGTTTAGGGTTAGTGTTAGGGTTAGGGTTAGGGTTAGAGTTAGGTTTAGGGTTCAGTTTGGTTTAGGGTTAGTGTTAGGGTTGGGTTAGGGTTAGGGTTAGGGTTCAGTTAGGGTTAGGGTTAGGGTTAGGGATAGAGTTATGGTTAGGTTTAGGTTTCAGTTAGCTTTAGGGTTATGGTTCAGTTAGGGTTAGGGTTAAGGTTAGGGTTAGGGTTAGGGTTAGGTTTAGGGTTCAGTCAGGGTTAGGGTTAGTGTAAGGGTTAGGGTACAGTTAGGGTTAGGGTTAGGGTTAGGGTTAGGGTTAGTGTTAGAGTTCTATTAGGGTTTGGGTTAGGGTTAGTGTTATGGTTAGGTTTAGGTTTCAGTTAGCGTTATGTTTAGGGTTAGGGTTAGGGTTAGGTTTAGTGTTCAGTTAGGGATAGGGTTAGGGTTATGTTTCAGTTAGGGTTAGGGTTACGGTTAGGGTTACGGTTAGTGTTAGGGTTAGGGTTAGGATTAGGGTTAGGCCTAGGGTTAGGGTTCAGATAGGGATAGGGTTAGTTTTAGTGTTAGGGTTAGGGTTCAGTTAGGGTAAGCGTTAGGGTTAGGATTAGGGTTAGGGATAGGGTTAGGGTTAGTGTTAGGGTTAGGGTTCAGTTAGGGTTAGGGTTAGGGTTAGGGTTAGGGTTAGGGTACATTAGGGTTAGGTTTAGGGTTAGGATTAATGTTAGGGTTAGTGTTTGGGTTAGGTTTAGGGTTCAGTTAGGTTTAGGGTTAGGGTTAGGGTTAGGGTAAGGTTAGTGTTAGGGTTAGGGTTCAGTTAGAGTTAGGATTAGGGTTCAGACTGGGTTTGGGTTAGGGTTAGGGTTAGGTTTAGGGTTAGGGTTATGGTACAGTTAGGGTTAGGATTAGGGTTATGGTTAGGGTACTCTTAGGTTTAGGGTTAGGTTTAGGGTTAGGGTTAGGGTTATGGTAAGGGTTATTGTTCAGTTAGTGTTAGGTTTTAGGTTAGGGTTAAGTTTAAGGTTGGGGTTCAGTTTGTGTAAGTGTAAGGGTTAGGGTTAGGTTTATGGTTCAGTTAGCGTTAGGGTTAGGGTTAGTTTTAGGTTTAGGGTTAGGGTTCTGTTAGGTTAAGGGTTAGGGTTAGGGATAGGGTTAGGATTAGGGATAGGGTTAGGGTTCAGTTAGGCTTAGGGTTAGGGTTAGGGTTAGGGTTAGGGTTCAGTTAGCGTTAGCATTATGGATAGGGTTAGGGTTAGGTTTAGGGTTCAGTTATCGTTAGGGTTAGGTTTAGGGTTAGGTTTAAGGTTAGTGTTAGGGTTCAGTTAGGATTAGGATTAGGGTTAGGGTTAGGGTTAGGGTTATAGTTAGGGTTCAGTTAGGGTTAGGGTTTGTGTTAATGTTAAGGATAGTGTTAGGGTTCAGGGTTAGGGTTAGGGTTAGGGTTAGGGTTAGGTTTAGGGTTAGGTTAAGGGTCAGTTAGAGTTAGGTTTAGAGTTAGGGTTAGGGTTAGGGTAAGGGTTATGTTTAGGGTTCAGTTAGGGTAAGGGTTAGGGTTAGGATTAGTGTTAGGGTTAGGGTTAGGTTTAGGGTTCAGTTAGGTTTAGGGTTAGCGTTAGGGTTAGGGTTTGGGTTAGAGTTAGGGTTCAGTTAGGGTTAGGGTTAGGGTTAGGGTTAGGTTTAGGGTTCAGTTAGGTGTAGGGTTAGCGTTAGGGTAAGGGTTAGGTTTAGAGTTAGGGTTCAGTTAGGGTTAGCGTTAAGGTTATGGTTAGGGTTAGGGTTAGGGTTAGGGTTCAGTTTGGGTCAGGGTTAGTGTTAGGGTTAGGGTTCTATAAGTGTTTGGGTTAGGGATAGGTTTAGGGTTATGTTAAGGGTTCAGTTAGCGTTAGGGTTAGGGTTAGGGTTAGGATTAGGGTTCAGTTAGGGATAGGGTTATGGTTAGGTTTCAGTTAGGGTTAGTATTACGGTTAGGGTTAGGTTTAGGGTTAGGGTTAGAGTTAGGGTTAGGGTTATGGTTCAGATAGGTATAGGGTTAGTTTTAGTGTTAGGGTAAGGGTTCAGTTAAGGGTAAGGGTTAGGGTTAGGATTAGGGTTAGGTATAGGGTCAGGGTTAGGGTTAGGGTTCAATTAGTGTTAGGGTTAGGGTTAGGGTTAGGGTTAGGGTTAGGGTTAGGGTTAGGGTCAGGGTTAGGTTTAGGGTTCACTTAGGGTTAGGGTTAGGGTTTGTGTTAGGGTTAAGGTTAGTGTTAGGGTTCAGGGTTAGCGTTAGGGTTTGGGTTAGGGTTAGGGTTAGGTTTAGGGTTAGGGTTCTGTTAGGTTAAGGGTTAGGTTTAGGGTTAGGGTTATGATTAGGGATAGGGTTAATGTTCAGTTCGGATTAGGGTTAGGGGTAGGGTTAGGGTTAGGGTTCAGTTAGCGTTAGCGTTAGCGTTAGGGTTAGGGTTAGGGTTAGGTTTCCGTTATGGATAGGGTTAGGGTTAGGGTTAGTGTTAGGGTTAGGGTTCAGTTAGGATTAGGGTTAGGGTTAGGGTTAGGGTTATAGTTAGGGTTCAGTTAGGGTTAGGGTTTGGGTTAGGGTTAAGGTTAGTGTTAGGGTTCAGTTAGGGTTAGGGTTAGGGTTAGGGTTAGGGTTAGGTTAAGGGTTCAGTTAGAGTTAGGTTTAGTGTTAGGGTTAGGGTTAGGGTTATAGTTAGGGTTCAGTTAGGGTAAGGGTTAGGGTTAGGATAAGGGTTAGGGAATGGTTAGGTTTAGGGTTAGGGTTACAGTTCACTTAGCGTTAGAGTTAAGTTTAGTGTTAGTGTTAGGTTTAGTGTTAGGGTTAGGGTTCAGTTAGGGTAAGGGTTAGTGTTTGGATCAGAGTTAGGGATAGGGTTAGGGTAAGGGTTAGGGTTCAATTAGGGTTAGGGTTAGGGTTAGAGTTAGGCTTAGGGTTCAGTAAGGTTTAGGATTATGGTTAGGGTTAGAGTACAGTTAGGGTTATGTTTAGGGTCAGGGTTAGGGTTAGGGTTAGGGTTAGGGTTCAGTTAGGGTTAGGGTTAGGGTTAGGGTTCAATTAGGGTTAGGGTTAGGGTTCAGTTAGAGTTAGGTATAGCGTTAGGGTTAGGGATAGGGTCAGGGTTAGTGTTAGGGTTAAGGTTCTATTAGGGTTTGTGTTAGGGATAGGGTTATTGTTATGTTAAGGGTTCAGTTAGCTTTAGGGTTAGGGTTAGGGTTAGGGTTAGGGTTAGGGTTCAGATAGGGATAGGGTTAGATTTAGTTTTAGGGTTAGGGTTCAGTTAGGGTAAGGGTTAGGGTTATGATTAGGGTTAGGGATAGGGTTAGGGTTAGGGTTAGGGTTAGGGTTAGGGTTAGGGTTCAATTAGGGTTAAGGTTAGGGTTAGAGTAAGGGTTAGGGTTCAGTTAGGGTTAGGGTTATGGTTAGGATTAGGGTAAAGTTAGGGTAAGATTTATGGTCATGGTTAGTGTTAGGGTTAGGGTTCTATTAAGGTTTGGGTTAGTGAGAGGTATAGGGTTAAGTTAAGGGTTCATTTAGCTTTAGCGTTAGGGTTAGGGTTAGGGTTAGGATTAGTGTTAAGTTAGGGATAGGGTTAGGTTTATGGTTCAGTTAGGGTTAGGGTTACGGTTAGGGTTAAGGTTAGGTTTAGGGTTAGGGTTTGTTTTAGGGTTATGGTTCAGAAAGGGATAGGGTTAATTTTAGTTTTAGGGTTAGGGTTTAGTTAGGGTAAGTGTTAGCGTTAGGATTAGGGTTAGGGATAGGGTTACGGTTAGGGTTAGTGTTAGGGTTAGGTTAGGTTTAGGGTTAGGGTTAGTGTTAGGGTTAGTGTTAGGGTTCAGATAGGGTTAGGGTTAGGGTTAGGGTTAGGGTTCAGATAGGTTGAGGGTTAGGGTTAGGGTTAGGGTTAGGGTTAGTGTAAGGGTTAGGCTATATTAGGGTCAGGGTTAGGGTTAGGATTAGTGTTAGGGTTAGGGTTTGGTTTAGGTTTAGGGTTCAGTTAGGTTTAGGGTTAGGGTTAGGGTTTGGGGTAGGGTTAGGTTTAGGGTTAGGGTTAGGATTCAGTTAGCGTTAGTGTTAGGGTTAGGGTTACGGTTAGGCTTAGGGTTCAGTTAGCGTTAGGGTTAGGGTTAGGGTTAGGGTTAGGTTTAGGTTTAGGGTTAGTGTTATGGTTCAGATAGGGTAGGGTTAGTGTTATGGTTAGTGTACTGTTAGGGTTAGAGTTAGGTTTAGGGTTAGGGTTAGGGTTAGGGTAAGGGTTACTGTTCAGTTAGTGTTAGGGTTTAGGTAAGGTTAAGTTTAGGGTTAGTGTTTAGTTAGTGTTAGTGTAAGGGTTAGGGTTAGGTTTATGGTTCAGTTAGCGTTAGGTTATGTTTAGGTTTAGGGTTCTGTTAGGGTTAGGGTTAGGGTTAGGGTTCAAATAGTTTTAGGGTTAGGGTTAGTGTTCGGTTTAGGGTTAGGGTTCTGTTAGGTTAAGGGTTAGGGTTAGGGTTAGGATTAGGATTAGGGATAGGGTTAGGTTTCAGTTAGGCTTAGGGTTAGGGTTAGGGTTAGTGTTAGGGTTAAGTTAGCGTTAGCGTTAGGGTTAGGTTAAGGGTTAGTTTTAGGGTTAGGGTTAGGGATAGGGTTAGGGTTAAGTTAGGCTTAGGGTTAGGGTTAGGGTTAGTGTTAGGGTTAAGTTAGCGTTAGCGTTAGGGTTAGTTTTAGGGTTAGGGTTAGGGTTCAGTTAGGGTTAGGGTTTGGGTTAGGGTTAAGGTTAGTGTTAGGGTTCAGTTAGGGTTAGTGTTAGGGTTAGGGTTAGGGTTAGTTTAAGGGTTCAGTTATAGTTAGGTTTAGCGTTAGGTTTAGGGTTAGGGTAAGGATTATGTTTAGGGTTCTGTTAGGGTAAGGGTTAGGGTTAGATTAGGTTTAGGGATCGGGTTAGGGTTAGGGTTAGTGTTAGAGTTCACTTAGGGTTAGTGTTAGGGTTAGGGTTTGGTTTAGGGTTCAGTTAGTTTTAGGTTTAGGGTTAGGGTTAGGATTAGCATTAGGGTTATTCTTAGGTTTAGGGTTCAGTTAGGTTTAGGGTTAGCGTTAGGGTTAGGCTTAGAGTTAGGGTTCAGTTAGGGTTAGGGTTAGGGTTAGGGTAAGGGTTAGGGTTCAATTAGGGTAAGGGTTAGGTTTAGGATTAGGGATAGGGATCGGGTTAGGTTTAGGGTTAGGTTTAGAGTTAACTTAGGGTTAGGGTTATCGTTAGGGTAAGGTTCAGTTAGGGTTAGGGTTAGGGTAAGGGTTAGGGTTAGGTTTAGGGTTCAGTTAGCATTATGTGTATGGTTCAGTTGGGTTTAGTGTTAAGGTAGAGTTAGGGTTAGGGTTAGGGTTAGGGTTCAGTTAGGTTTAGGGTTAGGGTTAGTGTTAGTGTTAGGGTTAGGTTTCAAATAGGGATAGGGTTAGTTTTAGGGTTAGGCTTAGGGTTCAGTTAGGGTAAGGGTTAGGGAAAGGATTAGGGTTAGGGATAGGGTTAGGGTTAGGCTTAGGGTTAGGTTTAGGGTTGTGGTTAGAGTTAGGGTTAGGGTTCAGTTAGGGTTAGGGTTAGGTTTAGGTTTAGAGTTAATGATAGGGTTTGGGTTAGGTTTAGGGTTCACTTAGGTTTAGGGTTAGGGGTTAGGGTTAGGGTTCAGATAGGGTTAGGGTTAGTGTTAGGGTTCAGTTAGGGTTAGGGTAAGGGTTAGGATTAGTGTTAGGGTTAGGGTTTGGGTTAGGTTAAGTGTTCAGTTAGGTTTAGGGTTAGGGTTAGGGTTAGGGTTAGGGTTAAGTTTAGTGTTAGTGTTAGGGTTCAGTTAGCGTTAGTGTTAGTGTTAGGGTTAGGGTTAGGGTTAGGGTACTGTTAGGGTTAGGATTAGGTTTAGCGTTAGGGTTAGGGTTAGGGTAAGGGTTATTGTTCAGTTAGGGTTAGGGTTTAGGTTAGGGTAAAGTTTAGGATTAGGGTTCAGTTAGGGTTAGTGTAAGGGTTAGGGTTAGGATAATGGTTCAGTTAGCGTTAAGGTTAGGGTTAGGGTTAAGTTTAGGGTTCAGTTAGTGTTAGGGTTAGAGTTAGTGTTAGGTTAAGGGTTAGGGTACTGTTAGGTTAAGGGATAGGGTTAGGGTTAGGGTTAGGATTAGGGATATGGTTAGGGTTCAGTTAGGGTTAGTGTTAGGGTTAGGGTTAGGGTTAGGGTTCAGTTAGCATTAGCGTTAGGGTTAGGGTTAGGTTTAGGGTTCAGTTATGGTTAGGGTTAGGGTTAGGGTTAGGGTTAGTGTTAGGGTTAGGGTTAGGGTTCAGTTAGGGTTAGGGTTTGGGTTAGGGTTAAGGTTAGTGTTAGGGTTCAGTTAGAGTTAGGGTTAGGGTTAGGGTTAGGGTTAGGTTAAGGGTTCAGTTAGAGTTAGGATTAGCGTTAGGGTTAGGGTTAGGTTTAGGGTTAGGGTTATGGTTAATGTACAGTTATGGTAAGGGTTAGGGTTTGGATTACGGTTAGGGATCGGGTTAGGGTTAGCGTTAGGGTTAGGGTTAGGGTTAGGGTTCCGTTAGGGTTAGGGTTAGGTTTAGGGTTAGGGTTATAGTTAGGTTTCAGTTAGGGTTAGGGTTAGGGATAGGGTTAGGGTTAGGGTTAGGGTTCAATTAGGCTTAGGGTTAGGGTTAGGGTTAGTGTTAGGGTTCAGTTAGCGTTAGCTTTAGGGTTAGGGTTAGGGTTAGGTTTCAGGTATGGTTAGGGTTAGGATTAGGGTTAGTGTTAGGGTTAGTGTTAGGGTTCAGTTAGGATTATGGTTAGGGTTAGGGTTAGGGTTAGGGTTACAGTTAGGGTTCAGTTAGGGTTAGGATTTGGGGTAGGGTTAGGGTTAGGGTTAGGATTCAGTTAGGGATAGGGTTAGGGATAGGGTTCAGTTAGGGTTATTGTTACGGTTAGGGTTAGGTTTAAGGTTAGGGTAAGGGTTAGGGTTAGGATTAGGGTTAGGGATAGAGTTGGGGTTAGAGTTAGGGTTACGACTCAGTTAGGGTTAGGGTTATGGTTAGGTTTAGGGTACAGTTAGGGTTAGGTTTAGGGTCAGGGTTAGTGTTAGGTTTAGGATTCTATTAGGGTTTGGGTTAGGGTTAGGGTTAGGGTTCAGTTAGGGTTAGGGTTAGGGTTAGGTTTAGGGTTAGGGTTAGGATTCAGTTAGAGTTAGGGTTAAGGTTAGGATTAGTGTTAGGGTTAGGGTTTGGGTTAGGTTTAGGGTTCAGTTAGGTTTACGGTTAGTGTTAGGGTCAGGGTTAGGGTTAGTGTTAGGGTTAGGGTTCAGTTAGTGTTAGTGTTAGGGTTAGGGTTAGGGTTAGGTTAAGGGTTCAGTTAGCGTTAGGGTTAGGGGTCAGATTGTGTAAGGGTTAGGTTTAGGGTTATGTTTAGGGTTAGTGTTATGGTTCAGTTAGCGTTAGAGTTAGTGTTAGTATTAGGGTTAGGGTTCTCTTAGGGTTATAATTTAGGGTTAGGTTTAGAGTTCAGTTAGTGTTAGGGTTAGGGTTAGTGTTAGGTTTAGGGTTAGGGTTCTGTTAGGTTAAGGGTAAGGGTTAGGGTTAGGGTTAGGGTTAGGGTTAGGGTTAGGATTAGGTATAGGGTTAGGATTCAGTTCGGGTTAGGGTTAGGGTTAGGGTTAGTGTTAGGGTTCAGTTATGGTTAGGGTTATGGTTAGGGTTAGGGTTAGGGTTAGGGTTCAGTTAGCGTTAGTGTTAGTGTTAGGGTTAGGGTTAGGTTTAGGTGTTAGGGTTATGGTTCAGTAAGTGTTAGGGTTAGGTTTAGGGTTAGGGTTTGGGTTAGGGTAAGGGTTATTATTCAGTTAGTGTTAGGCTTTAGGTTAGGGTTAAGTTTAGGGTTAGGGTTCAGTTAGGGTTAGGGTAAGTGTTAGGGTTAGGTTTATGGTTCAGTTAGTGTTAGGGTTAGGGTTAGGGTTAGTATTCTATTAGGGTTAGGGTTAGGGTTAGGGTTATCTTAATGTTAGGGTTAGGGTTAGTTTTAGGTTTAGGGTTAGGGTACTATTAGGTTAAGGGTTAGGGTTAATATTAGGGTTAGGATTATGGATAGGGTTAGGGTTCAGTTAGCGTTAGCGTTAGGGTTAGTGTTAGGGTTAGGTTTAGGGTTCAGTTATGGTTAGGGTTAGGGTTCGTGTTAGGGTTATAGTTAGTGTTCAGTTAGGGTTTGGGTTAGGATTAGGGTTAGGGTTAGGTTAAGGGTTCAGTTAGAGTTAGGTTTAGCGTTAGGGTTAGGGTTAGGGTTAGGGTTATGGTTAGGGTTCTGTTAGGGTAAGGGTTACGGTTAGGATTAGGGTTAGGGATCGGGTTAGTGTTAGGTTAAGGGTTAGAGTTCTCTTATTGTTAGGGT
>JAKCOZ010000061.1:1160000-1172500 GCA_022605955.1 Rallus limicola
TCAGTTAGGTTTAGGGTTAGCGTTAGGGTTAGGGTTAGGGTTAGGGTTAGGGTTCAGTTAGGGTTAGGGTTAGGGTTAGGGTTAGGGTTAGGTTTAGGGTTCAGTTAGCATTAGCGTTATGGTTAGGGTTAGGGTTAGGGTTCAGTTATGTTTATGGTTAGGGTTAGGGTTTTGTTAAGGGTTCAGTTAGAGTTAGGTTTAGCGTTAGGGTTAGGGGTAGGATTTGTGTTAGGGTTATGGTTAGGGTTCTGTTAGGGTAAGGTTTAGGGTTAGGATTAGGGTTATGGATCGGGTCAGGGTTAGGGTTAGGGTTAGAGTTCACTTAGTGTAAGCGTTAGGGTTAGGGTTAGGGTAAGTGTTAGGGTTAGGTTTAGGGTTAGAGTTAGGTTTAGTGTTAGGGTTAGGGTTAGGTTTAGGGTTCAGTTAGGTTTATGGTTAGCGTTAATGTTAGGGTTAGGATTAGGGTTAGGGATAGGGTTAGGGTTATGGTTAGGGTTACGGTTAGGGTTAGGCTTCAATTAGGGTTAGGGTTAGGGTTAGGGTTAGGGTTAGGGTTCAGTTAGGGTTCGGGTTAGGGTTAAGGTTATTGTTAGGGTAAGGGTTCAGTTAGCGTTAGTGTTAGGGTTAGGGTTAGGGTTAGCTTTAGGGTTCAGTTAGCGTTTGGGTAAGGGTTCAGATTGGGTTAGGGTTAGGATTAGGTTTAGGGTTAGGTTTATGGTTCAGTTTGGGCTAGGGTTATGGTAAGGGTTAGGGTACTTTTAGGGTTAGGGTTATGTTTAAGGGTTAGGGTTAGGTTTAGTGTAAGTGTTATTGTTCAGTTAGGGTTAGGGTTTAGGTTAGGGTAAAGTTTAGGTTTAGGGTTCAGTTAAGGTTAGGGTAAGGGTTAGGGTTAGGTTAAGGGTTCAGTTAGAGTTAGGTTTAGCGTTAGGGTTAGGGGTAGGGTTTGTGTTAGGGTTATGGTTAGGGTTAGGGTTAGGGTTAGGGTTAGGATTAGGCATAGGGTTAGGATTCATTTCGGGTTAGGGTTAGGGTTAGGGTTATGTTAGGGTTCAGTTAGCGTTAGCGTTAGGTTTAGGGTTAGGGTTAGGATTCAGTTATGGTTAGGGTTAGTGTTAGTGTTAGTGTTATGGTTAGGGTTAGGGCTGAGTTAGGATAAGGGTTAGGGTTAGGGTTAGGTTTATAGTTAGGGTTCAGTTAGGGTTAGGGTTTCGGTTAGGGTTAAGGTTAGTGTTAGGGTTCAGTTAGGGTTAGGGTTAGGGTTAGGGTTAGGGTTAGTTTAAGGGTTCAGTTAGAGTTAGGTTTAGCGTTAGGGTTAGGGTTAGGGTTACGGTTAGGGTTATGGTTAGGGTCCAGTCAGGGTAAGGGTTAGGGTTAGGATTAGGGTTAGGGAACGGGTTAGGTTTAGGGTTAGGGTTAGAGTTCACTTAGGGTTAGGGTTAGGGTTACGGTTAGGGTTAGGGTTAGGGTTAGGGTTAGGGTTCAGTTATGGTTAGGTTTAGGGTTAGGTTTAGGGTTAGTGTTAGGGTTAGGGTTAGGTTTAGGGTTCAGTTAGGTTTAGGGTTAGCGTTAGGGTTAGGGTTAGGGTTAGGGTTAGGGTTCAGTTAGGGTTAGGGTTAGGGTTAGGGTTAGGGTTAGGTTTAGGGTTCAGTTAGCATTAGCGTTATGGTTAGGGTTAGGGTTAGGGTTCAGTTATGTTTATGGTTAGGGTTAGGGTTTGGTTAAGGATTCAGTTAGAGTTAGGTTTAGCGTTAGGGTTAGGGGTAGGATTTGTGTTAGAGTTATGGTTAGGGTTCAGTTAGGGTAAGGTTTAGGGTTAGGATTAGGGTTATGGATCGGGTCAGGGTTAGGGTTAGGGTTAGAGTTCACTTAGTGTAAGGGTTACGGTTAGGGTTAGGGTAAGTGTTAGGGTTAGGTTTAGGGTTAGAGTTAGGTTTAGTGTTAGGGTTAGGGTTAGGTTTAGGGTTCAGTTAGGTTTATGGTTAGCGTTAATGTTAGGGTTAGGGTTAGAGTTAGGGATCAGTTAGGGTTAGGGTTAGGGTTAGGGTAAGGTTAGGTTTAGGGTTCAGTTATCATTAGGTTTATGGTTCAGTTAGGTTTAGTGTTAAGGTTAGTGTTAGGGTTAGGGTTAGGGTTAGGGTTCAGTTAGGGTTAGGGTTAGGGTTAGGGTTAGGGTACAGTTAGGCTTAGGTTTAGGGTTAGGGTTAGGGTTAAGGTTAGGGTTAGGGTTCTATTAGGGTTTGGCTTAGGGTTAGGGTTAGGGTTTGGTTTAGGGTTCAGTTAGCGTTAGGGTTAGGGTTAGGGTTACGGTTAGGGTTAGGGTTAGGGTTCAGTTAGGGATACGGTTAGGCTTAGGATTCAGTTAGTGTTAGTGTTACGGTTAGGGTTAGGTTTAGGGTTAGGGTTACGGTTAGGGTTAGGGTTAGGGTTCAGATAGGGATAGGGTTAGTTTTAGTTTTAGAGTTAGGGTTCAGTTTGTGTAAGGGTTAGGGTTAGGTTAAGGGTTCAGTTAGAGTTAGGTTTAGCGTTAGGGTTAGGGTTAGGTTTAGTATTAGGGTTATGGTTAGGGTTCAGTTAGTGTAAGGGTTAGGGTTAGGATTAGTGTTAGGGATCTGGTTAGGGTTAGGGTTAGGGTTAGAGTTCACTTAGGGTTAGGGTTAGGGTTAGGGTTAGTGTTAGGGTTAGGGTTAGGTTTAGGGATAGAGTTAGGGTTAGTGTTAGGGTTAGGGTTAGGTTTAGGTTTCAGATGGGTTTAGGGTTAGCGTTAGGGTTAGGGTTAGCGTTAGAGTTAGGGTTCAGTTAGGGTTAGGGTTAGGGTTAGGGTTAGGGTTAGGCTTAGGGTTCAGTTAGCATTAGGGTTATGCTTAAGTTAGGGTTAGGGTTAAGGTTAGGGTTAGGGTTAGGGTTAGGGTTAGGGTTCAGTTAGGGTTAGGGTTAGGGTTAGGGTTAGCGTACGGTTAGGGTTACGGTTAGGGTTAGGGTTAGGGTTAGGGTTCTATTAGGGTTTGGCTTAGGGTTATTGTTAGGGTTAGGTTTAGGGTTCAGTTAGCGTTAGGGTTAGGTTCAGGGTTAGGGTTAGGGTTCAGATAGGGGTAGGGTTAGGGTTAGGTTTAGTGTTAGGGTTAGGGTTAAGTTCGCTTTAGTTTTAGGGTTAGTGTTAGGGTTAGGTTTAGGGTTAGGGTTACGGTTCAGTTAGGGTTAGGGTTAGGTTTAGGGTTAGGGTTATGGTTAGGGTTCAGTTAGGATTAGGTTTAGGGTTAGGGTTAGGGTTATAGTTAGGGTTAGGGTTAGGCTTCTATTAGTGTTAGGGTTCGGGTTAGTTTTAGGTTTAGGGTTAGGGTACTGTTAGGTTAAGGGTTAGGGTTAGGGTTAGGGTTAGGGTTAGGATTAGGGATAGGGTTAGGGTTCAGTTAGCGTTAGTGTTAGGGTTAGGGTTAGGGTTAGGTTTAGGGTTCATTCATGGTTAGGGTTAGGGTTAGGTTTAGTGTTAGGGTTAGGGTTAAGGTTCAGTTAGGATTAGGTTTAGGGTTAGGGTTAGGGTTATAGTTAGGGTTCAGTTAGGGTTAGGGTTAGGGTTAGGTTTAGGGTTAGGTTAAGGGTTCAGTTAGAGTTAGGTTTAGCGTTATGGTTAGGGTTAGGGTTAGGGTTAGGGATCGGGTTAGGATTAGGGTTAGGGTTAGAGTTCACTTAGGGTTAGAGTTAGGGTTAGGGTTAATGTTAGGTTTAGGGTTCAGTTTGGGTTAGGTTTAGGGTTAGGGTTAGGGTTAGTGTTAGGGTTAGGGTTAGTGTTAGGTTTAGGGTTAGGGATCTGTTATGTTAAGGGTTAGGGTTATGGTTAGGGTTAGGATTAGGAATAGTGTTAGGGTTTAGTTAGGGTTAGGGTTAGGGTTAGGGTTTGGATTAGGTTTAGGGTTAGGGTTCAGTTTGCGTTAGCGTTAGGGTTAGGGTTAGTGTTAGGTTTCAGTTATGGTTAGGGATAGTGTTAGGGTTAGTGTTAGGGTTAGGGTTCAGTAAGTATTAGGGTTAGGTTTAGGGTTAGGGTTAGGGTTATGGTTAGGGTTCAGTTAGGGTTAGGGTTTGGGTTAGATTTACGGTTACTGTTAGGGTTCAGTTACGGTTAGGGTTAGGGTTAGGGTTAGGTTAAGGGTTAAGTTAGAGTTAGGTTTAGCGTTAGGGTTAGGGTTAGGGTTAGGGTTAGGGTTATGTTTAGGGTTCAGTTAGGGTAAGGTTTAGGGTTAGGAGTAGGGTTAGGGATCGGTTTAGGGTTAGGTTTAGGGTTAGAGTTCACTTAGGGTTAGGGTTAGGGTTAGGGTTAGAGTTAGGGTTCAGTTAGGGTTATGTTTAGGGTTAGGATTAGGGTTAGTGTTAGGGTTAGGGTTAGGTTTAGGGTTCAGTTAGGTTTATGGTTAGCGTTAGGGTTAGGGTTAGGGTTAGGGTTCAGTTTGGTTTAGGGTTTGGGTTTGGTTTAGGGTTAGGTTTAGGGTTCAGTTAGCATTAGGGTTATGGTTTAGTTAGGGTTAGGGTTAAGGTAGGTTTAGTGTTAGGGTTACGGTTAGGGTTCTGTTAGGGTTAGGATTAGGGTTAGGGTTAGGGTACAGTTAGTGTTAGGTTTAGTGTTAGGGTTAGGGTTAGGGTTAGGGTTCTATTAGGGTTTGGGTTATGGTTAGGGTTATGGTTAGGTTTAGGGTTCAGTTAGTGTTAGGGTTAGGGTTAGTTTTAGGTTTATGGTTCAGTTAGGGATACGGTTAGGTTTAGGGTTCAGTTAGGGTTAGTGTTACGGTTAGGGTTAGGTTTAGGGTTAGGGTTAGGGTTAGGGTTAGGGTTAGGGTTCAGATAGGGATAGGGTTAATTTTAGTGTTAGGGTTAGGGTTCAGTTAGGGTAAGAGTAAGGGTTAGGATTAGGGTTAGGGATAGGGATAGGGTTAGATTTAGGGTTCAGTTAGTTTTAGTGTTACTGTTAGGGTTAGGTTTTCGGTTAGGGTTACGGTTAGGGTTAGGGTTAGGGTTAGGGTTCACATAGGGATAGGGTTAGTTTTAGTGTTAGGGTTAGGGTTCAGTTAGGGTAAGTGTTAGGTTTAGCGTTAGGGTTAGGGTTAGGTTTAGTGTTAGGGTTATGGTTAGGGTTCAGTTAGGGTAAGGGTTAGGGTTAGGATTAGGGTTACGGATCGGGTTAGGCTTAGGGTTAGGGTTAGACTTCACTTAGGGTTTGGGTTAGGGTTAGAGTTAGGGTTAGGGTTAGGTTTAGGGTTAGGGTTAGTGTTAGTGTTAGGGTTAGGGTTAGGTTTAGGGTTCAGTTAGCTTTAGGGTTAGCTTTATGTTTAGGGTTAGGGTTAGAGTTAGGGTTCAGTTAGGGTTAGGGTTAAGGTTAGGGTTAGGGTTAGGTTTAGGGTTCAGTTTGCATTACGGTTATGGTTCAGATAGGGCTAGCGTTAAGGTTAGGGTTAGGGTTAGGGTTAGGGTTCAGTTAGGGTTAGGGTTAGGGTTAGGATTAGGGTTAGGTTTAGGGTGCAGTTAGCATTAGGGTTTATGGTTCAATTAGGGTTAGGGTTAAGGTAGGGTTAGGGTTAGAGTTAGGGTTAGGGTTTTGTTAGGGTTAGGGTTAGGGTTAGGGTTAGGGTTCTATTAGGGTTTGGTTTAGGTTTAGGGTTAGGGTTAGGGTTAGGGTTCAGTTAGGGTTAGGGTTAGGATGAGGATTAGTGTTAGGGTTAGGGTTTGGGTTAGGTTTAGGTTTCAGTTAGGTTTAGGGTTAGGGTTAGGGTTAGGGTTAGGGTTAGGGTTCAGTTAGCGTTAGTGGTAGGGTTAGGTTTAGGGTTAGGATTAGGGTTCAGATAGCGTAAGGGTTAGGGTTCAGATTGGTTTAGGGTTAGGGTTAGGGTTAGGTTTAGGGTTACGGTTATGGTACTGTTAGGGTTAGGGTTAGTTTTAGGGTACTGTTAGGTTTAGGGTTAGGTTTAGGGTTAGGGTTAGGGTTAGGGTAAGGGTTATTGTTCAGTTAAGGTTAGGGTTTAAGTTAGGGTTAAGTTTAGGTTTAGGGTTCAGTTAGGGTTAGGGTAAGGGTTAGGGTTAGGTTTATGGTTCAGTTAGCGTTAGGGTTTGGGTTAGGCTTAGGGTTAGGGTTCTGTTATGGTTAGGGTTAGGGTTAGCGTTAGGGTTCAGTTAGTGTTAGGGTTAGGGTGTGGGAAAAGTAAAAGATGGTTCTGCACTCGAAGAGTTACACGATGAAGGATGTGACCAAGATGTGATTGCCTTGGTCGGACGAAAACTGTGGGAGACCTGATAAGCAGGACGCCACAGGACCTTGTGAAGCGAAAACATTCCGTTGTGATTATTGTGTAACTAAAGCAGCAAGGCGAAGATAACACACTACCCTAGCAACATCTACGACTTATAGACAGCTATGAGACGATCTTATGTTAACCAATCAGTACAGAACACGCTTTGTTCTTCTGTAGCTAGAAACTATAAAAACTATTGTGTGCGTACAATAAAACGATCACTATGCTTATATTAAGCGGTGTCCCGTCCCTCAATTGCGGCAAATGGTGACCCCCGACGTGATTCGTTTCGAAAGGAACGGACAGCTCGGAATCCGAAGAAACGGAAAACTGCCTATCTGGCAGCCGGTCGCAACTCCCGCAGAACTACGAGATTGAACTGCTGAAAGGAAGCAGAAGCCGGCTAACAATCCCTCATCGGAGTGAGGTGAGCTGCGGGTAATCGAAATGGGAGGGCAAGCTTCGACCCCCATGGAAAGGGACGTTTATGAACTCATGAAAGCCTTACTGGCAAAACATGATAAGACTATTTCGGGCCATGATCTTAAATGTACTTTGAAGTGGGTCCAAGTTAATATTCCTACCGTCACTGCATCGAGTATTTTTACAACAGATATATGGGACACTGTGGGAGTTAAACTATGGGACGGAGCCACAAAGGGCGACTCCCAAGCACAGAAACTACTCCCTTGGTGGAGAATTATTTTCGAAGCTTTAAAGGAACAAGAGCGCTCAAACAGAGCAAATCTACCGCCCGAAAATGATCCTGACGGGGATGATTCCCCTGTCCTTCCTTCAGCCCCACCGGAGCTGCCCCCTCCCTCCAAAACCGAACCTCCATTAATGCCAAAGCCATCCTCAAACAAAAGGGTATTGGTAAATTACCCTCCTGAAGATGACCCCTTTGTTCCTGGTCCTATAGACTCGGAAGATGAGCCTGATTTGTTCCCCCCTGACCCACATAACGTATGGACCCAAATAAAACGGCAAGCGTTAAGGGAAGGGGACTTGGAGGTGGCACAAAAAATTGTAGCACCGGTCGTGTATCAAGGGCGTGGGGCTCAGTGGGAACCTCTGTCTTTTTCTGTGATTAAGGAACTGCGTCGTACAGCTACGGATCACGGTCTTTCTTCTCCCTACTTTATCAGTATGTTATCGTCTGTTTTCGATACTTATATTATGACACCCCTCAGGCCCTTGCGGGGGTAGGAGGAACCGGCACAAGCCTACAAAGCCTCCACTCCGTCACTATTGAAGGCCCTGAAGGGCATATAGCCACAGTTAAACCCTTTGTTTTACCAATACCAATGGTTTTATGGGGACGTGATGTACTAACACAATGGGGAGTGACATTAAAAACACATTTTTAGGAGGGGCCATTGAGGAGCGCGACACTCTGAAAATTACATGGAAAACAGATACCCCTATTTGGGTGGATCAATGGCCCCTTCCTATCGAGAAACTTCGCGCTCTAAATGACCTAGTAGAAGAACAATTACAAAAAGGCAATGTGGTACCCTCTGTTAGTCCATGGAATTCTCCTGTTTTTGTTATCAAAAAACCAAGTGGCAAGTGGCGCCTACTTCATGATCTTAGAAAAATCAATGACGCTATGGAAGACATGGGACCCCTTCAACCAGGGCTTCCCTCACCAACTATGTTACCTCGGAATTGGCATCTTACAGTAATTGATTTAAAAGATTGCTTTTTTAACATACCTTTACACCCTCAAGATGCACCCAAATTTGCTTTTTCAATTCCAAGCGTCAACATACAGGAACCTTTACGCCGATTCCATTGGATCGTGCTGCCACAAGGAATGAAAAATAGTCCAACAATATGCCAATGGTATATAGCAAAAATTTTAAGCCCAATCAGAAAATCCATGCCTGCTATTTTGCTATACCATTACATGGACGACATCCTTGTAGCCGCATCTCATGACAAAGACATGCAGAAGGCCGTAGCCCTTGTCATCAAGGCTGTAAATACAGCTGGATTCTGTGTTGCCTCTGAAAAAATTCAATCAATATCCCCATGGAAATATTTGGGCTGGCTGATACGATCGAAAACCATAGCACCCCAATCACTTAACCTAAACACAAAAATAGCCACTTTGAATGATGTGCAAAAACTCCTGGGAACCATAAAATGGGTTCGTCCCTTATTAGGAATTACAAACTCTGATCTTGATCCTCTTTTTAAACTTTTGAAAGGGGACACTAACATTTGTGCTCCAAGAACATTGGACAAACCTTCTCAGAAGGCCATTACAAAAGTTACTGAAGCTAGTGAATCTAGACAGGCACACCGTTGTGATCCAGACCTTCCATTTTATCTAACAATTTTAAATCCCACAAGACAGCCATATGCCCTCATCTTTCAATGGGATATTGCGCAGAAAGACCCATTGTTAATTATTGAGTGGATATTTTTATCACATCAACCCTCAAAAACTATATTTGCGCAGCATGAAATGTTTGCCTCTCTGATCCTTAAAGCACGACAACGACTGCTAGCTCTGGCAGGCATTGACTTTACACACATGTACCTGCCAGTAGTCAGAACTTATCTTTCATGGCTATACCATCAATCGGACGCCTTTGCCATGGCTCTCGCTGACTATTCTGGACAGATCTCTTCTCACCTGCCAGCTCATAAACTTTTACACCTTGACTTTCAACTTTCACAGAAACCAAAGAGAAGTGAGACGCCTTTGGAAGCTTTTACAGTGTTTACAGATGGATCCGGAAAAACTCATAAGTCTGTAATCATCTGGTGGGACCAACAAACCCAAAAATGGAACTCAGATATTTCTCTAGCACCAGGCTCGCCTCAAATTGTAGAACTTGCAGCAGTTGTACGTGTTTTTCGCAAATGGTCAGAACCTCTTAACATAATTACTGATTCTGCCTATGTTGCCGGCATTGTTCAACGCGCAGAAGCCGCTGTTTTGAAAGATGTTTCTAACCCTCTTTTATTCGATCTGTTACAGGAACTTATTGCCCTGTTGGATTCCAGACTAACTCCATATTTTATTATGCATGTTCGATCGCATACCACTTTACCAGGCTATATTGCAGAAGGAAACAGACAAGCTGACCTATTAACCCTTACGGCACAAATCCTTCCAGATCTTTTTGCCCAAGCAAGGCTTAGCCATTCCTTTTTTCACCAGAATGCCGGGGCATTAAAACGCTCCTTCAATATCACTACACAACAGGCAACAGAAATTATTGCCACATGTCCTGATTGCCAACGTGTGTCTTTCCCATCAGTCGCGGGTGGAATCAACCCCCGAGGACTGCAAGCCTTACAATTATGGCAAACTGATGTCACACACTATTCAGAATTTGGAAAACAAAAATATATACATGTCTCGATAGATACTTTTTCTGGAGCCTTATATGCCTCCTGTCATATGGGAGAAAAGGCTCGCGATGCTAAACGCCATTTTCTACAGGCCTTTGCCACCTTAGGAATACCCCAAAAAATAAAAACAGATAATGGACCTGCATATATTTCTGTCACTTTACAAGCCTTTTTTAATACCTGGGGCATTACACATATTACAGGAATACCTCATTCTCCTACTGGCCAATCCCTTATCGAGCGCTCTCACCAGTCTTTAAAAAATATTTTACAAAAACAAAAAGGGGGAATGAGAAGGGCAACCCCAGGAGAAAGACTACAGGAAGCATTGTATGTTTTCAATTTTTTAAATTGCTCTTTTATGGATCAGAATCCCCCTATTATTCGACACTTTAGTATGAGACAAGAATTTACAGAATCAAAAAAGGCACCAGTTTTAATAAAGGACCTAGAAACAGGAAAAATTTTAGGCCCCTACCCACTTGTTACCTGGGGGAGGGGTTATGCTTGTGTTTCCACAGAACGTGGTCCGCGGTGGATCCCGGCGAAGAATGTTAAACCCTTTAGAGAACCATTGACGACGGCCTCAGCCGAAGAACTAGACACGGACGCTTCGCCGCCTACCCGGAAACCACCATCATGATATTCCTTTTGCTTTTGTTTTCCCCCCATTTTTCCCTAAGGTTAACATATGGGTTACACTGGCAAACCTAACAGGTCAAGATACTCTCTGCTTGGCCACTGCCTCTCCAGAAAACCCCTTTTCTACTTGTCTAGTAGGATTAACACTTGAAAAGTGGACAGGGTTGTGCAGTAGTCTGCAATCGGGCCTGATGACCAATCCCACAGATAATTGGGATGGGTGGACACCATATAGGCCACAGCTCAGTTTAGAACCCCAAGAGATTGAACTATTGGGATCAGTAAAAATGGATTTTTGTGTTAAGTTCAACTATACAGGGAAGAATCAATCACGGGCATGGGACGTATCTCCCATGCACCCCATATTTCGCAATGAAACAGCTTGGTGTAATTATACATCGAGCAACATATCACACTCCACAAATATGCCCGTAGCATTACCACCTGGCATATTTTTTATTTGTGGGGACCGGGCGTGGGCAGGCATACCTTCACACATTAAAGGAGGCCCTTGTAGTTTGGGACGCCTTTCACTCCTTACCCCCAACACATCTAGCGTTTTACAAATGCGCAAGATTCACTCTCGAAGGAAACGGTTAACTCACGCCTTTACTGCCGAGTGTAATGACAATATAAATTTTTGGAACTTTGAGCAACGCTTTATGGCCTCCCTCCTTGCCCCTGGTGTCGCAGCTGCAAAAGCACTGGGCACTTTGGACAAATTGGGATGTTGGCTAGCAAAACAAACCAATGCTACTAGTGAGGCACTTTCTGGTCTCTTACTTGATGTAGATAGTGTACCACATGCAACTTTACAAAATCGCGCTGCTATAGACTTTTTGCTTTTAGCTCTAGGGCATGGATGTGAGGATTTTGAAGGCATGTGTTGTATGAATCTCTCGGATCACTCTGAATCGATCCATGCCAGCATACAACAACTTAAGAACAGAGTTACGAAACTCCGAGAAGACGATAGATGGGACTGGCTAGATAAACTGTTTTCTAGCTGGGGTTTTACAGGATGGATAAAAAGTTTGATCAAAACGATGCTGTATATTGTGCTTGTCATTTTAGTATTTTTAATTTGTTTGCCATGCTTTTTACAGTGTATACAAAAAATGATATCTAACTCTATTCACAAATTTCTTATTGTTCAACAGAACGGGGGAGATGTGGGAAAAGTAAAAGATGGTTCTGCACTCGAAGAGTTACACGATGAAGGATGTGACCAAGATGTGATTGCCTTGGTCGGACGAAAACTGTGGGAGACCTGATAAGCAGGACGCCACAGGACCTTGTGAAGCGAAAACATTCCGTTGTGATTATTGTGTAACTAAAGCAGCAAGGCGAAGATAACACACTACCCTAGCAACATCTACGACTTATAGACAGCTATGAGACGATCTTATGTTAACCAATCAGTACAGAACACGCTTTGTTCTTCTGTAGCTAGAAACTATAAAAACTATTGTGTGCGTACAATAAAACGATCACTATGCTTATATTAAGCGGTGTCCCGTCCCTCAATTGCGGCATTAGGGTAAGTGTTAGTTTAGTGTAAGGGTTCTGTTAGGTTAAGGGTTAGGGTTACGTTTAGGGTTAGGATTAGGGATAGGGTTAGGGTTAGGGTTAAGGTTAGGGTTACGGTTAGGGTTAGGGTTAGGGTTAGGGTTCAGTTAGCGTTAGCGTTAGGGTTAAGATTAGGGTTAGGATTAGGGTTCAGTTATGGTTAGGGTTAGGGTAAGGGTTAGTGTTAGGGTTAGGGTTCTATTAGGGTTTGGTTTAGGGATAGGGTTAGGGTTAGGTTTATGGTTCAGTTAGAGTTAGGGTTAGGGTTAGGTTTAGGGTTAGGGTTAGGGTTAAGGGTAGGGTTAGGGTTCAGATAGAGATAGGGTTAGGGTTAGGGTTAATGTTAGGGTTAGGGGTCAGTTAGCGTTAGTGTTAGGTTTAGGGTTAGGGTTAGGTTTAGGGTTAGGGTTATGGTTCAGTTAGGGTTAGGGTTAGGTTTAGGGTTAGGGTTAGGGTTAGGGTTAGGCTTAGGGTTATGGTTAGGGTTCAGTTAGGGTAATGGTTAGGGTTAGTAGTAGGGTTAGGGATCGGGTTAGTGTTAGGGTTAGGGTTAGAGTTCACTTAGGGTTAGGGTTAGGGTTAGGGTTAGGGTTAAGGTTAGGTTTAGGGTTCAATTAGCATTAGGGTTATGGTTCAGTTATGATT
>JAKCOZ010000061.1:1177500-1210000 GCA_022605955.1 Rallus limicola
GGTTAGGTTTAGCATTCAGTTAGCGTTAGAGTTAGGGTTAGGGTTAGGGTTCAGTTATGGTTAGGGTTAGGGTTAGGGTTAGTGTTAGGGTTAGGGTTAGGGTTCAGTTAGGATTAGGTTTAGGTGTAGGGTTAGGTTTAGGGTTATAGTTAGGGTTCAGTTAGGGTTAGGGTTTGGGTTAGGTTTAAGGTTAGTGTTAGGGTTCAGTTAGGGTTAGGGTTAGGAATAATGTTAGGGTTAGGTTAAGGGTACAGTTAGAGTTAGGTTTAGAGTTAGGGTTAGGGTTAGGGTTAGGGTTATGGTTAGGGTTCAGTTAGGGTAAGGGTTAGGGTTAGGAGTAGGGTTAGGGATCGGGTAAGGTTTAGGGCTAGGGTTAGAGTTCACTTAGGGTTAGGATTAGGGTTAGGGTTAGGGTTAGGGTTAGGGTTTAGTTAGGGTTATGTTTAGCGTTAGGGTTAGGGTTAGTGTTAGGGTTAGGGTTAGGTTTAGGGTTCAGTTAGGTTTAGGGTTAGCGTTAGGGTTAGGGTTACGGTTAGGGTTCAGTTAGTGTTAGGGATGGGGTTAGGGTTAGGGTTAGGGTTAGGGTTAGGGTTAGGATTAGGGTTAGGGTTAGGGTTAGGGTTAGGGTTAGGGTTACGGTTAGGTTTAGGGTTCAGTTAGCGTTAGGGTTAGGGTTAGGGTTAGGGTTAGGATTAGGGTTAGTGTTACGGTTAGGTTTAGGTTTAGGGTTAGGGTTAGGGTTAGTTTTAGGGTTAGGGTTAGGTTAAGTGTTAGCGTTAGGTTTAGGGTTCAGTTATGTTTAGAGTTAGCGTTAGGGTTAGGGTTTGGGTTCAGTTAGTGTTAGGGTTAGGGTTAGGGTTAGGGTTAGGGTTAGGTTTAGGGTTCACTTAGGTTAGGGTTATGGTTCAGTTAGGGTTAGGGTTAAGGATAGGGTTAGGGATAGGGTTAGGTTTAGGTTACAGTTAGGGTTAGGGTTAGGGTTAGGTTTATGGTACAGTTAGTGTTAGGTTTAGGGTTAGGGTTAGGGTTAGGGTTAGGTTTAGAGTTCAGTTAGGGTTAGGGTTAGGGTTAGGGTTACGGTACAGTTAGTGTTTGGTTTAGGGTTAGGGTTAGGGTTAGTTTTAGGGTTCTATTAGGGTTTGGGTTAGGGTTAGGGTTACGGTTAGTTTTAGAGTTCAGATAGAGTTAGGGTTAGGGTTAGGATTAGGGTTAGAGTTAGTGTTATGGTTAGGTTTAGGGTTAGGGTTAGGGTTAGAGTTAGGGTTAGGGTTCAGATAGGGATAGTGTTAGTTTTAGTGTTAGGATTAGGGTTCATTTAGGGTAAAGGTTAGGGTTAGGATTAGGGTTAGGGGTAGGGTTAGGGTTAGGGTTCACTTAGGTTTAGGGTTAGGGTTATGGTTAGATTTAGGGTTAGGTTTAGGGTTATGGTTAGGGTTAGGGTTAGGGTTAGGGTTCAGTTAGGGTTAGGTTTAGGGTTAGGGTTAGGGTTAGGGTTAGGTTAAGGGTTAGGGTTAGGTTTAGGGTTCAGTTATGTTTAGAGTTAGCGTTAGGGTTAGGGTTAGGGTTCAGTTAGTATTAGGGTTAGGGTTAGGGTTAGGGTTAGGTTTAGGGTTCAGTTAGGTTAGGGTTATGGTTCAGTTAGGGTTAGGGTTAAGGATAGGGTTAGGGTTAGGGTTAGGTTTAGGTTACAGTTAGGGTTAGGGTTAGGGTTAGGTTTATGGTACAGTTAGTGTTAGGTTTAGGGTTAGGGTTAGGGTTAGGGTTAGGTTTAGAGTTCAGTTAGGGTTAGGGTTAGGGTTAGGGTTACTGTACAGTTAGTGTTTGGTTTAGGGTTAGGGTTAGGGTTAGTTTTAGGGTTCTATTAGGGTTTGGGTTAGGGTTAGGGTTACGGTTAGTTTTAGAGTTCAGATAGAGTTAGGGTTAGGGTTAGGATTAGGGTTAGAGTTAGTGTTATGGTTAGGTTTAGGGTTAGGGTTAGGGTTAGAGTTAGGGTTAGGGTTCAGATAGGGATAGTGTTAGTTTTAGTGTTAGGATTAGGGTTCATTTAGGGTAAAGGTTAGGGTTAGGATTAGGGTTAGGGGTAGGGTTAGGGTTAGGGTTCACTTAGGTTTAGGGTTAGGGTTATGGTTAGATTTAGGGTTAGGTTTAGGGTTATGGTTAGGGTTAGGGTTAGGGTTAGGGTTCAGTTAGGGTTAGGTTTAGGGTTAGGGTTAGGGTTAGGGTTAGGTTAAGGGTTAGGGTTAGGTTTAGGGTTCAGTTATGTTTAGAGTTAGCGTTAGGGTTAGGGTTAGGGTTCAGTTAGTGTTAGGGTTAGGGTTAGGGTTAGGGTTAGGTTTAGGGTTCAGTTAGGTTAGGGTTATGGTTCAGTTAGGGTTAGGGTTAAGGATAGGGTTAGGGTTAGGGTTAGGTTTAGGTTACAGTTAGGGTTAGGGTTAGGGTTAGGGTTAGGGTTAGGGTTAGGTTTAGGGTTCAGTTAGGGTTAGGGTTAGGGTTAGGGTTACGGTACAGTTAGTGTTAGGTTTAGGGTTAGGATTAGGGTTAGATTTAGGGTTCTATTAGGATTTGGGTTAGGGTTAGGGTTACGGTTAGGTTTAGGGTTCAGTTAGCGTTAGGGTTAGGGTTAGGGTTAGGGTTCGGTTTAGGGTTAGGGTTAGTGTTACGGTTAGGTTTAGGTTTAGGGTTAGGGTTAGGGTTAGGGTTAGGGTTCAGATAGGGATAGTGTTAGTTTTAGGGTTAGGATTAGGGTTCAGTTAGGGTAAAGGTTAGGGTTAGGATTAGGGTTAGGGATAGGGTTAGGGTTAGGGTTAGGGTTCAATTAGGGTTAGGGTTAGGGATAGATTTAGGTTTAGGATTCAATTAGGGTTAGGGTTAGTGTTAGGTTTAGGTTTAGTGTTAGGGTTTGGGTTAGGTTTAGGGTTCAGTTAGGTTTAGGGTTAAGGTTAGGATTAGGGTTAGGGTTAGGTTTAGGTTTCAGAAATGGTTAGGGTTAGGGTTAGGGTTAGTGTTAGGGTTAGGGATAGGGTTCCGTTAGGATTAAGGTTAGGGTTAGGGTTACGGTTAGGGTTAGGGTTCAGTTAGCGTTAGTGATAGGGTTAGGGTTAGGGTTAGGGTTAGTGTTACGGTTAGGGTTAGGTTTAGGGTTAGGGTTAGGGTTAGGGTTCAGATAGGGATAGTGTTAGTTTTAGTGTTAGGAATAGGGTTCCGTTAGGATTAAGGTTATGGTTAGGGTAAGGGTTAGGTTAAGGGTTCAGTTAGAGTTACATTTAGCTTTAGGGTTAGGGTAAGGGTTAGGGTTCTGAATAGGGTTCAGTTAGAGTAAGGGTTAGGGTTAGGGTTAGGGTTAGGGTTAGGTTTAGGGTTCAGTTAGTTTTAGGTTTAGAGTTAAGGTTAGGGTTAGGGTTAGGGTTAGGGTTTGTATTAGGGTTTAGGTTTAGGGTTAGGGTTAGTGTTAGTGTTACGGTTAGGGTTAGGGTTAGGGTTAGGGATCGAGTTAAGTTTAGGGTTATGGTTAGAGTTCACTTAGTGTTAGGCTTACGGTTAGGGTTAGGGATAGGGTTAGGGTTCAGTTAGGGTTATGTTTAGGGTTAGGGTTAGTGTTAGTGTTAGTGTTAGGGTTAGGTTTAGGGTTCAGTTCGTTTTAGGTTTCGCGTTAGGGTTAGTGTTAGGGTTATGGTTAGGGTTCAGTTAGGCTAAGGGTTAGGGTTAGCGTTAGGGTTAGGTTTAGGGTTCAATTAGCATTAGGTTTAAGGTTCAGTTATGGTTATGGTTAAGGAAGGGTTAGGGTTAGGGTTAGGGTTAGGGCTCAGTTAGGGTTTGGGTTAGGGTAAGGGTGAGTGTACAGTTAGTCTTAGGTTTAGGGTTAGGGTTAGGGTTAGGGTTAGGGTTCAGTTAGGATTAGGGTTATGTTTAGGGTTAGGGTTAGGGTTATAGTTAGGGTTCAGTTAGGGTTAGGTTTTGGGTTAGGGTTAAGGTTAGTGTTAGGGTTCAGTTAGGGTTAGGTTTAGGGTTAGGTTTACGGTTAGTTTAAGGGTTAAGTTAGAGTTAGGTTTAGCGTTAGGGTTAGGGTTAGGGTTAGGGTTATGGCTAGGTTTCAGTTAGGGTAATGGTTAGGGTTTGGAGTAGGGTTAGGGATCGGGTTAGGGTTAGGGTTAGGGTTCAGTTATGGTTAGGGTTAGGGTTAGGTTTAGTGTTAGGTTTTGGGTTAGGGTTCAGTTAGGATTAGGGTAAGGGTAAGGGTTAGGTTTATGGTTCAGTTAGCGTTAGGGTTAGGGTTAGGGTTAGGGTTAGTGTTAGGGTTAAGTTAGTGTTAGGGTTAGGGTTAGTGTTAGGTTTAGGGTTAGGGTACTGTTAGGTTAAGGGTTAGGTTTAGGGTTAGGGTTAGGATTAGGGATAGGGTTAGGGTTCAGTTAGGGTTAGTGTTAGGGTTAGGGTTATAGTTAGTGTTCAGTTAGGGTTCTGGTTTTGGTTAGGGTTAAGGTTAGGGTTAGGTTAAGTGTTCAGTTAGAGTTAGGATTAGCGTTAGGGCTAGGGTTAGGGTTAGGGTTAGGGTTATGGTTAGTGTTCAGTTAGGGTAAGGGTTAGGGTAAGGATTAGGGTTAGGGATCGGGTTAGTTTTAGCGTTAGGGTTAGAGTTCACTTAGGGTTAGGGTTAGGGTTAGGGTTAGGGTTAGTGTTAGGGTTAGGGTTCAGTTATGTTTAGGTTTAGGGTTAGGGTTAGGGTTGTAGTTAGGGTTCAGTTAGTGTTAGGGTTAGGGTTAGTGTTAGGTTTAGTGTTAGGGTTCTGTTAGGTTAAGTGTTAGGGTTACGGTTAGGGTTAGGATTAGGGATAGAGTTAGGGTTCAGTTAGTGTTAGGGTTAGTTTTAGGGTTAGGGTTAGTGTTCAGTTAGTGTTATCGTTAGGGTTAGGGTTAGGGTTAGTATTAGGGTTCAGTTATGGTTAGGTTTAGGGTTAGGGTTAGGGTTAGGGTTAGGTTAAGGGTTCAGTTAGAGTTGGTTTAGCGTTAGGGTTAGGGTTATTGCTAGGGTTATGGTTAGGGTTCAGTTAGGGTAAGTGTTTGGGTTAGGATTAGGGTTAGGGATCGGGTTAGGTTTAGGGTTAGGGTTAGATTTCTCTTAGGGTTAGTGTTAATGTTAGGGTTAGGTTTAGGGTTCAGTTAGGTTTAGGGATAGCGTTAGGGTTATGGTTAGGGTTAGGGTTCATTTAGGGTTATGGTTAGGGTTTGGGTTAGGGTTAGGTTTAGGGTTCAGTTAGATTAGGGTTATGGTTCAGTAAGGGTTTGGGTTAAGGTTAGGTTTAGGGTTAGGATTAGGGTTAGTGTTAGGGTTAGGTTTAGGGTTAGTTAGGGTTAGGGTTAGGGTTAGGGTTACGGTAAAGTTTGTGTTAGGTTTAGGGTTAGGGTTATGGTTAGGGTTCTATTAGGTTTTGGGTTAGGGTTAGGGTTAAGGTTAGGTTTAGGGTTCAGTTTGCGTTAGGGTTAGGGTTAGGGTTAGGGTTAGGGTTAGGGTTAGGGTTAGGGTTAGTGTTACGGTTAGGGTTAGTTTTAGGGTTAGGGTTAGGATTAGGGTTAGGGTTCAGTTAGGGTAAGGGTTAGGGTTAGGATTAGGTTTAGGGATAGGGTTAGTGTTAGGGTTAGGGTTCAATTAGGGTTAGGGTTAGAGTTAGGGTTAGGGTTCAGTTAGGGTTAGGGTTAGGTTTAGGGTTAATGTTAGGGTTTGCGTTAGGTTTGGTGTTCAGTTAGGTTTAGGGTTAAGGTTAGGATTAGCGTTAGGGTTAGGGTTAGGGTTAGGGTTAGGGTTGTAGTTAGGGTTCAGTTAGTGTTAGGGTTAGGGTTAGTGTTAGGTTTAGTGTTAGGGTTCTGTTAGGTTAAGTGTTAGGGTTACGGTTAGGGTTAGGATTAGGGATAGAGTTAGGGTTCAGTTAGTGTTAGGGTTAGTTTTAGGGTTAGGGTTAGTGTTCAGTTAGTGTTATCGTTAGGGTTAGGGTTAGGGTTAGTATTAGGGTTCAGTTATGGTTAGGTTTAGGGTTAGGGTTAGGGTTAGGGTTAGGTTAAGGGTTCAGTTAGAGTTGGTTTAGCGTTAGGGTTAGGGTTATTGCTAGGGTTATGGTTAGGGTTCAGTTAGGGTAAGTGTTTGGGTTAGGATTAGGGTTAGGGATCGGGTTAGGTTTAGGGTTAGGGTTAGATTTCTCTTAGGGTTAGTGTTAATGTTAGGGTTAGGTTTAGGGTTCAGTTAGGTTTAGGGATAGCGTTAGGGTTATGGTTAGGGTTAGGGTTCATTTAGGGTTATGGTTAGGGTTTGGGTTAGGGTTAGGTTTAGGGTTCAGTTAGATTAGGGTTATGGTTCAGTAAGGGTTTGGGTTAAGGTTAGGTTTAGGGTTAGGATTAGGGTTAGTGTTAGGGTTAGGTTTAGGGTTAGTTAGGGTTAGGGTTAGGGTTAGGGTTACGGTAAAGTTTGTGTTAGGTTTAGGGTTAGGGTTATGGTTAGGGTTCTATTAGGTTTTGGGTTAGGGTTAGGGTTAAGGTTAGGTTTAGGGTTCAGTTTGCGTTAGGGTTAGGGTTAGGGTTAGGGTTAGGGTTAGGGTTAGGGTTAGGGTTAGTGTTACGGTTAGGGTTAGTTTTAGGGTTAGGGTTAGGATTAGGGTTAGGGTTCAGTTAGGGTAAGGGTTAGGGTTAGGATTAGGTTTAGGGATAGGGTTAGTGTTAGGGTTAGGGTTCAATTAGGGTTAGGGTTAGAGTTAGGGTTAGGGTTCAGTTAGGGTTAGGGTTAGGTTTAGGGTTAATGTTAGGGTTTGCGTTAGGTTTGGTGTTCAGTTAGGTTTAGGGTTAAGGTTAGGATTAGCGTTAGGTTTAGGTTTAAGGTTCAGTTATGGTTAGGGCTATGGTTAGGTTTAGTGTTAGGGTTAGGGTTAGGTTTAGGGTTGAGTTAGGTTTAGGGTTAGCGTTAGGGTTAGTGTTAGGGTTAGGGTTCACTTAGTGTTAGGGATGGGGTTAGGGTTATGGTTAGGTTTAGGGTTCAGTTAGCATTAGGGTTATGGTTCAGTTAGGGTTAGGGTTAAGGTAGGGTTAGTGTTAGGGTTAGGGTTAGGGTTAGGGTTTGGGTTCTATTAGGGTTTGGGTTAGGGTTATTGTTAGGGTTAGGTTTAGGGTTCAGTTAGAGTTAGGGTTAGGGTTAGTTTTAGGGTTAGGGTTCATTTAGGGATAGGGTTATTGTTATGGTTCAGTTAGGGTTAGTGTTACGGTTAGGGTTAGGTTTAGGGTTAGGGTTAGGTTTAGGTGTCAGACAGGGATAGGTTTAGGGTTAAGATTAGGGTTAGGGATAGTGTTAGTGTTAGGGTTAGGGCTCAATTAGGGTTAGGGTTACGGTTAGAGTTAGTATTTGGGTTCAGTTAGGGTTAGGTTTAGGGTTAGGTTAGGGTTAGTGTTAGGGTTTGTGTTAGGTTTAGGGTTCAGTTAGGGTTAGGGTTAGGGTTAAGGTTAGGGTTAGGGTTCAGTTAGGGTTAGGGTTCAGTTACGGTTAGGGTTAGGGTTAGGGTTAGGGTTAGTGTTAGGTTTAGGGTTAGGGTTCTGTTAGGTTAAGGGTTAGGGTTAGGGTTAGGTTTAGGATTAGGGTTAGGGATAAGGTTAGTGTTAGGGTTAGGGCTCAATAAGGGTTAGGGTTAGTGTTAGAGTTAGGGTTAGGGTTCAGTTACGGTTAGGGTTAGGGTTAGGTTTAGGGATAGTGTTAGGGTTTGGGTTAGGTTTTGGGTTCAGTTAGGTTTAGTGTTAGGGCATGTGTTAGGGTTAGGGTTCAGTTAGTGTTAGGGTTAGGGTTAGGGTTCAGTTAGCGTTAGCGTTCTGTTTAGGGTTAGGGTTCAGTTAGGGTTAGGGATAGGGTTAATGTTAGGGTTAGGGCTCAATTAGGGTTAGGGTTACGGTTACAGTTAGGGTTAGGGTTCAGTTAGGGTTAGGGTTAGGGTTAGGTTAGGGTAGTGTTAGGGTTTGGGTTAGGTTTAGGGTTCAGTTAGGGTTAGGGTTAGGGTTAAGGTTAGGGTTAGGGTTCAGTTTGTGTTAGGGTTAGGGTTAGGGTTAGGGTTAGTGTTAGGGTTAGGGTTAGTGTTAGGTTTAGGGTTAGGGTTCTGTTAGGTTAAGGGTTAGGGTTAGGGTTAGGGTTAGGGTTAGGATTAGGGATAGGGTTAGGGTTCAGTTAGGGTTAGGGTAAGTGTTAGTGTTAGGTTTAGGGTTAGGGTTCAGTTAGCGTTAGCGTTAGTGTTAGGGTTAGGGTTCAGTTATGGATAGGGACAGGGTTAGGGTTAGTGTTAGGGTTAGGGTTAGGGTTCAGTTAGGATTAGGGTTAGGTTTAGGGTTAGGGTTAGGGTTATATTTAGGGTTCAGTTAGGGTTAGGGTTTGGGTTAGGGTTAAGGTTAGTGTTAGGGTTCAGTTAGGGTTAGGGTTAGGGTTAGGGTTACGGTTAGGTTAAGGGTTAAGTTAGAGTTAGGTTTAGCGTTAGGGTTAGGGTTAGGGTTAGGGTTATGGTTAGGTTTCATTTAGGGTAAGGGTTAGGGTTAGGAGTAGTGTTAGGGATCGGATTAGGGTTAGGGTTAGGGTTAGAGTTCACTTAGGGATAGGGTTAGGGTTAGGGTTAGGGTTAGGGTTCAGTTAGGGTTATGTTTAGCGTTAGGGTTAGGGTTAGTGTTAGGGTTAGGGTTAGGTTTAGGTTTCAGTTCGGTTTAGGGTTAGCGTTAGGTTTAGTGTTAGGGTTAGTGTTAGGGTTCAGTTAAGGTTAGGGTTAGCGTTAGGGTTAGGTTTAGGGTTAGGGTTATGGTTCAGTTATGGTTAGGGTTAATGTTAGAATTAGTGTTAGGGTTAGGGTTTGGGATAGGTTTAGGGTTTAGTTAGGTTTAGGGTTAGGGTTAGGGTTAGGGTTAGGGTTAGTGTTAGGGTTAGTGTTCAGTTAGAGTTAGTTTTAGGGTTTGGGTTAGGGTTAGGTTTAGGGTTCAGTTAGCGTTAGGGTTAGGGTTAGGGTTAGGGTACTGTTAGGGTTAGGGTAAGGGGTAAGGGTTAGGTTTATGTTTCAGTTAGCGTTAGGGTTAGGGTTAGGGTTAGGGTTAGGGTTCTGTTAGGGTTAGGGTTAGGGTTAGGATTAGGGTTCAGTTAGTGTTAGTGTTAGGGTTCTGTTAGTTTCAGGGTTAGGGTTAGGGTTAGGGTTAGGATTAGGGATAGGGTTTGGGTTAAGTTCGGGTTTGGGTTAGGGTTAGGGTTAGGGTTAGTGTTAGGGTTCAGTTAGGGTTAGGGTTAGGGTTAGGGTTATGGTTATGTTAAGGGTTCAGTTAGAGTTAGGTTTAGCTTTAGGGTTAGGGTAAGGGTTAGGGTTAGGGTTATGGTTAGGGTTCAGTTAGGGTAAGGGTTAGGGTTAGGATTAGGTTTAGGGATCGGGTTAGGTTTAGAGTTAGGTTTAGAGTTCACTTAGGGTTAGGGTTAGGGTTAGGTTTAGGGTTCAGTTAGGTTTAGGTTTAGCGTTAGGGTTAGGGTTAGGGTTAGGGTTAGGGTTCAGTTAGGGCTAGGGTTAGGGTTAGGGTTAGGGTTAGGTTTAGGGTTCAGTTAGCATTAGGGTTATGGTCCAGTAAGGGTAAGGGTTAAAGTAGGGTTAGGGTGTAGTGTTAGGGTTAGGGTTCAGTTAGGTTTAGGGTTAGGGTTAGGGTTAGGGTACAGTTAGTGTTAGGATTAGGGTTAGGGTTAGTGTTAGCGTTAGGGTTCTAATAGGGTTTGTGTTAGGGTTAGGGTTAGGATTAGGTTTAGGGTTCAGTTATGGTTAGGGTTAGGGTTAGGGTTAGGTTTATGGTTCAGTTAGCGTAAGGGTTAGGGTTAGGGTTAGGGTTCAGTTAGTGTTAGGGTTAGTGTTAGGTTTAGGGTTAGGGTACTGTTAGCTTAAGGGTTAGGGTTAGGGTTAGGGTTAGGATTAGGGATAGGGTTAGGGTTCAGTTAGGGTTAGGGTTAGGGTTAGGTTTCAGTAAGGATTAGGGTTAGGGTTAGGGTTAGGGTTAGGGTTATAGTTAGTGTTCAGTTAGGGTTATGGTTTTGGTTAGGGTTAAGGTTAGGGTTAGGTTAAGGGTTCAGTTAGAGTTAGGATTAGCGTTAGGGTTAGGGTTAGGGTTAGGGTTATGTTAGTGTTCTGTTAGGGTAAGGGTTAGGGTAAGGATTAGGGTTAGGGATCGGTTTAGTGTTAACGTTAGTGTTAGAGTTCACTTAGGGTTAGGGTTAGGGTTAGGGTTAGGGTTAGGGTTACGGTTAGGGTTAGGGTTAGTGTTAGGGTTGGGTTCGGTTAGGGTTAGGTTTAGGGTTAGGGTTAGGGTTAGCGTTAGGGTTAAGTTAGTGTTAGGGTTAGGGTTCAGTTAGTGTTAGGGTTAGGGTTAGTGTTAGGTTTAGGGTTAGGTTTCTTTTAGGTTAAGGGTTAGGTTTAAGGTTAGGGTTAGGATTAGGGATAGGGTTAGGGTTCAGTTACTGTTAGGGTTAGGGTTAGAGTTAGGGTTAGGGTTGGGGTTCAGTTAGCGTTAATGTTAGGGTTAGGGTTAGGATTAGGTTTAGGGTTCAGTTATGGTTAGGTTTAGGGTTAGGGTTAGTGTTAGGGTTAGGGTTCAGTTAGAATTAGGGTTAGCGTTAGGGTTAGGGTTATATTTTGGGTTCAGATAGGGTTGGGGTTATGGTTAGGGTTAAGGTTAGTGTTAGGGTTCAGTTAGGGTTAGGGTTAGTGTTAGGGTTTGGGTTAGGTTTAGGGTTCAGTTAGGTTTAAGGTTAAGGTTACGATTAGGGTTAGGGTTAGGTTTAGGGTTCAGATATTGTTAGGGTTAGGGTTAGGGTTACTGTTAGGGTTAGGGTTAGGGTTCCGTTAGGATTAAGTTTAGTGTTAGGGTTAGGTTTAGGGTTAGGGTTCAGTTAGCGTTAGCGTTAGGGTTAGGGTTAGGGTTCAGTTATGGTTAGGGACAGGGTTAGGGTTAGTGTTAGGGTTAGGGTTAGGGTTCAGTTAGGATTAGGGTTATGTTTATGGTTAGGGTTAGGGTTAGGGTTAGGGTTAGGGTTAGGGTTCTATTAGGGTTAGGGTTAGGGTTAGGATTAGGGTTAAGTTAGTGTTAGTGTTAGGGTTCTTTTAGTTTCAGGGTTAGGGTTAGTGTTAGGGTTAGGATTAGGGATAGGTTTAGGGTTCAGTTCGGGTTAGGGTTAGGGTTAGGGTTAGGGTTAGTGTTAGGGTTCAGTTAGGATTAGGGTTAGGGTTAGGGTTAGGTTTAGGGTTAGGGTTAGGGTTATGGTTATGTTAAGGGGTCAGTTAGAGTTAGGTTTAGCTTTAGGGTTAGGGTTAGGGTTAGGGTTATGTTTAGGGTTCAGTTAGGGTAAGGGTTAGTGTTAGGATTAGGGTTAGGGTTAGGTTTAGTGTTAGGTTTAGAGTTCACTTAGGGTTAGGGTTAGGGTTAGGGTTATAGTTAGGGTTCAGTTAGTGTTAGGGTTAGGGTTAGGGTTAGGATTAGTGTTAGGGTTCAGTTAGCGTTAGTATTAGGGTTAGGGTTAGGTTTAGGGTTCAGTTATGGTTAGGGTTAGGGTTAGTGTTAGGCTTAGGGGTAGGTTTCAGTTAGAGTTAGGGTCAGGGTTAGTGTTAGGGTTATATTTTGGGTTCAGATAGGGTTAGGGTTATGGTTAGGGTTAAGGTTAGTGTTAGGGTTCAGTTAGGGTTAGGTTTAGGGTTAGGGTTAGATTTCACTTAGGGTTAGTGTTAGGGTTAGGGTTAGGTTTAGGGTTCAGTTAGGTTTAGGGTTATGGTTCAGTAAGGGTTACGGTTAAGGTTAGGTTTAGGGTTAGGATTAGGGTTAGGGTTAGGGTAAGTGTTAGGGTTCAGATAGGCTTATGGTTAGGGTTAGGGTTCATTTAGGGTTATGGTTAGGGTTTGGGTTAGGGTTAGGTTTAGGGTTCAGTTAGATTAGGGTTATGGTTCAGTAAGGGTTACGGTTAAGGTTAGGTTTAGGGTTAGGATTAGGTTTAGGGTTAGGGTTAGTGTTAGGGTTCAGTTAGGGTTAGGGTTAGGGTTAGAGTTACGGTAAAGTTTGTGTTAGGTTTAGGGTTAGGGTTAGGGTTAGGGTTCTATTAGGGTTTGGGTTAGGGTTAGTGTTAAGGTTAGGTTTAGGGTTCAGTTTGCGTTAGGGTTAGGGTAAGTGTTAGGGTTAGTTTTAGGGTTAGGGTTAGGATTAGGGTTAGGGTTCAGTTAGGGTAATGGTTAGGGTTAGAGTTAGGGTTTGGGTTCCGTTAGGGTTAGGGTTAGGGTTAGGTTTAGGGTTAGTGTTAGGGTTTGCGTTAGGTTTGGTGTTCAGTTAGGTGTAGGGTTAAGGTTCGGATTAGGGTTAGGGTTAGGTTTAAGGTTCAGTTATGGTTAGGGTTAGGGTTAGGTTTAGTGTTAGGGTTAGGGTTAGGTTTAGGGTTCAGTTAGGTTTACGGTTAGCGTTAGGGTTAGGGTTAGGGTTAGGGTTAATTTAGTGTTAGGGATGGGGTAAGGGTTAGAGTTAGGTTTAGGTTTCAGTTAGCATTAGGGTTATGGTTCAGTTAGGGTTAGGGTTGAGGTAGGGTTAGGGTTAGGGTTAGAGTTATGGTAAAGGTAGTGTTAGGTTTAATGTTAGGGTTAGGGTTAGGGTTTGGGTTCTATTAGGGTTTGGGTTAGGGTTAGTGTTAGGGTTAGGTTTAGAGTTCAGTTAGTGTTAGGGTTAGGGTTAGTTTTAGGGTTAGGGTTAATTTAGGGATAGCGTTATGGTTATGGTTCAGTTAGGGTTAGTGTTAAGGTTAGGGTTAGGTTTAGGGTTAGGGTTAGGGTTAGGGTTAGGTTTCAGACAGGGATAGGTTTAGGGTTAAGATTAGGGTTAGGGATAGGTTTAGTGTTAGGGTTAGGGTTAGAGTTCAGTTTGGATTAGGATTAGGTTTAGGGTTAGGGTGATAGTTAGGGTTCAGTTAGGGTTAGGGTTAGGGTTAGGGTAGGTTTAAGGGTTCAGTTAGAGTTAGGTTTAGCTTTAGGGTTAGGGTTAGTGTTAGGGTTATGTTTAGGGTTCTGTTAGGGTAAGGTTTAGGGTTAGGGTTAGGGTTAGTGTTAGGGTTAGGGTTCAGTTAGAATTAGGGTTAGGGTTAGGGTTAGGGTTATATTTTGGGTTCAGATAGGGTTGGGGTTATGATTAGGGTTAAGGTTAGTGTTAGGGTTCAGTTAGGGTTAGGGTTAGTGTTAGGGTTTGGGTTAGGTTTAGGGTTCAGTTAGGTTTAAGGTTAAGGTTACGATTAGGGTTAGGGTTAGGTTTAGGGTTCAGATATTGTTAGGGTTATGGTTAGGGTTACTGTTAGGGTTAGGGTTAGGGTTCCGTTAGGATTAAGTTTAGTGTTAGGGTTAGGTTTAGGGTTAGGGTTCAGTTAGCGTTAGCGTTAGGGTTAGGGTTAGGGTTCAGTTATGGTTAGGGACAGGGTTAGGGTTAGTGTTAGGGTTAGGGTTAGGGTTCAGTTAGGATTAGGGTTATGTTTATGGTTAGGGTTAGGGTTAGGGTTAGGGTTAGGGTTAGGGTTCTATTAGGGTTAGGGTTAGGGTTAGGATTAGGGTTAAGTTAGTGTTAGTGTTAGGGTTCTTTTAGTTTCAGGGTTAGGGATAGTGTTAGGGTTAGGATTAGGGATAGGTTTAGGGTTCAGTTCGGGTTAGGGTTAGGGTTAGGGTTAGGGTTAGTGTTAGGGTTCAGTTAGGATAAGGGTTAGGGTTAGGGTTAGGTTTAGGGTTAGGGTTAGGGTTATGGTTATGTTAAGGGGTCAGTTAGAGTTAGGTTTAGCTTTAGGGTTAGGGTTAGGGTTAGGGTTATGTTTAGGGTTCAGTTAGGGTAAGGGTTAGGGTTAGGTTTAGGGTTAGGTTTAGAGTTCACTTAGGGTTAGGGTTAGGGTTAGGTTTAGGGTTCAGTTAGGTTTAGGGTTAGCGTTAGGGTTAGGGTTAGGGTTAGGGTTAGGGTTCAGTTAGCGTTAGGGTTAGGGTTAGGGTTAGGGTTAGGTTTAGGGTTCAGTTAGCATTAGTGTTATAGTTCAGTTAGGGTAAGGGTTAAGGTAAAGTTAGGGTAAGGTTTAGGGTTAGGGTTCAGTTAGGTTTAGGGTTCGGGTTAGGGTTAGGTTTAGGGTTCTATTAGTGTTTTGGTAAGGGTTAGGGTTAGGGTTATGTTAAGGGTTCAGTTATGGTTAGGGTTAGGGTTAGGTTTAGTGTTAGGGTTCGGGTTAGGGTTCAGTTAGGATTAGGGTAAGGGTTAGGGTTAGGTTTCTGGTTCAGTTAGCGTTATGGTTAGGGTTAGGGCTAGGGTTAGGGTTAGGGTTCAGTTAGTGTTAGGGTTAGGGTTAGTGTTAGGTTTAGGGTTATAGTACTGTTAGGTTAAGGGTTAGGGTTAGGGTTAGGGTTAGGATTAGGGATAGAGTTAGGGTTCAGTTAGGGTTAGGGTTAGGGTTATAGTTAGTGTTCAGTTAGGGTTATGGTTTTGGTTAGGGTTAAGGTTAGGTTTAGGTTAAGGGTTCAGTTAGAGTTAGGATTAGCGTTAGGACTAGGGTTAGGGTTAGGGTTAGGGTTATGGTTAGTGTTCAGTTAGGGTAAGGGTTAGGGTAAGGATTAGGGTTAGGGATCGGGTTAGTTTTAGCGTTAGGGTTAGAGTTCACTTAGGGTTAGGCTTAGGGTTAGGGTTAGGGTTAGGGTTAGGGTTATAGTTAGGCTTCAGTTAGTGTTAGGGTTAGGGTTAGGGTTAGGATTAGTGTTAGGGTTCAGTTAGCGTTAGTATTAGGGTTAGGGTTAGGTTTAGGGTTCAGTTATGGTTAGGTTTAGGGTTAGGGTTAGTGTTAGGCTTAGGGGTAGGTTTCAGTTAGAGTTAGGGTCAGGGTTAGTGTTAGGGTTATATTTTGGGTTCAGATAGGGTTAGGGTTATGGTTAGGGTTAAGGTTAGTGTTAGGGTTCAGTTAGGGTTAGGTTTAGGGTTAGGGTTAGATTTCACTTAGGGTTAGTGTTAGGGTTAGGGTTAGGTTTAGGGTTCAGTTAGTTTTAGGGTTATGGTTCAGTAAGGGTTACGGTTAAGGTTAGGTTTAGGGTTAGGATTAGGGTTAGGGTTAGGGTAAGTGTTAGGGTTCAGTTAGGGTTATGGTTAGGGTTAGGGTTCATTTAGGGTTATGGTTAGGGTTTGGGTTAGGGTTAGGTTTAGGGTTCAGTTAGATTAGGGTTATGGTTCAGTAAGGGTTAGGGTTAAGGTTAGGTTTAGGGTTAGGATTAGGTTTAGGGTTAGGGTTAGTGTTAGGGTTCAGTTAGGGTTAGGGTTAGGGTTACGGTAAAGTTTGTGTTAGGTTTAGGGTTAGGGTTAGGGTTAGGGTTCTATTAGGGTTTGGGTTAGGGTTAGTGTTAAGGTTAGGTTTAGGGTTCAGTTTGCGTTAGGGTTAGGGTAAGTGTTAGGGTTAGTTTTAGGATTAGGGTTAGGATTAGGGTTAGGGTTCAGTTAGGGTAATGGTTAGGGTTAGAGTTAGGGTTTGGGTTCCGTTAGGGTTAGGGTTAGGGTTAGGTTTAGGGTTAGTGTTAGGGTTTGCGTTAGGTTTGGTGTTCAGTTAGGTGTAGGGTTAAGGTTCGGATTAGGGTTAGGGTTAGGTTTAAGGTTCAGTTATGGTTAGGGTTAGGGTTAGGTTTAGTGTTAGGGTTAGGGTTAGGTTTAGGGTTCAGTTAGGTTTAGGGTTAGCGTTAGGGTTAGGGTTAGGGTTAGGGTTCAGTTAGTGTTAGGGATGGGGTAAGTGTTAGGGTTAGGTTTAGGGTTCAGTTAGCATTAGGGTTATGGTTCAGTTAGGGTTAGGGTTGAGGTAGGGTTAGGGTTAGGGTTAGAGTTATGGTAAAGGTAGTGTTAGGTTTAAGGTGAGGGTTAGGGTTAGGGTTTGGGTTCTATTAGGGTTTGGGTTAGGGTTAGTGTTAGGGTTAGGTTTAGAGTTCAGTTAGTGTTAGGGTTAGGGTTAGTTTTAGGGTTAGGGTTAATTTAGGGATAGGGTTATGGTTATGGTTCAGTTAGGGTTAGTGTTAAGGTTAGGGTTAGGTTTAGGGTTAGGGTTAGGGTTAGGGTTAGGTTTCAGACAGGGATAGGTTTAGGGTTAAGATTAGGGTTAGGGATAGGGTTAGTGTTAGGGTTAGGGCTCAATTAGGGTTAGGGTTACGGTTAGAGTTAGGGATAGGGTTCAGTTAGGGTTAGGTTAAGGGTTAGGTTAGGGTTAGTGTTAGGGTTTGGGTTAGGTTTAGGGTTCAGTTGGGGTTAGGTTTAGGGTTAAGGTTAGGGTTAGGTTTCAGTTAGTGTTAGGGTTAGTGTTAGGGTTAGGGATAGGGTTCAGTTAGGGTTAGGTTTAGGGTTAGGCTTATGGTTAGTGTTAGGGTTAGGGTTAGTGTTAGGTTTAGGGTTAGGGTTCTGTTAGGTTAAGGGTTAGGGTTAGGGTTAGGGTTAGGATTAGTGTTAGGGATAAGGTTAGTGTTAGGGTTAGGGCTCAATAAGGGTTAGGGTTAGGGTTAGAGTTAGGGTTAGGGTTCAGTTACGGTTAGGGTTAGGGTTAGGTTTAGGGATAGTGTTAGGGTTTGGGTTAGGTTTTGGGTTCAGTTAGGTTTAGTGTTAGGGCTAGGGTTAGGGTTAGGGTTCAGTTAGGGTTAGGGTTAGGGTTAGCGTTCAGTTACCGTTAGCGTTCGGTTTAGGGTTAGGGTTCAGTTAGGGTTAGGGATAGGGTTAGTGTTAGGGTTAGGGCTCAATTAGGGTTAGGGTTACGGTTAGAGTAATGGTTAGGGTTCAGTTAGGGTTAGGGTTAGGGTTATGTTAGGGTTAGTGTTAGGGTTTGGGTTAGGATTAGGGTTCAGTTAGGGTTAGGGTTAGGGTTAAGGTTAGGGTTAGGGTTTAGTTAGGATAGGGTTAGGGTTAGGGTTAGGGTTAGGGTTAGTGTTAGGGTTAGGGTTATGTTTAGGGTTAGGGTTAGGGTTAGTGTTAGGGTTAGGGTTAGTGTTAGGTTTAGGGTTAGGGTTCTGTTAGGTTAAGGGTTAGGGTTAGTGTTAGGGTTAGGATTAGGGATAGGGTTAGGGTTCAGTTAGGGTCAGGTTTAGGGTTAGAGTTAGGTTTAGGTTTAGGGTTCAGTTAGCGTTAGCGTTAGGGTTAGGGTTAGGGTTAGGGTTCAGTTATGGTTAGGAATAGGGTTAGGGTTTGTGTTAGGGTTAGGGTTAGGGTTCAGTTAGTATTAGGGTTACGTTTAGGGTAAGGGTTAGGGTTATAGTTAGGGTTCAGTTAGGGTTAGGGTTTGGATTAGGGTAAAGGTTAGTGTTAGGGTTCAGGTAGGGTTAGGGTTAGGGTTAGGTTCAGGGTTAGGTTAAGGGTAAAGTTTGACTTAGGTTTAGTGTTTGGGTTAGGGTTAGTGTTATTGTTAGGGTTATGGTTAGGGTTCAGTTAGGGTAAGTGTTAGGGTTAGGATTAGGGTTAGGGATCGGGTTAGGTTTCGGGTTAGGTTTAGATTTCACTTAGGGTTAGGGTTAGGGTTATGGTTAGGGTTAGGGTTAGGTTTAGGGTTAGGGTTCAGTTAGGTTTAGGTTTAGGGTTAGGGTTAGGGTTAGTGTTACGGTTAGGTTCAGGTTTAGGGTTAGGGTTAGGGTTAGGGTTAGGGTTCAGATAGGGATAGTGTTAGTTTTAGTGTTAGGATTAGGGTTCAGTAAGGGTAAAGGTTAGGGTTAGGATTAGGGTTAGGGATAGGGTTAGGGTTAGGGTTAGGGTTCAATTAGGGTTATTGTTAGGGATAGATTTAGGGTTAGTGTTAGGGTTTGGGTTAGGTTTAGGGTTCAATTAGGTTTAGGGTTAAGGTTAGGATTAGGGTTAGGGTTAGGTTTAGGGTTCAGATATGGTTAGGGTTAGGGTTAGGTTTAGTGTTAGGGTTAGGGTTAGGTTTCCGTTAGGATTAAGGTTAGGGTTAGGGTTACGGTTAGGTTTAGGGTTCAGTTAGCGTTAGGGTTAGGGTTAGGGTTAGGGTTAGGGTTAGGGTTAGTGTTATGGTTAGGGTTAGGTTTAGGGTTAGGGCTAGGGTTAGGGTTAGGGTTCAGATAGGGATAGTGTTAGTTTTAGTGTTAGGATTAGGGTTCAGTTAGGGTAAAGGTTAGGGTTAGGATTAGGCTTAGGGATAGGGTTAGGGTTAGGGTTAGGGTTCAATTAGGGTTAGGGTTAGGGATAGATTTAGGGTTAGGATTCAATTAGGGTTAGGGTTAGGGTTAGGTTTAGGATTAGTGTTAGGGTTTAGGTTAGGTTTAGGGTTCAGTTAGGTTTAGGGTTAAGGTTAGGATTAGGGTTAGGGTTAGGTTTAGGGTTCAGATATGGTTAGGGTTAGGGTTAGGGTTAGTGTTAGGGTTAGGGTTAGGTTTCCGTTAGGATTAAGCTTAGGGTTAGGGTTAGGGTTAGGTTAAGGGTTCAGTAAGAGTTAGATTTAGCTTTAGGGTTAGGGTTAGCGTTAGGGTTATGATTAGGGTTCAGTTAGGGTAAGGGTTAGGGTTAGCGTTAGGGTTAGGGTTAGGTTTAGGGTTCAGTTAGGTTTAGGGTTAGGGTTAAGGTTAGGGTTAGGGTTAGGGTTAGGGTTTGGGTTAGGGTTTAGGGTTAGGGTTAGGGTTAGTGTTAGGGTTAGGTTTAGGGTTAGGGTTAGGGTTAGGGTTAGGGATCGAGTTAGGGTTAGGGTTATGTTTAGAGTTCACTTAGTGTAAGGGTTAGTGTTAGGGTTTGGGATAGTGTTTGGGTTCAGTTAGGGTTATATTTAGTGTTAGGGTTAGGGTTAGTGTTAGGATTAGGGTTAGGTTTAGGGTTCAGTTCGTTTTAGGATTAGCGTTAGGGTTAGTGTTAGGGTTATGGTTAGGGTTCAGTTAGGGTAAGGGTTAGGGTTAGGGTTAGGGTTAGGTTTAGGTTTCATTTAGCATTAGGGTTAAGGTTCAGGTATGGTTAGGGTTAAGGTAGGGTTAGGGTTAGGGTTAGGGTTAGGGCTCAGTTAGGGTTAGGGATAGGGTTAGGGTTATGGTTAGGATTAGGGATAGGGTTAGGGTTCAGTTAGGGTTAGGGTTAGTGTTAGGGTTAGGTTTAGGTTTAGGGTTCAGTTAGCGTTAGCGTTAGGGTTAGGGTTAGGGTTCAGTTATGGTTAGGGACAGTGTTAGGGTTAGTGTTAGGGTTAGGGTTAGGGTTCAGTTAGGATTAGGGTTAGGTTTAGGGTTAGGGTTAGGGTTATAGTTAGGGTTCAGTTTGGGTTAGGGTTTGGGTTAGGGTTAAGGTAAGTGTTAGGGTTCAGTTAGGGTTAGGGTGAGGGTTAGGGTTACGGTTAGGTTAAGGGTTAAGTTAGAGTTAGGTTTAGCATTAGGGTTAGGGTTAGGGTTAGGGTTATGGTTAGGTTTCAGTTAGGGTAAGGTTTAGGGTTAGGAGTATGGTTAGGGATCGGGTTAGGGTTAGGGTTAGAGTTCACTTAGGTTTAGGGTTAGGTTTAGGGTTAGGGTTAGGGTTAGGGTTCAGTTAGGGTTATGTTTAGCGTTAGGGTTAGGGATAGTGTTAGGGTTAGGGTTAGGTTTAGGTTTCAGTTCGGTTTAGGTTTAGCGTTAGGTTTAGTGTTAGGGTTATGGTTAGGGTTCAGTTAAGGTTAGGGTTAGGGTTAGGGTTAGGGTTAGGGTTAGGGTTAGGGTTCAGTTAGGGTTAGGGTTAATGTTAGAATTAGTGTTAGGGTTAGGGTTTGGGATAGGTTTAGGGTATAGTTAGGTTTAGGGTTAGGGTTAGGGTTAGGGTTAGGGTAAGCGTTAGTGTTAGGGTTAGTGTTCAGTTAGAGTTAGTTTTAGGGTTTGGGTTAGGGTTAGGTTTAGGGTTCAGTTAGCGTTAGGGTTAGGGTTCAGATTGGGTTAGGGTTAGGGTTAGGGTTAGTTTTAGAGTTCAGTTAGCATTAGGGTTAGGGTTAGGGTTAGGGTACTATTACGGTTAGGGTTAGTTGTAGGGTTAGGTTTAGATTTAGCGTAAGGGTTATTGTTCAGTTAGGCTTAGGGTTAGGGTTAGGGTTCAGTTCGGGTTAGGGTAAGGGGTTAGGGTTAGGTTTATGGTTCAGTTAGCGTTAGGGTTAGAGTTAGGGTTAGGTTTAGGGTTCTGTTAGGGTTAGGGTTAGGGTTAGGATTACGGTTCAGTTAGTGTTAGTGTTAGGGTTCTGTTAGTTTCAGGGTTAGGGTTAGGGTTAGGGTTAGGATTAGGGATAGGGTTAGGGTTCAGTTCGGTTTAGGGTTAGGGTTAGGGTTAGGGTTAGTGTTAGGGTTCAGTTAGAATTAGTGTTAGGGTTAGGGTTAGGTTTAGGGTTAGGGTTAGGGTTACGGTTATAGTTAGAGTTCAGTTAGGGTTAGGGTTTGGGTTAGGGTTAAGGTTAGTGTTAGGGTTCAGTTAGGGTTAGCGTTAGGGTTAGGGTTATGGTTATGTTAAAGGTTCAGTTAGAGTTAGGTTTAGCTTTAGGGTTAGGGTTGGGGTTAGTGTTAGGGTTATGGTTAGGGTTCATTTAGGGTAAGTGTTAGGGTTAGGATTAGGGTTAGGGATCGGGTTTTGTTTAGGGTTAGGCTTAGAGTTCACATAGGGTTAGGGTTAGGGTTAGGTTTAGGGTTCAGTTAGGTTTAGGGTTAGCGTTAGTGTTAGGGTTAGGGTTAGGGTTAGGGTTGAGTTAGGGTTAGGGTTAGGGTTAGGGTTAGGGTTAGGTTTAGGGTTCAGTTAGAATTAGGGTTATGGTTCAGTTAGGTTTAGGGTTAAGGTTAGGGTTAGGGTTATGGTTACGGTTCAGTTAGGTTTAGGGTTAGGGTTAGGGTTAGGTTACAGTTAGTGTTAGGTTTAGGGTTAGGGTTAGATTTCTCTTAGGGTTAGGGTTAGAGTTATGTTTAGGGTTAGGGTTAGGGTTAGGGTTCAGTTAGGTTTAGGTTTAGGGTTAGGGTTAGGGTTAGTGTTAGGGTTAGGGTTAGGTTTACGGTTCAGTTAGGTTTAGGGTTAGCGTTAGGGTTATGGTTAGGGTTAGGGTTCATTTAGGGTCAGGGTTAGGGTTAGGGTTAGGGTTAGGTTTAGGGTTCAGTTAGATTAGGGTTATGGTTCAGTAAGGGTTAGGGTTAAGGTTAGGTTTAGGGTTAGGATTAGGGTTAGGGTTAGGGTTAGGGTTAGGGTTCAGTTAGGGTTAGGGTTAGGGTTAGGGTTACGGTACAGTTTGTGTTAGGTTTAGGGTTAGGGTTAGGGTTAGGGTTCTATTAGCTTTTGGGTTAGGGTTAGGGTTAATTTTAGGTTTAGGGTTCAGTTAGCGTTAGGGTTAGAGTTAGGGTTAGGGTTAGGGTTAGGGTAAGAGTTACGGTTAGGGTTAGTGTTACGGTTAGGGTTATTTTTAGGGTTAGGGTTAGGATTAGGGTTAGGGTTCAGTTAGGGTAAGTGTTAGGGTTCGGATTAGGTTTAGTGATAGGGTTAGTGTTAGGGTTAGGGTTCAATTAGGGTTAGGGTTAGGGTTAGAGTTAGGGTTAGGGTTCAGTTAGGGTTAGGGTTAGGGTTAGGTTTAGGGTTAGTGTTAGGGTTTGCGTTAGGTTTGGTGTTCAGTTAGGTTTAGGGTTAAGGTTAGGATTAGGGTTAGGGTTAGGTTTAAGGTTCAGTTATGGTTAGGGTTAGGGTTAGGTTTAGTGTTAGGGTTAGGGTTAGAGTTCAGTTTGGATTAGGATTAGGTTTAGGGTTAGGGTGACAGTTAGGGTTCAGTTAGGGTTAGGGTTAGTGTTAGGGAAGGTTTAAGGGTTCAGTTAGAGTTAGGTTTATCTTTAGGGTTAGGGTTAGTGTTAGGGTTATGTTTAGGGTTCTGTTAGGGTAAGGTTTAGGGTTAGGGTTAGGGTTAGGGTTAGCGTTACTGTTAGTGTTAGGGTTAGGGTTAGGGATCAGTTATAGATAGGTTTAGGGTTAGGGTTAGGGTTAATGTTAGGTTTAGTGTTAGGTTTAGGGTTATGGTTCTGTTAGGTTAAGGGTTAGGGTTAGGGTTAGGGTTAGGATTAGTGATCGGGATAGGGTTCAGTTAGGGTTAGGGTTAGGGTTAGCGTTCGGTTTAGGGTTCAGTTAGCGTTAGAGTTAGGGTTAGGTTTAGGGTTAGGTTTCAGTTATGGTTAGGGTTAGGGTTAGGTTTAGTGTTAGGGTTAGGGTTAGGTTTCAGTTAGGTTTAGGTTTAGGTGTAGGATTAGGGTTAGGGTTATAGTTAGGGTTCAGTTAGGGTTAGGGTTTGGGTTAGGGTTAAGGTTAGTTTTAGGGTTCAGTTATGGTTAGGGTTAGGGTTAGGGTTAGGGTTAGGTTAAGGGTTCAGTTAGAGTTAGGTTTAGCGTTAGGGTTAGGGTTTGGGTTAAGGTTATGGTTAGGGTTCAGTTAGGGTAAGGGTTAGGGTTAGGAGTAGGGTTAGGGATCGGGTTAGGTTTAGGGCTAGGGTTAGAGTTCTCTTAGGGTTAGGATTAGGTTTAGGGTTAGGGTTAGGGTTTAGTTAGGGTTATGTTTAGGGTTAGGGTTAGGGTTAGTGTTAGGGTTAGGGTTAGGTTTAGGTTTCAGGTAGGTTTAGGTTTAGCGTTAGGGTTAGGGTTAGGGTTAGGGTTCAGTTAGTGTTAGGGATGGGGTTAGGGTTAGGGTTAGGTTTAGGGTTCAGTTAGCATTAGGGTTATGGTTCAGTTAGGGTTAGGGTTAAGGTAGGGTTAGGGTTAGGGTAAGAGTTAGGGTTCAGTTAGGGTTAGGGTTAGTGTTATGGTTAGGGTATAGTTGGCGTTAGTGTTACGGTTAGGGTTAGGTTTAGGGTTAGGGTTAGTGTTAGGGTTAGGGTTGAATTAGGGTTAGGGTTAGGGTTAGAGTTAGGGTTAGGGTTCAGTTAGGGTTAGGGTTAGGGTTAGGTTTAGGGTTAGTGTTAGGGTTTGCGTTAGGTTTGGTGTTCAGTTAGGTTTAGGGTTAAGGTTAGGATTAGCGTTAGGGTTAGGTTTAAGGTTCAGTTATGGTTAGGGTTAGGGTTAGGTTTAGTGTTAGGGTTAGGGTTAGAGTTCAGTTTGGATTAGGATTAGGTTTAGGGTTAGGGTGATAGTTAGGGTTCAGTTAGGGTTAGGGTTAGGGTTAGGGTTAGGTTAAGGGTTCAGTTAGAGTTAGGTTTAGCTTTAGGGTTAGGGTTAGTGTTAGGGTTATGTTTAGGGTTCTGTTAGGGTAAGGTTTAGGGTTAGGGTTAGGGTTAGGGTTAGGGTTAGGGTTAGTGTTAGGGTAAGGGTTAGGGATCAGTTACAGATAGGTTTAGGGTTAGGGTTAGGGTTAATGTTAGGTTTAGTGTTAGGTTTAGGGTTAGGGTTCTGTTAGGTTAAGGGTTAGGGTTAGGGTTAGGGTTAGGATTAGTGATCGGGATAGGGTTCAGTTAGGGTTAGGGTTAGGGTTAGGGTTCGGTTTAGGGTTCAGTTAGCGTTAGAGTTAGGGTTAGGGTTAGGGTTAGGGTTCAGTTATGGTTAGGGTTAGGGTTAGGTTTAATGTTAGTGTTAGGGTTAGGTTTCAGTTAGGATTAGGTTTAGGTGTAGGATTAGGGTTAGGTTTATAGTTAGGGTTCAGTTAGGGTTAGGGTTTGGGTTAGGGTTAAGGTTAGGTTAAGGGTTCAGTTAGAGTTAGGTTTAGCGTTAGGGTTAGGGTTAGGGTTAAGGTTATAATTAGGGTTCAGTTAGGGTAAGGGTTAGGGTTAGGAGTAGGGTTAGGGATCGGGTTAGGTTTAGGGCTAGGGTTAGAGTTCACTTAGGGTTAGGATTAGGGTTAGGGTTAGGGTTAGGGTTTAGTTAGGGTTATGTTTAGGGTTAGGGTTAGGGTTAGTGTTAGGGTTAGGGTTAGGTTTTGGGTTCTGTTAGTTTTAGGGTTAGCGTTAGTGTTAGGGTTAGGGTTAGGGTTCAGTTAGTGTTAGCTGTGGGGTTAGGGTTAGGGTTAGATTTAGGGTTCAGTTAGCATTAGGGTTATGGTTCAGTTAGGGTTAGGGTTAAGGTAGGTTTAGGGTTAGGGTAAGAGTTAGGGTTCAGTTAGGGTTAGGGTTAGGGTTATGGTTAGGGTACAGTTAGAGTTAGTGTTACGGTTAGCGTTAGGTTTAGGGTTAGGGTTAGGGTTAGGGTTAGGATTCAGATAGGGATAGGGTTAGGGTTAGGAGTAGGGTTAGGGATCGGGTTAGGTTTAGGGCTAGGTTTAGAGTTCACTTAGGGTTAGGATTAGGGTTAGGGTTAGGGTTAGAGTTAGGGTTTAGTTAGCGTTATGTTTAGGGGTAGGGTTAGGGTTAGTGTTAGGGTTATGGTTAGGTTTAGGGTTCAGTTAGGTTTAGGGTTAGCGTTAGGGTTAGGGTTAGGGTTAGGGTTCAGTTAGTGTTAGGGATGGGTTTAGGGTTAGGGTTAGGTTTAGGGTTCAGTTAGCATTAGGGTTATGGTTCAGTTAGGGTTAGGGTTAAGGTAGTGTTAGGGTTAGGGTTATAGTTAGGGTTCAGTTAGAGTTAGGGTTAGGGTTAGGGTTAGGGTTAGGGTTAGGGTTCAGTTAGAATTAGGGTTAGGGTTAGGGTTAGCGTTATAGTTTGGGTTCAGATAGGGTTAGGGTTATGGTTAGGGTTAAGGTTAGTGTTAGGGTTCAGTTAGGGTTAGGGTTAGGGTAAGGGTTAGGGTTAGGTTAAGGGTTCAGTTCGAGTTGGTTTAGCGTTAGGGTTAGGGTTATTGTTAGGGTTATGGTTAGGGTTCAGTTAGGGTAAGGGTTAGGGTTAGGATTAGGGTTAGGGATCGGGTTAGGTTTAGGGTTAGGGTTAGATTTCACTTAGAGTTAGGGTTAGGGTTATGTTTAGGGTTAGGGTTAGGGTTAGGGTTCAGTTAGGTTTAGGTTTAGGGTTAGGGTTAGGGTTAGTGTTAGGGTTAGGTTTAGGTTTACGGTTTAGTTAGGTTTAGGGATAGCGTTAGGGTTATGGTTAGGGTTAGGGTTCATTTAGGGTTAGGGTTAGGGTTAGGGTTAGGGTTAGGTTTAGGGTTCAGTTAGATTAGTGTTATTGTTCAGTAAGGGTTAGGGTTAATGTTAGGTTTAGGGTTAGGATTAGGGTTAGTGTTAGGGTTAGTGTTAGGGTTCAGTTAGGGTTAGTGTTAGGGTTAGTCTTACGGTTCAGTTTGTGTTAGGTTTAGGGTTAGGGTTAGGGTTAGGGTTCTATTAGGTTTTGGGTTAGGGTTAGGGTTAAGTTTAGGTTTAGGGTTCAGTTATCGTTAGGGTTAGAGTTAGGTTTAGGGTTAGGGTTAGGGTTAGGGTTAGTGTTAAGGTTAGGGTTAGTTTTAGGGTTAGGGTAAGGATTAGGTTTAGGGTTCAGTTAGGGTAAGTGTTAGGGTTAGGATTAGGTTTAGGGATAGGGTTAGTGTTAGGGTTAGGGTTCAATTAGTGTTAGGGTTAGGGTTAGAGTTAGGGTTAGGGTTCAGTTAGGGTTAGGGTTAGTGTTAGGTTTAGGGTTAGTGTTAGGGTTTGCGTTAGGTTTGCTGTTCATTTAGGTTTATGGTTAAGGTTAGGATTCGGGTTAGGGTTTAGGTTTAAGGTTCAGTTATGGTTAGGGTTAGGTTTAGGTTTAGTGTTAGGGTTAGGGTTAGAGTTCAGTTTGGATTAGGATTAGGTTTAGGGTTAGGGTTATAGTTAGGGGTCTGTTAGGGTTAGGGTTAGGGTTAGGGTTAGGGTTAGGTTAAGGGTTCAGTTAGAGTTAGGTTTAGCTTTAGGGTTAGGGTTAGTGTTAGGGTTATGTTTAGGGTTCTGTTAGGGTAAGGTTTAGGGTTAGGGTTAGGGTTAGGGTTAGGGTTAGGGTTAGAGTTCACTTAGGGTTAGGGTTAGGGTTAGGGTTAGTGTTAGGGTTAGGGTTAGGGTTCAGTTAGAGTTAGGTTTAGGGTTAGGGTTAGTGTTAATGTTAGGTTTAGTGTTAGGTTTAGGGTTAGGGTTCTGTTATGTTAAGGGTTAGGGTTAGGGTTAGGATTAGTGATCGGGATATGGTTCAGTTAGGGTTAGGGTTAGGGTTAGGGTTCGGTTTAGGGTTCAGTTAGCGTTAGAGTTAGGGTTAGGGTTAGGGTTAGGGTTCAGTTATGGTTAGGGTTAGGGTTAGTGTTAGGGTTAGGGTTAGGGTTAGGGTTCAGTTAGGATTAGGTTTAGGTGTAGGATTAGGGTTAGGGTTATAGTTAGGGTTCAGTTAGGTTTAGGGTTTGGGTTAGGGTTAAGGTTAGTTTTAGGGTTCAGTTAGGGTTAGGGTTAGGGTTAGGGTTAGGGTTAGGTTAAGGGTTCAGTTAGAGTTAGGTTTAGCGTTAGGGTTAGGGTTAGGGTTAGGGTTATGGTTAGGGTTCAGTTAGGGTAAGGGTTAGGGTTAGGAGTAGGGTTAGGGATCGGGTTAGTTTTAGGGCTAGGGTTAGAGTTCACTTAGGGTTAGGATTAGGGTTAGGGTTAGGGTTAGGGTTAGGGTTAGGGTTTAGTTAGGGTTATGTTTATGGTAAGGGTTAGGGTTAGTGTTAGGTTTAGGTTTAGGGTTCTGTTAGGTTTAGGGTTAGCGTTAGGGTTAGGGTTAGGGTTAGGTTTAGGGTTCAGTTAGCATTAGGGTTATGTTTCAGTTAGGGTTAGGGTTAAGGTAGGGTTATGGTTAGGGTTAGAGTTAGGGTTCAATTAGTGTTAGGGTTTGGGTTAGGGTTAGGGTACAGTTAGGGTTAGTGTTACGGTTCGGGTTAGTTTTAGGGTTAGGGTTAGGGTTAGGGTTAGGGCTAGGGTTGGTGTTAGGGTTCAGATAGGGATAGGGTTGGGGTTAGGATTAGGGTTAGGGATAAGGTTAGTGTTAGGGTTAGGGCTCAGTTACGGTTAGGGTTATGGTTAGGTTTAGGGATAGTGTTAGGGTTTGGGTTAGGTTTTGGGTTCAGTTAGGTTTAGTGTTAGGGCTAGGGTTAGGGTTAGGGTTCAGTTAGGGTTAGGGTTATGGTTAGGGTTAGGGTTAGGGTTCAGTTACGGTTAGGGTTAGTGTTAGGATGAGTGTTAGGGTTAGGGTTTTGGTTAGGTTTAGGGTTCAGTTAGGTTTAGGTTTAGGGCTAGGGTTAGGGTTAGGGTTAGTGTTAGGGTTAGGGTTCAGTTAGCGTTATTGTTCGGGTTACGGTTAGGGTTAGGATTAGGGTTCAGTTAGCGTTAGGGTTAGGGTTCAGATAGGGTTAGGGTTAGGGTTAGGTTTATGGTTAGGTTTATGTTTCATTTAGGGTTAGGGTTAGGGTTAGGTTTAGGGTACTGTTAGGGTTAGGGTTATGTTTAGGGTTAGGATTAGGGTTAGGGTAAGGGTTATTTTTCAGTTAAGGTTAGGGTTTAGGTTAGGGTTAAGTTTAGGGTTAGGGATCAGTTATGGTTAGGGTAAGGGTTAGGGTTAGGTTTATGGTTCAGTTAGCGTTAGGGTTTGGGTTAGGGTTAGGGTTAGGTTTCTGTTAGGGTTAGGGTTAGGGTTAGCGTTAGGGTTCAGTTAGTGTTAGGGTTAGGATAGTGTTAGGTTTAGTGTTAGGGTTCTGTTAGGTTAAGGGTTAGGGTTACGGTTAGGGTTAGGATAAGGGATAGGTTTATGGTTCCCTTAGGGTTAGGGTTAGGGTAAGGGTTCAGTTATGGTTAGGGTTAGGGTTAGGTTTAGTGTTAGTGTTATAGTTAGGGTTCAGTAAATGTTAGGGTTTGTGTTAGGGTTAAGGTTAGTGTTAGGGTTCAGTTAGTGTTAGGGTTAGGGTTAGGGTTAGGGTTAGGTTAAGGGTTCAGTTAGAATTGGTTTAGCGTTATGGTTAGGGTTAGGGTTAGGGTTAGGGTTATGGTTAGGGTTCAGTTAGGGTAAGGTTTAGGGTTAGGATTAGGGTTAGGGATCGGGTTAGGGTTAGGTTTAGGGTTAGATTTCACTTAGGGTTAGTGTTAGGGTTAGGGTTAGGTTTAGGGTTAGGGATAGGGTTCAGTTAGGTTTGGGTTTAGGTTTAGGGTTAGGGTTAGTGTTAGGGTTAGGGTTAGGTTTAGTGTTCAGTTAGGTTTAGATTTAGCGTTTGGGATAGGGTTAGGGTTCATTTAGGGTTAGGGTTAGTGTTAGGGTTATGGTTAGGGTTCAGTTAGGGTAAGGTTTAGGGTTAGGATTAGGGTTAGGGATCGGGTTAGGGTTAGGTTTAGGGTTAGATTTCACTTAGGGTTAGTGTTAGGGTTAGGGTTAGGTTTAGGGTTAGGGATAGGGTTCAGTTAGGGTTGGGTTTAGGGTTAGGGTTAGGGTTAGTGTTAGGGTTAGGGTTAGGTTTAGTGTTCAGTTAGGTTTAGATTTAGCGTTAGGGATAGGGTTAGGGTTCATTTAGGGTTAGGGTTAGTGTTAGGGTTAGGTTTAGGGTTCAGTTAGATTAGGGTTATGGTTCAGTTAGGTTTAGGGTTAAGGTCAGGGTTAGGGTTAGGGTTATGGTTAGGGTTAGGGTTACGGTTCAGTTAGGGTTAGGTTTAGGGTTAGGGTTAGTGTTAGGGTTAGGGTTAGGATAAGTGTTAGGGTTAGGTTTAGCTTTCAGTTATGTTTAGAGTAAGCGTTAGGGTTAGGGTTAGGGTTCAGTTAGTGTTAGTGTTAGGGTTAGGGTTAGGGTTAGGGTTAGGTTTAGGGTTCAGTTAGGTTAGTGTTATGGTTCAGTTAGGGTTAGTGTTAAGGATAGGGTTAGGGTTAGGTTTAGGTTTAGGGTACAGTTAGGGTTAGGGTTAGGGTTAGGGTTACGGTACAGTTAGTGATAGGTTTAGGGTTAGGGTTAGGGTTAGGTTTAGGGTTTTATTAGGGTTTGGGTTAGGGTTAGGGTTACGGTTAGTTTTAGGGTTCAGTTAGCGTTAGGGTTAGGGTTAGGATTAGGTTTAGGGTTAGGGTTAGTGTTACGGTTAGGGTTAGGTTTAGGGTTAGAGTTAGGGTTGGTGTTAGGATTTAGATAGGGATAGTGTTAGTTTTAGTGTTAGGATTAGGGTTCAGTTAGGGTAAAGGTTAGGGCTAGGATTAGGGTTAGGGTTAGGGTTCAATTAGGGTTAGGGTTAGGGATAGATTTAGGGTTAGGATTCAGTTAGGGTTAGGGTTAGGGATAGGTTTAGGGTTAGTGTTAGGGTTTGGTTTAGGTTTAGGGTTCAGTTATGTTTAGGGTTAAGGTTAGGATTAGGGTTAGGGTTTGGTTTAGGGTTCAGATATGGTTAGGGTTAGGGATAGGGTTAGTCTTAGGGTTAGGGTTAGGGTTAGGGTTCCGTTAGGATTAAGGTTAGGATTAGGGTTAGGGTTAGGTTAAGGGTTCAGTTAGAGTTAGATTTAGCTTTAGGGTTAGGGTTAGGGTTAGTGTTATGATTAGGGTTCAGTTAGGGTAAGGGTTAGGGTTAGGGTTAGGGTTAGGGTTGGGTTTAGGGTTCAGTTAGGTTTAGGGTTAGGGTTAGGGTTAGGTTTAGGGTTTGGGTTAGGGTTAGGGATCGAGTTAGGGTTAGGGTTATGGTTAGAGTTCACTTAGTGTTAGGGTTTGGGTTAGTGTTAGGGATACGGTTAGGGTTCAGTTAGGGTTATGTTTAGGGTTAGGGTTAGGGTTAGTGTTAGGGTTAGGGTTAGGTTTAGGGTTCAGTTCGTTTTAGGATTAGCGTTAGGGTTAGGGTTAGGGTTATGGTTAGGGTTCAGTTAGAGTAAGGGTTAGGGTTAGGGTTAGGGTTAGGTTTAGGGTTCAATTAGCCTTAGGGTTAAGGTTCAGTTATGGTTAGGGCTCAGTTAGGGTTAGGGTTAGGGTTAGGTTTAGGTTACAGTTAGTGTTAGGTTTAGGGTTAGGGTTAGGGTTAGGGTTAGGGTTAGGGTTAGTATTAGTTATAGGGTTAGGGTTCAGTTAGGGTTAGCGTTAGGGTTAGGGTTAGGGTTAGGGTTCAGTTATGGTTAGGGACAGGGTTAGGGTTAGGGTTAGTGTTAGGGTTAGGGTTATGGTTCAGTTAGGATTAGGGTTAGGTTTACGGTTAGGGTTAGGGTTATAGTTAGGGTTCAGTTAGGGTTAAGGTTTGGGTTAGGGTTAAGGTTAGTGTTAGGGTTCAGTTAGGGTTAGGGTTAGGGTTGGGGTTACGGTTAGGTTAAGGTTTAAGTTAGAGTTAGGTTTAGCGTTAGGGTTAGGGTTAGGGTTAGGGTTAGGGTTATGGTTAGGTTTCAGTTAGGGTAAGGGTTAGGGTTAGGAGTAGGGTTAGGGATCGGGTTAGGGTTAGGGTTAGGGTTAGAGTTCACTTAGGGTTAGGGTTAGGGTTACGGTTAGGGTTAGGGTTAGGGTTCAGTTAGGGTTATGTTTAGCGTTAGGGTTAGGGTTAGTGTTAGGGTTAGGGTTAGGTTTGATTTTCAGTTCGGTTTAGGGTTAGGGTTAGGTTTAGTGTTAGGGTTAGGTTTAGGGTTCAGTTAAGTTAAGGGTTAGGGTTAGGGTTAGGGTTAGGGTTAGGCTTAGGGTTCAGGTAGGGTTAGGGTTAATGTTAGAATTAGTGTTAGGGTTAGGGTTTGGGATAGGTTTAGGGTTTAGTTATGTTTAGGGTTAGGGTTAGGGTTAGGTTTAGGGTTAGTGTTAGGGTTACTGTTCAGTTACAGTTAGTTATAGGGTTTGGGTTAGGGTTAGGTTTAGGGTTCATTTAGCGTTAGGGTTAGGTTTCAGATTGGGTTAGGGTTAGGGTTTGGTTTATGGTTAAGTTAGCGTTAGGGTTAGGGTTAGGGTTAGGGTACTGTTAGGGTTAGGTTTAGGGTTAGGGTTAGGTTTAGATTTAGTGTAAGGGTTAATGTTCAGTTAGGGTTAGGGTTTAGGTTAGGGTTAAGTTTAGGGTTAGGGTTCAGTTAGGGTTAGGGAAAGGGGTTAGGTTTAGGTTTATGGTTCAGTTAGCGTTAGGGTTAGTGTTAGGGTTAGGGTTTGGGTTCTGTTAGGGTTAGGGTTAGGGTTAGGATCAGGGTTCAGTTAGTGTTAGTGTTAGCGTTCTGTTAGGTTCAGGTTTAGGGTTAGGATTAGGGTTAGGATTAGGGTTATGGTTAGGGTTCAGTTAGGGTAAGGGTTAGATTTCGGATTAGGGTTAGGGATCGGGTTAGGTTTAGGGTTAGGTTTAGAGTTCACTTAGGGTTAGGGTTAGGGTTAGGTTTAGGTTTCAGTTAGGTTTAGGGTTAGCGTTAGGTTTACGGTTAGGTTTAGGGTTAGGGTTAGGTTTAGGGTTCAGTTAGCATTAGGGTTATGGTTCAGTTAGGGTAAGGGTTAAGGTAGGGTTAGGGATAGGGTTAGGGTTAGGGTTCACTTAGGGTTAGGGTTAGGGTTAGGGTTAGGGTTCAGTTATGGTTAGGGTTAGGGTTAGGTTTAGTGTTATGGTTAGGGTTCAGTTAGGATTAGGGTAAGGGTTAGGGTTAGGTTTATGGTTCAGTTAGCGTTAGTGTTAGGTTTAGGGTTAGGGTTAGGGTTAGGGTTAGGTTTAGGGTTCAGTTATGGTTAGGGTTAGGGTTAGGTTTAGTGTTATGGTTAGGGTTCAGTTAGGATTAGGGTAAGGGTTAGGGTTAGGTTTATGGTTCAGTTAGCGTTAGTGTTAGGGTTAGGGTTAGGGTTAGGGTTAGGGTTAGGGTTCAGTTCGTGTTAGGGTTAGTGTTAGGTTTAGGGTTAGGGTACTGTTAGGTTAAGGGTTAGGGTTAGGGTAAGGGTTAGGATTAGGGATAGGGTTAGGGTTCAGTTAGGGTTAGGGTTAGTTTTAGGTTTCAGTTAGGATTAGGGTTAGGGTTAGGGTTAGGTTTAGGGTTATAGTTATGGTTCAGTTAGGGTTATGGTTTGGGTTAGGGTTAAGGTTAGGGTTAGGTTAAGGGTTCAATTAGAGTTAGGATTAGCGTTAGGGTTAGGGTTAGGGTTATGGTTAGTGTTCAGTTAGGGTAAGGGTTAGGGTAAGGATTAGGGTTAGGGATCGGGTTAGTGTTAGCCTTAGGGTTAGAGTTCACTTAGGCTTAGGGTTAGGGTTAGGGTTAGGGTTAGGGTTAGTGTTAGGGTTAGGGTTCAGTTAGGTTTAGGGTTAGGGTTAGGGTTAGGTTTAGGGTTCAGTTAGCATTAGGGTTATGGTTCAGTTAGGGTAAGGTTTAAGGTAGGGTTAGGGATAGGGTTAGGGTTAGGGTTCACTTAGGGTTAGGGTTAGGGTTAGGGTTAGGGTACAGTTAGTGTTAGGTTTAGGGTTAGGGTTAGGGTTAGGGTTAGGGTTCTGTTAGGGTTAGGGTTAGGGTTCAGTTAGGGTAAGGGTTAGGGTTAGGATTAGGGTTAGGGATAGGGTTAGGGTTAGGGTTAGGGTTCAATTAGGGTTAGGGTTAGGGTTAGAGTTAGGGTTAGGGTTCAGTTAGGGTTATGTTTAGGGTTAGGGTTAGGGTTATTGTTAGGGTTAGGGTTAGTGTTAGGTTTAGGTTTAGGTTTCTGTTAGGTTAAGGGTTAGGGTTAGGGTTAGGGTTAGGATTAGGGATAGGGTTAGGGTTAGGGTTC